>CM023097.1:18958997-19369545 GCA_013103745.1 Gardenia jasminoides | reverse complement strand
AAGGAATCGACCGCTATACCTAGGTCACCCCCTTGTGCTCTTTGTTGTAGGTCTGGTTGAAGGTAAGGATTCTTTCTACTTTTTCAGAAAAAAGAAATGAAATTCTTTTCATAAACCCTTACCTTAAAGCTGAAATACTCTTACATGTTCGACGAATCTTGAAATTCATGCATGGTTCGATGAGATGAGAACACTCACCATTTCACTTTGACATGTTCTTTACTTGATTTAAAAATTTGGTTAACAAAAGAATGGTTATTATTCGGTTCACTTAATTTTTCCATAGCTGAAAAATAGTAGACTTTATACCACTTCTTGCATGCATGGTAGAAGCTACCTGCACTCCTCTTGATGAAGGAGAGCCACGGATTATGAAAACTTGGAATGAGTGATGAAATGTCTCATTTTCTTCTTCCTCCAACTTTATCTCTTGCTTAGTGTAGATGATAATCGAACTTGCTTGGTTATAAAATTCATAGATTACTCATGCCTGTAGGTATTTTTCCAAGGCTGGTTAGGTTCATCTTAAAAGCTGCATGACTAATGTGTTTTAAACTAACCTATGCGGTGAGTTTTATTCCCTCATAAGAATTTCATGAGATCATGTTTCATGCTAGACATGCATTGGTCGCTTGAAAATTAACACTATGATGGATGTATTAGCTGTACATGGATTGATTTAGCTGGCTGGAAACGAATTCAAACCACAAACCAAGTGCAAATGAAACTGTTTTACAAAAAAAAAAAAAAATAATAATAAATAAATACTCAAAACCAGAATTTTCCATAGGAAACAGGAATTTTAAACCGACCAGAACAGAATGTTCATAACTCTCGATTTATAAACTCAAATCACATACTACTTATGCATTCAAAACTAGACTCAGAGAGCTCGATTCGTATAACGCGACGCCGTAGTTCATTTTCTACACATCATGGCAAGCAAATGAGAATCGCTGAAAACCAAACTGAAAATTCTGGAATTAGAATTTCAAACATTTTAAAGACAAACTTGATGGACTTTTGAACCAAAACGATTTTAATATTTTGAGAAGAAAATTCCGTTTCTTATGGTTATGGAACCATACAAATTCACAAAGAAGATTTCCAACTTAATTTGTATCAAACCACGAACATTAGGGTTTCTCATGCAAACCTTTTTAAAACCCTCGATCGGGAAATTTACTGTTCAAACAAACTTGATTTTTTTTCCAAAACTTGACTCGCTTAAAATCTCGTAAGGGAATTGTACCCACGCAAAATCCAAACGAGCAAATTTAAGATGGCTGACAGCTAAAGGCGGACTCACGTAAAATTATCTTTTACGACAACATTATCAAAACCCTAAGAGGTTTTATCTTTAATACTTTGGTGACAGTCCTTTAAAGATGGTTATTTTTCTTTCAAACCTATTTCAGTCTGGAATTTTAAAGTTTGCACACTTAGATGTTTGACCTAAAATATATATCTTTGAACTTAAATTCTGGGTTCCTCTTGGCGTGACCATGGCAATTTACTCGTTAATTATAAAACCTACTTTCTTATTATAACGGAGTGAATTGGTCAAAATTACAGTTTTAATGATTGAGATTCAAGGTATATTTCTGCTCCAGGTGGTGACCAGGTGAGGGCGTTGACATGGCAGAGAACCGACACAAAGCACCTAGTTGGGTGGGGTTCGAATTTGTTGTTAAATGTTTTATTAAGTAGCCAAGAACGTAAACTGTTTTGAAATGTACCCACATGTTAAATTATATATTTGATGAAAAATGTTGCCTTGTTAAGTTGAAACTTGTAATTATTTGCAATTAAGTATGTGAATATGAGTATATAATTCATGGTTGAATTATTTGGCTCATTGATCAAGGAGGGAGATGCGTGTGTGTACTTTGCTCGCCTTGCGACCACTCTCATTTTTACAAATGATTTAGAAATGCCATAGTATTGTATGTGCACATCCGTGTGCATGATTGATAAGCCTTTCGCGAATGTGCACTTAATTAGCTCGACGAGATCCAAACTCAGGCGGTCATTTTATTACAGGAGCGGCATTGGGGCTTGGTACGGGATGCGTCAGCAGGACCACAGGGGAATGAAATGAAAAGGTTACCTCGAGTGTCATACGGCTGGTATGTTGGTTTAGCCGGACGGGGAAGTGGG
The DNA here is from genome assembly GCA_013103745.1 of Gardenia jasminoides. NCBI lineage: Eukaryota > Viridiplantae > Streptophyta > Magnoliopsida > Gentianales > Rubiaceae > Gardenia > Gardenia jasminoides. The sequence continues at coordinate 19,367,385 of CM023097.1, read as the reverse complement.
TAAGGGAGGTTGAAATTGGGAAGCTTGATCAAAAGAGCGTCTTATTGAACAACATATATATGTATCCTTACAGTAGATATTGATCTTTCCAATGTGATGTGAAATTAATGTTTCATGAGAAATTCTTGAAGAGAGTACTGTTGTGAAAATTACTAACATGTGATTGATTAAATTTGAAAGCATACTCTGCAAATGTGATATTGTGTTATGTGTTGGGATCCTGTTGGGCGGCGAAGCTCATACGTATATTTTCCACTCCCGGGGTTCAGGTTTGACTTCGGCGGAGGATTTAGAGAGAGAAGGCGGCTGGATTTTGTTAGTTGTAACCTTTACTACGCTGGTAAGACTAAGGATATTTGAAATCCTTTTAGTTGTGATACCCAAAGGTGTGTATCCTAGATGGTTGATGTTGAATTTTTAGTACTAGACTTTACTCCCGTGCAATTGAGAATATATTTGTGTGGCTAAGCGATGTCGATTGGGTCTTCTAGAGAGCTAGGCGGTGGCATGATTTCTGGGACATTTCCATGCTTGGAGTCGTGGGGCGCTACATTTAGTGGTACTCGAGCCTAGGTTGGAATTGGCACATGGGTTATAGGGCCTAATTTTGGAAGGTAGAAGTAATGGCAAGTTATAAATTATATAAGCAACTTACCCCAGATTGGTTTGTGGTCAGGTTATGAAACGGGCGTGGAGCAATGCCTTGGCCCTGGGGGGCCCATGCCTAGGTGCGATATCAGCTTGAGGATGGAGCCCTACCCTTTCTTTGGAGCCACGCCTCGAGGGGCTAACCCTTGCTTCTTAGGAGCTTCGAGGGACTATACATATCTGTATGTGATCGTCGCATTGGTCAAGGAGAGGAAGACTTTTAGCCCGCCGCGGTTGAGAGGGGCAAATCTTGAGATTGAGGAGTTAAGGGGAGGCCGCGAAGGAGTTACGTGCTAGGATTCCAAACTCGAGGGAGGTGTACGTTTGCGTTAGATGCATGCTGCGATGCTTGGCCTGCTTGCTGGTATGATGGCCAATTGTGAGGCCATGATTGAGGATATTTTAGAGGCCCATTAGAGGGGCAGGGCTGTGAGGGGAGCTCCTAGCGTTGGGCAGGTGTCTTCGAGACACATTGAGGATGTTGATTGCTCGAGGGAGATAGGGAGGCTTCCCTACTTATAGCCCGCGGTGAGTCTCGAGGGCACGAATCATTACATTGAGTTAGGGTTGGTGAATTCAGGGTCCTTTTTGTTTTGATTGGATGATTGTATTAGGCGATGTTGTGTGTTTTCATTTCATGTGGATGTTATATGATCATCATGTTTATGGTGCAGAACTTAGAGCCATGATGTTTATGATTAAAACTTATTTGGTATTTTTTATATTTGCAAATTCCTTCTTTTATTTCTTTACCCATTTACCCCATGGATAATATGTGCATAGATAAAGAATGAGCCAGGAAGGGGTAGAGGAAGAAGGGAGAGGAGCCAGCTGGGCGGGAGGCTCAGACCAGGGAAGGTGAGGCATCTGCCCATCTTAATCAGGGGCAGGAATTCAGAGCAGGGACCACATGACCTACAGCAAGGATGACAAATTTGTTGGAGCAGCGGGTGGCGGACAGTAGGAACCCGAGAGGATCTGGGCAGCCATGAGGACAGGTTGGAGATGATAGAGCATTAGAGAGGTTTTAGAGATTCTCCTCCACCTGGTTTATCAGGAGGACCAATCAGACATACTTGAGCAGTGGTAAGCATGGTGGTTTTTTTAGGACCACACAGGGTATCTGGAGTTATTGAAGTGACTTTTCGCCATTTTCAGGTTGAAGGTCACGTACAGTGATGAGGTGGAGATCTCTGTAAAGGAAGAAAAATGGGCTAGGAATCAAACCAGGTGGGCGTGGGCTAATTTCACCGGGGATTTTAGTAGAAAGTATCTTCCCACACTTATGGTTCGGAGAGATGAGTTCATATGATTTCTGCGTTAGGGAGGCTTTTGGTGTGGCCAGAGTATGAGGGCCGGTTGCCTCGGTTATCAAATTGGCACTTTGGCGGAGTTGCTGCAGGCCCGTGGGTTCTGCTTACGTTTCATCAAGGCCTCAATGTGAAATTCCGAGGAAGCCTTAGCAACATCATTCTGCTTGATGCCACTGAGAGAAGCTATGAGGGTAGAAATACTAAGGCGGAAGTCAAAGGCATTTCGGAAGCAGGAAGCGACGACCCGTCAAACCCTGGTCTTGGGAAAGCGGAGAGATTCCTAATACAAGTGCTCCAGCCGGAGAAGGATCCGGAGGAAGCCCAGGTAGGCAGATCTGGGAGCCAAGGGCCGGAGACGGGTGGCAGAATCCCAGAAACAAGACAACCTCTGATCAACTCGCCCGATCTTGGCTGGGAGATGCTTGTGGTAAGGCAAAACCATAGCAAAATAGTATTTGTTGGAAGGCGGGGAAGTGTGTGTAGGCTTATGGGCATGCGGAATGGCCATTACCCTGCACATGGGTTCAGTCGGGGAATTTTTTCATGGGGCAGCCCGAACCAAACCCTCAGCCCACAGCCGAGGAGACATGTCGACCTAAGTGCGGTAGGATTATTCCACATAACGATCGGGAGATACGAGACCCGGTTGGGGTGGTAGAAAGGTACCATTTCCCTCTTTCATGGGTGGCTAAGATTTTTAATTGACCGGGTGCTGAGTCACTCTTTTTGTCTTCAAATTCTTGGTGGCGGGTCCAAGCCTACTCTCTTTTGTCTTGTAATAAGGTGCAGAAACTCGGTGAAAGATTCTTGTTTAATTGCGAATATAGGAGGTCTATAAAGCTGTGGGTGGCCAGGTAGGTGAGAGAAAAATCTGGCGAGATCTGATTACCTTATCCAGTAAGGGATATGATATTGTGCAGGAATAGAGATAGTCTAGCCCGACTTCATGCAGTTGGTTGTAAGTGAAGGTAAATTACGGGTGTTCACATTCAGGAACTTCTGTAAGGTGATGCTCTGACAAGAAATTAGCCTCTCGCCTTTGGGGCTCCAAGCTTTAGAAAATGTTGAGAAGGGCTACGAGTGGCAAACCCTCAAGAAGATAAATTGAAATTAGAGAGAGGATGTACCCATTGTGAAGAGTGATATAGAGGCTACACGAGGAATTAGAATCACTTACACTCTAACCGAGATCTTGAATTTACAGATTGAACTCACACTGGATCAAACCCTATTTCCAAGACTCCCTGTCGAGATGGCACCCTTTAGATTAGGAAGGAACAAGGTTCTATGGCCGCAAGATTTGTTAGAAGGGGTTTATAAAGGTCAAGTGAGTCTCAGGTAGGGGCGGTGATGACTGTGAGAGAAGAATATATATGGAGGATTGAGACTTTGTATTGATTATTCAGGTTAAATGAGTCAGCATTGGGATTAAATATCCACTTACATTGATGAATTGACTTTGAAGCTATTAGCGCAGGCGGTGGTGTTTTCCTAGATTGACCCTTAGACAGGTTGACGTGTATCAGGTACAAGGAGTTAGAAAGGAAGGCGTTCCAAAAGCTGGCTTTATTCACCGATATGGGCATTATAGTGAGTTCACGGTGTACCATTTGGACTAACTAATGCCCGGCGGCATTTATGGATTTGTCGTAGGGTTTTTTAAGCCTTACGGACAATTTGTGGTAATTTTCATAGATGACATCTTAATTTATTCAAAGTCAGGAAGATCATGAGCCGTTCAGTTACATTGAGGTTAGTTTTGCAAACTCACGAGAGGAGCACAAGCAGTATGCTAAATTTAGCAAAAGCAAATTTTGGGTGAGAGAAGTATCTTTTTTTAGGTCATGTGATCTCTGAAAAGAGGAATAGCTGTGGATCAGCTAAGGTTAAGCGGTGGTGGATTGGGCAACACGAGAATCCAGCGATAAGTCCGTAGTTTCCCTAGGGTTGGCTGGATATTACGAAGGTTCATTCAGGATTTTCCAAACTTGCTGGTCCTTTGACCAATTTGACTAGAAAGAGCAATGCTCGTTTCATTTGGGATTCAAAATCACGAGAATAGCTTTCAAGAGCTTAAGAGTCAAGCTGACTAAAGCCCCACATGTTGACATTGCCAAATGAGGAATGAGGAGAGTTTCTTGCAGTTTACAGCACGTGCATCTAAGGAAGGGCGGGATGTGTTTTTTTTTTAATGCAAGGGGTGAAGTAGTGGCCTACGCCTGAGGAAACTGAAACCTCATGAGCAAAATTATCCCTTCCCCTTGATCTTGAATTTGGCAGCCATAGTGCCCTTGAAGAAATGGAGCACTATTTATATGGTGTGGTTTTGAGGTTTACACAGATCATTAAAGTCTTAAGTACCCATTTTCCCAAAAGAACTGAATTTGAGGCAGCGTTGATGGATAGGAATTCCTAGAGATTATGAATGTACCATTAAGTATCAACTTGAAAGGCTAATAAGGTAGTGATGCCTTAAGAAGTTCAATTCACGGATTAATGGTTAAGGAATGGAAAATGTTAGAAGAGGTCGGTTACTTGGAACCCACGGTTAATGCAGAGAAGTGATCTTGGGAAGTGTGACACTAAGTTCCTCCATAAGCGGCGGATTAAAGAGACTCAAAGCAAGAATTCCCTTATAAATTGGGTAAATAAAGTGAAAGAAGGGAAGTTACCTAATTTCAATTTAGGGGAGTGATGGGATCTTGAGATAGCAAAACCGATTGGTAGTGCACGATGAGGATGAGCCAAGAGAGAGAAATGTATGCTGATGCATAAGTCAAAATATACTATCCATGGAAGAAACAGATGTATCGGGATGTAAAGAAATTTTTACGGTGGAATAATATGAAAAGGGACATAGCTTCGGTTTGTACCTCACAACTAGCGTGTCAACAAGTTAAATCGAACATCGAGACCTTGAGTTATTCACAGTCATTAGAGGTTGGAAATGGGACCAGATTACCATGGATTTTGTCCTTTGGATTACCCCATACCGTCGAGGTCATGTGATGCTATTTGGGTGATAGTGGATGGGTTGTGAAGTCGACCCATTTCCTATTAATATGAAAATATCGATGGAGAAAGCCGATTTATTTGGATGAAATTGTTAGGCTTCATGGAGTGCAGTAAGTATAGTGTGAGACAGAGATCCCGTTTATTTCCAGGACTATGGCAGCGATTCAAAGTGCCTGGAACCAAGTTAAATCTCATACTGACTTATCACCCTCAAGCAGATGGACAATGCGAAAGGACCATACAAACCCTAGAAGACATGTTGAGGGCATGTATCATAGAATTTGGAGGTAGTTGGGATCAACACTTGACCTTAGTGGAATTTGCCTATAACAGCTACCATTCTTCCATTGGATGGCCCCATATAGGCGTTATCTGGGAGAAAGTGTAGATCACTAGTATCTTGGGATGAAGTGGGAGAGCATAAGATTTTGGGTCTTGAAAGGATACCATGGGTGAAGCGGACCTATGAGAAGGTTAAACTGATCCGTCAAAGGATACAAGTAGCTCAGGTCGGTGAAAAGCTACATCGACAACCGAAGGAAAGATTTAGAGTTTCAAGTTGGAGATGAAGTTTTCTTGAGGAGTTCATGCCATTGAGAGAGGAAGCCTCAAGTCGGGAAGGAAAGAAGCTTAAACCGAGGTACATTTTGCAGGACCGTTTAAGATTTCTAAAGGATTGGAAAGGTAGCTTATCACTGGGCACTTGCAAGCCTACGAGTCCATAACATTTTCCATGTATGGTGGTTGAGGAGTACCACAAGGACCGATCTCATGTTCTACCAACCCTAGAGGTCGACTTAGATGAATCTCGACTTATCAGGGAAACCCCTTCAAGATTGTCGATAGGAAGGTTAAAGTTTTAAGAAAGAGACAGATTCCTTTGGTGAAAGTCCTTTGGAGACACCATGGTTTAGAAGAGGCAACATGGGAGTTAGAAGAGGAGATGAATCAAAGATACCCAGAGCTTCAACTGGAAAAAAGTAATAATTTCGAGGACGAAATTTCTTAAGTAGGGGAGATTGTAAGGGCCGTAGAATTTTATCTTAACAATGGGTTGAATGATTTTTTGTGTGATTAATTTTATTGCTTGAGAATGTACTTAGAATTTCAAAACCCTAGTTGACTTTTAAAAATTTACAAAATACCTAATTTGGAAAACCCTAATCACATAATCGAATTATGAAGGTGAACGATTCGAAATTTCTCGGAGTTTACCGTTGTAGCATTCCATTCTAAAAAAAAAAACCGTAGACTAATTGCATTAGAATCCTTGTCATTTAAAAATACTAAACCCAACCCTAATATTTCTTCAAACCAAGTGCGATTCATGCTCCATAGCAAAATGAAGTCCGGATAGGTTGGCTTTCAAATCAATTCGGATTCTATCAAAATTTCCAGCAAGAAGGCAGCCTTCTCTCCCTTCCCTTCCACGGCTGCCACTTGGCAAGGAGAAGCTGAAAATTCCAGGCAGCGTGACCTTTCTTCTCTCCCATGTCCGACCAGCATGCTTGGCAAGCATGAGAAGCTTCTTCAACGGTTCAAACTTCAAATGATTATTCCACCTCATTCATGCCCAATGCATGAAGAGGCTGACACTTGGCTGCTCACTTCAATAACTTTGGCCATTTGAACAAATTACCTTCAGAAATTTTCTTTCCTTCTTGCTGTCCAACCTCATCAGCCTTGATACCCCATTTCACTTCATCTTTCCATCACAAACCATACCAACCGAGAGAGCTTTTCCCTCACTTGCATCTTGTCTCAAAATTTTCCTTCTTCCTCTAAGCTCACGAGTCCCTCTCTCCTTCCTCCCTCCTTGTTTTCATTTGGCGGTTCAGCCCAACACCAGAGGCTGTGCAGACCTCAACTACAAGCTGCCAAACCCGAGGGTTGGGCAGAATCAAAACTTCATCTTCCATTCAGACCTGGGTAGAGTCAAGGTGGATGTCCTCTCTCCTCGAAAGAGATTCTGGGCAGCTTAGCATTTCAGCTTCCCATCCTTGACTCCTTTTACTTGTTGTAGCTGAGAAAAAGCTAGCTTGAATCCCCTCAAGCAAGCCGATATTCCTCCATTCTTGATTCACCAACCCGGTGAGCTATAGCAACTAGGTACAAGTTCTTATTCAACTTAGTTCCTTCATCCTTAGCATGTTATTTATTATTGTAGCAAAGGAATGGGACTTGCTATACCTAGGTCACCCCCCTTGTGCTCTCTGTTGTGAAGGCTGGTTGAAGGTAAGGATTCTTCTCACTCTTTTCAGCCGAAAAGAAATGAAATTCCTTTTCATAAACCCACCTTAAAGCTGAAATACTCTTACATGTTGATCGACATGAAATTATCATGCATGGTTCGGATGAGATGAGAACACTCACCATTTCACTTTTGACATGTTCTTTACTTGATTTAAAAATTCTGGTTAACAAAAGAATGGTTATTATTCTCAGTTCACTTAATTTTTCCATAGCTGAAAAATAGTAGACTTTATACCACTTCTTGCATGCATGGTAGAAGCTTACCTGCATTACCTTCTTGATGAAGGAGAGCCAGGATTGGCTGAAAACTTGGAATGGAGTGATGAAATGTCTCATTTTCTTCTTCGAACTTTATCTCTTGCTTAGTGTAGATGATAATCGAACTTGCTTGGTTATAAAATTCATAGATTACTCATGCTGTAGGTATTTTCCAAGGCTGGTTAGGTTCATCTTAAAAGCTGCATGACTAATGTGTTTTAAACTAACCTATCGTGTGTGAGTTTTATTCCCTCATAAGAATTTCACGAGATCATGTTTCATGCTAGACATGCATTCGGTCAGCTTGAAAATTAACACTATGATGGATGTATTAGCTGTACATGGATTGATTTAGCTGGCTGGAAACAAATTCAAACCACAAACCAAGTGCAAATGAAACTGTTTTACAGAAAAAATAATAATAATAATAATAAATAAATACTCAAAACCAGAATTTTCCATAGGAAACAGGAATTTTAAACCGACCAGAACAGAATGTTCATAACTCTCGATTTATAAACTCAAATCACATACTACTTGCCGCATTCAAAACTAGACTCGTAGAGCTTCGATTCGGTATAACGCACGGCCGTAGTTCATTTTCTACACATCATGGCAAGCAAATGAGAATCGCTGAAAACCAAACAAGAAAATTCGGAATTAGAATTTCAAACATTTTAAAGACAAACTTGATGGACTTTTGAACCAAAGCGATTTTAATATTTTTTGAGAAAGAAAATTCCGTTTCTTATGGTTATGGAACCATACAAATTCACAAAGAAGATTTCCAACTTAATTTGTATCAAACCACGAACATTAGGGTTTCTCATACAAACCTTTTTTAAAACCCTCGATCGGAAATTCATTGTTCAAACAAACTTGATTTTTTTTCCAAAACTTGACTCGTTTAAAATCTCGTGGGGAATTTTACCCATAAAATCCAAGCGAGCAAATTTCAAAGTCATGTTCTTCTAAAAGCGAACCTCCACGAAAATTATCTTTTAGACAACAAGCGACCTCAAAACCCTACCCAATTTTTCCATCTTAATACCCCCCATTGAAATCTTTAAAAGATAGTTTATTTTCTTCAAACCTATTTCAAATCCTCGAAATTTCCAAGTTATCGCACTTACGTGTTTTGACCTAAAATATATATCTTTTCAGAACTTCAATTACCAAGGTTCATATCGCGTAGTGATATAATAATTACTAGTTAGTTATATAAAAACTACTTTCTTATTTATAACAAGTGAATTGGTCAAAATTGATTTTAATAATTAAAAGTTAAATTATATTTACCTCGGATGGTCGGTGACCAAGTCGAGGGGCGTTGACATCGAAACCTTCGACACAACCTTGCCCTAGTTAAGGTGAGGGTTCCAAATTGTTGTTAAATGTTTTATTAAGTAATGAGAACATGCTTGTTTGACATGTGCCACATGTTAGAATTATATTTGATGGAAAAATGTTACTTGTTGATTGAAACGCATTTTTGCTAAGTGTTATTTGCCAATTAGCGTGCTTAATGTTGAATAGTATATAATTCCATGGTTGAATTATTTGAAAACCATTGATCAAAGGAGGAGATCGTGTGTGTACTTTATCATGCCGACCCTCTCATTTTACAAATGATTTGAAATGCCATAATTGTGTATGTGCACGTCAAATGTGCATGAGTGATAAGCCTTTGCGAATGTGCATAATTGGCTCGGCGAGGATCCCAAACTCCAGCGGCCTATTCGAGCCGGCATTAGGGGCTTGAGATGCGTCAGCGGACCACAGGGAATGAAATGAAAGGTTACCTCGAGTGTACACCACCCAATGAATGTTGGTTGTCGGGCCAGAAAGTGAGATAAGGGGTTGGAGTGGGAAGCGGTCAAAGGCGTCGTATTGAACAACATGGAAGCAATGTATCCTTCCACAATGAATGTTATTGATGCTTTCCAATGTGATATTGAAATTCAATGTTTCATGAAATTCTTGAAGGAAATTGCTGTTGTGAAAATTTTCCTTATGTGATTGATTAAGTGAAAGCATGCTCGCAAATGTGATAATTGTTATGTGTTGGGATCCTCATTGGGCTTGTGAAGCTCACCCCATATATTTTCCCCTCCCGGGGTTCCGGTTTGACTTCGGAGGATTTGAGAGCTGTTGGATTTTGTTGGTTGTAACCTTTACCCTTGTTAAGACTAATGATGTTGAAATCCTTTTGGTTAACATTGCCTAAGAATTGTGTATCCTAGATGGTTGATGTTGAATTTTAGTATGAACTATCTAGCTGCAATTGAGAATATATTTGTGTTGACTAAACTGATCGATTGAGTCTCGGAGCTAGGCCGGTGGCTGCAGTTCGGGGTTCGCTTGAGGAGAATCAGTGGGGCCTACAGACATATCATATAGTCTATATATTTATAGGAGAGAGGAAGAGAGAAAAGATAGGGTCTTGTTTGTTTTGATCCAAATCAAAACAAATATAGGATAACTATTTTATCCTATTTGCTCAAAAAGCACCGAAATCTATTATTCCTTGTAATTAGACCCAAAAAGTTTTATTTCCAAATCTCTGATTGGACACACAATTTTAATCCAGAATTCAATCTCTAAGCGTGTGATCCAATAGGTCCCAAATACATTGGCAATAATTATGAATTATAATTCTCAAGAAAAATTAGATAAAATAAATAACTTTATTTTATTATTAATTACAATAATTAATCCATTCATAATTATAGATTGTGAGCAGTGTCTAGCAACACATCACAACCACCCTGGCATTCGGAATTAGTCAAGGGTATTTTGACCTAACCTTTCCATGGAAAATTACTATGTAATTATTATCCTTTCACCATTGATATCCAATTAGTCAAGGAATGAGGAATAAGTGCCAATTCTCTAATGACTAATTAATTTGCTAGTTTCTGGAATTAACCCTAGATTAGATTAACTTGAAGACATTCTTCAATTATCCTAAGGTAGTCGACTATTAAGGTTAATTTCCCATTAGTGGCCATTCTGGATATCAACTCCCACTATCGGAGTGATGAATCCTCTCTTGATCACTCACTATCTTTCCATGCTTCACACTACCCCCAATTTCTATTATTTAAGTCACTCTTGGTGAGCAACAAGTAATAGAATCAAAAGGCAGTGATTCACACTCAAGATACTATGGTGATCTCAAATCTAGGATCACTTACACAATTTTTCATAAGAGATTCAACCATTGGCACTTGATAGATATCCTAATGGGATCTCCGTGTGGATCACTCCAATGAATTAGACGCCTTACAATTCATCTACACATTGTCTAGGTATCACTATACCTTGGTTGATGAGAACAACCACTACTTACATTAAGTAGAGACTAGCGTGTACTAGTCTATCGTATTAATGATGTCCTCTCATTAATACTATGACTAGGAACTTTAAGAATATTTATTATAAATGTGATTGATATCTCATAGTCAGCAACTCTTGTGACTACCATCACATTAATAAATATTCTAAGGACTTTATCAGTTATATCTAACATTTAATAGATAAAATGAAAGTTCATAAAATACAAAACTTAATAAGGAATGTATTTAAACAAAATGATTATTTTAGCGCATACATTCCAACAGGCCCAACCAAGATGTGTTCAATTTGGACTGATTAAGATAATGAGGTGTATGTGCCAAATTGGAATGCAAATAACCAACCAGAAGGAGAGTTGGCAATAAAGTTGTCTAATTTCATTGGCACAATTGTCCGGGATGAAAAAAAGGCACCAATAATGTAAAAGGATTGGTACACGGTTCCAATTAATTATAAAGAAGAAATTCTGAGACTTGTGAAAGTTCCAAAAAATTATATGTTTCCCTTTTTTAAAATGTTGTATACAAGACCTTTAATAATATTATAAATTTAAAAAAAACCTACCTTATCATCTTTCAAGTATGCAATTAATTATTAGTATTTCATACTAATACTTCTTTGATTGGATCATAGACAAAGTTTGACATTCCAGCACATGGAGAAGCTAGGTATTGATATTACTAGGAAGAAATTAAAAGATTGGAAAGTTGAATTGAAAAGAAATTATTTCTGTGAGCATTTGAGTTTAGAAACTCAACTTCAATATAAGGACAAACATGTCTATCTTGATCAATGGAAACATTTGGTTCTTTATTGACGTACTTAGGATGCAACGGTTAGTGACCTGATATTTATTTACAATTTTTCCTTTGATTTTAGTTCATTAGATAATTCATGCTTTCAAGAAAGATCATTGCCTACCAAAAATCATAGACTCTTAAATTGGAGATTGATTGCCAAAGTCAATAAATATAGGACTACGAATTGGTGATTAAATTTTAAAGTCCATTTATACTATAAAATTGTGATGACTTTCTTATGTTTAAATATATGGTTATCTTTTTAATTACTGTAGGGGTTATTTGTGTAATAATAACCTTGAGATTACATTTAGAAACATGATATTATTGACTTAAATTTCTTTTTAATTGATGGTCGACAAATTAAGAAGCCTTTTATATGGCCAGTGAAATGAAAAATAAAAAATAAGGAGAATCAATAATATTGGCTGTGATTAATCATTAGAATAATTAGCTATGGCTTTGGTTATAATTGTGATGACCCCATCTCCCATTAGGGGGTACCCTAGGATTTAGGGGATTGCCTGCCTGACTCTCGCCAAAATTCACTAGTTTACCTCAATCAATGATCGACATTAATGATTAACATTTTGGTTCAATCCATCCAATCACAACAATCCATACTTAAGTACAATCAAAAGGAGACAAAAGATAAGTTGTTCGTCTAGATCATTAATACAACTTAGAAAGTATTTCACTTGAAACAAAAAGTTTCAAGACTTGCTTTAACCAACCCAGTCGCTGTCGCTCGCAACCCCTGTAAGGAAAACAATTAATGGGATGAGGTTAAGTCCAGTGAGGTCCCAATCAAAATAATATGTTTAACAAATAGGCACATTCAAGATATATCATTCACATTTTATAAAGCAGTAAATCATTCAAATAAAAGAATACAGTTTGCTCCATGAGCCATTTCACTATCACTGCACACTCTACTATTCTCCTCCTTATACCCTCCAAAACAAGAAACAATACCCAATAGTACATTTCATTTCATTTTTGGTGATCACCTCACTTTGTGGTAATAATCGAGTACACCGATCATTTACTCAAAGATATCAATAAAGCCGACCAGTAATGAGTTTTGGGTCCTGTTGGTTTTTTGATGATTAACAAATCAAAATGATGATTTTCACTAATGATCTTTTGAGGTTAATTGGATAAAGACAGGTTTTCCAACATAAAATATCAATATCAATTGTCGGACGATACTTTCGGACGCAAGACAGGGGTTCGGACATCGACAGGTTAGAATGGAAAATTGGATGGCCACTGGTTCTATCGGACGGTCTCTTCGGATGTCCGATAGTTTACGACAACACTTTTGGATGATGCTCTCGGACGAAGAACCTGAGTTTCGAACGTCCGACATATTGAGAGGAAATCTAAGTTGGCTACTGCTTCTGTCGGATGGTGGGTTTGGACGTCTGACAGTTGATGACACAGCATTTCATCAAACTGTCGGACGATGGTTTCAGACGCAAAATAGGGTTTTGGACGTCAGACACCTCTAACGGCTAGTTTTTTCTGCATTTAATTCAAGACCATTGGAGGAGTTATGGTGGTTATTTTAGTACTCTGTAAATACCATAATTGCTGATAGTGTTAAGGACTTTTGACAACCACTTCTTACAAGCTTTCAAGAGCAAATTGAGCAAGAATTTGTGTCTTTCTTTGTACTTGTAGTGAAAGTGACCTTGTGATCATTTATTGCTTTTCAATTGTGAGTGAAGTCTCAAGTGTGTAGCATAGTGAGGGTTTGCAAAGTTATTGTAAAACCACTTAACTTGATCAAGAAGATATTGAGGCAAGCAAGGGGTGATCCTTTCTTGTACAACTTGGTGTAATTTCATCAAATTGAAGTAGCAATTACATTGAGGTATTGGATTTCAAGGTAAGTTGAACTTGGTAGGCCATTTGATTTCAATCATCTTATTTATTCTTTTACTTGCACTTTAATTGTGATCATCTACTTATTGTGATCTTCATATTCTTTATTCAAGTATTAAATCACCAAGAAAACTTGATAAATTCAAATTGTGCAATTGTTGCTATACATCAAGTTTAAAATTTTTAATCAACCTAATTCACCCCCTCTTAGGTTGTTTTCGGGAACTACAATTGGTATCAGAGTTTAGTCTCCTAGAGATTAAGCTCAATCGGCTTTGGAGTGATTATAGTAACTAACAATGCATTATTGCTAGAGGGACAATCAGTCATTAGACCACTTATGTTTAATGGGGTCAATTATGTGAGTTGGAATGATAGAATGGAGATTTTCTTGTAATCAATAGATATTGAGTTATGGTATATAGTGAATGAAGGTCCATATGAAGCAATTGTTGCAGATGAAGTCACCCATCAGTCTAGACCTAAAACTAGACTAGAGTTAACTCCCCAAGATAAGATTAATCTCACCTTGAATGCAAAAGCTATGAATGTGTTATACAATGTCTTAGATACTAATGAATCTACAAGGGTTAAAGGATGCAAAACGGCTAAAGAAATATGGGACAAACTAAGAAAAATTCATGAGGGAAGTGACAATGTTAGAGAACAAAAGAAATCCTTTCTTATCACTAAATATGAATCTTTTAAAATGGAACCTTATGAGAATGCTGACAAAATATATTGTAGATTCAATGATATTATAAAGGACTTAGAGGTGTTGGACAAAGAATACACATTAGGTGAGAAAAATAGGAAGATCTTGAATATTCTATCTAAAGATTGGGAGAGCAAAGTGACATCTATAGAGAAAGTCAAGGATTTGAATTCCATGTCTATTGAAACTCTTATAAATTCCCTAACTTCCTATGAATTGAAGATCAAGTCTAAGGTGCAAGAGGAAGAGGATGCAAAAGTGAAAAGGAGCGTAACTCTAAAAACGTCACAAGAGGAGGATGATTCATTCTCCTTAGATGATGAGAATGTTGAAATCGATAATAATGATTTGGCCTCCTCTCCAAGAGTTTCAAAAGAATTTTTAACAAAAAGAGATTTAGAAGGGGAGGTCCTAACAACTTCAACCCCAACCAAAACAACAATCAAAGAGGAAGAGAAAAGCAAGAGGTCAACAAGAAGTAAGGAGAAAAATGCTACGAATGTGGACAATTTGGACACTATATGAATGAATGTCCAATGAAGAAGAAAAATGAAGGAAAAGGAGAAAGAAGGCGAAAATACAATAACTTCCAAATAACTTAGAATGAGTGCAATTCCGATGGAGAAATAGAGGAAGAAGAAGAATCCGCTCAAATGATATTCATGGCATAGGAGAAAATGAGATATGCTTGAAGAGTTCAACCAAAGCATCAACATGGTTCATTGATAGTGGATGTTTAAGATATATGACCGGTAATCCATCTCATTTTGTCAAGCTAAAGTCAAAAAGTAGTGGAAAGGTTACATTTGGAGATGATACAAAAGTTAAGACAATTGGGATTGGAGATGTTGGTAAAATTGGTGAAACATTCCTTCATAATGTTCTTTTAGTTGATAATTTGAGTTATAATTTATTAAGTGTTAGTTAATTATGTGATAGGAACCTTTATGTGCTTTTTAAGAAGCATGAGTGTTTGATCCTTGATATAAATTTTAACATTGTCTTTAAAGGGAAAAGATACAATGACATTTATGTTGTTTTTCTTGAGAAAATTGACTCTACTAGTTTTCAATGCCTTAAGATTACTAATGATGATCTTTGGTTATGGCATAGAAGAATTTATCACTTTAATATAGATTTCCTTAATGAGATTTCCAAAAAGAAACTTGTTAGGGGTTTACCAAAAATTAAATTTGTAAAGGATCGTATATGTGACACTTGTCAATTTGGAAAACAAACAAAGGTCTCTTTTAAACCCAAAAATTGTGTTTCTATTTCAAGACCTTTGGAGCTTTTACACCTTGATCTATTTGGCCCTACTCAAGTTGCTAGTTTGGGTGGCAAATATTATTTTTTTGTAATAGTTGATGATTTTTTAAGATACACTTGGGTTGTATTTTTAGCTCATAAGGATCATACTTTCAAAAACTTTGTTACTTTATTTGCAAAAGTTCAAAACCTATTAAACTTGAATATTATGAAAATTAGAAGTGATAATGGGACGGAATTTAAATACTGTGGTTTTCCAGAATTTTGTGATCATAATGAAATTTCACATAAGTTTTCCATAGCAAAAGTTCCTCAACAAAATGGTGTTGTTAAAAGAAAGAATAGAAGTCGCAAGAACCATGCTTAGTAAATGTAATATGCCAAAATATTTTTGAATCGAGGCAATAAACACGGCTTGCTATGTGATGAATAGAATTCTTTTAAGACCTATTTTGAATAAAACTCCATATGAACTATTTTTTGGCAAAAAGCCCATTGTTGGTTATTTTAGAGTTTTGGTTGCAAATGTTTCATTTTGAATATTAAAGAACATCTTGGAAAGTTTGATAAGAAAATGGATGAAGGCATTTTCTTGGGATATTGTGAAAATAAACATGGTTATAGAGTGTATAATAGAAGGACTCTTGTCATAGAAGAAGCTATTCATGTTACTTTTGATGAAACTAATGATGTTGTGTCCAAAGATATTTGTGAAGATGATGATATAGGTATGTAAGAAGCTCTTAAGGAACTAACCATTTATGAGGAGCAAGACAAGAAAATGAAGGATGACATGAAGGAAGATACACCTCAAGAAGAAGATGAACAAGACAAGAAAGATAAAGATAAAGAAACTCAAAAAGATCTTCCAAGAGTTTGGAAGTTCACTCAACATCATCCAAAGGGCCTCATAATAGGTGATCCATCCGAGAGGGTAAAAACTCGCTCTTCTAGAAAACCTTTAGTAGATAATTTTGCATTACTTTCTCATATTGAGTCTAAAAATGTCAATGAGGCATTAAAATATTATAGTTGGACTGTAGCTATGCAAGAAGAACTAAATCAATTTGAAAGAAATATAGTATAGACTTTGGTAGAAAGACCCTTAGATCACCCCGTTATTGGAACAAAATGGGCGTTTAAAAATAAATTAAATGATAAAGGAGAAATAGGTAGAAATAAAGTTAGACTAGTAGCAAAAGGATATGCACAAGAAGAAGGGATAGATTTTGATGAAACCTTTACTCCCATAACTAGATTAGAATCAATTAGAATATTTCTTACATTTGCATGTTTTAAAGGTTTCAAACTATTTTAAATAGATGTTAAAAGTGCATTTTTAAATGGTTTTATTGACCAAGAAGTTTATGTTGATCAACCCCCCAGATTTGAGAACGAAAAATTTTCAAATTATATGTTCAAACTTTCAAAGGTTTTATATGGTTTGAAACAAGTTTCAAGAGTTTGGTATGAACGTTTAAGTGGTTTTTTGGTTACAAATGATTTTAAGAGAGGAGATGTAGACACCACTTTATTTACCAAGAATAATTTGAATGATTTATTAATTGTGCAAATTTATATGGATGACATCATTTTTGGTGCTACTAATAAATGTTTGTGCAAAGAATTCTCAAATGTTATACAAAAGAAGTTTGAAATGAGTATGATGGGAGAAATGAACTTCTTTCTTGGATTTCAAGTGCATCAAAGTCATGAAAGAACTTTTATCAATCAAACTAAATATACAAAGAAACTTCTCAAAAGATTTGAGATAGAGAATTTAAGACAAGTTGGCACTCCTATGTGTACCTCCACCAAATTTGACAAAGATGAAGAAGGTGCAAAAATTGATGAGAAGTACTATAGAGGTATGATGGTAGCTTGCTTTATTTAACTGCAAGTAGACCCGATATTATGTTTGCTGTTTGCTTGTGTGCCTGGTTTCAATCATATCCAAAAGAGTCTCACTTGCTAGCTATAAAACGAATTTTTAGATACTTAAAGGGAACTATGAATTAGTTTATGCTATCCAAAATATTCTAACTTTGCATTAATTGGCTTTTCGGATGCCGACTTTGCTGGTTGTAGAGTGGATATAAAAACTACAAGTGGTACGTGTCATTTTTTAGATGAATGTTTGGTCTCTTGGTTTAGCAAAAAGCAAAATGCTATTTCCTTATCTACGGCGGAAGTTGAATATATAGCCGCCGGTGCTTGTTGTGCTCAACTGTTTTGGATGAAACACACTTTACATGATTTTAATTTGAAATATGATTGTGTACCTATTATATTTTGTGATAACACTAGTGCTATCAACTTGACCAAAAATCCAATTCAACATTCTAGAACAAAACACATAGACATCAAGCATCATTTCATTCGCGATCTTGTTCAAAGAGGAGAAATTTGTGTTAACTATATATGTTCAAAAGATCAAATTGCTGATATTTTTACAAAAGTATTGCTCTTAGAGTAATTCGTGTATTTGAGAAATAATCTAGGTATTTCAGAAAAAATTTCTTTAAAAAAAACAGGGGATCAGATGTCCTAAAGAAACTTCGAATGTCCGACAGCATTGGTATCCTGTGTCAACTATTATCGGACGTCCAATACTTGGATCGAACGTCTGACAGTTTCAAAATTTTGTTTTTAAAAATTTCTGAGGATCAGACACATCCCTACTGTTCAGACGTCTGAAACCCGCTAAACTTCTCTTTTAAAGACCTCTCCGACAGCCATTTGCTTATTTCATTCTCTCTCTCGAACAAAGGTTTTACTCATTTTTCCTCTCTAAAAAAATCAAAATTCATTCTTTTTACGCGTTGTGTTCGTAAAATTGATCATAAAATTACCTTTCAAACATCATTTACAACAAATCTTCTTCAGCATTTCCCCTCAAACATCAATCCTGTGAAAATCTCCAATTCTCTCTGAAAACCCTAATTCTTCAATTCTTCTCTTCTGAACTGATTTGTGAGAAATCAAGTGCTTAAGAGGCACTATCTGCATTACATTATCATCATCACATCATTCTCTGCATTGTCTACATCATCAATGGTGAGGGTTCGGTACTTCCTCCGCTAAGAGGAGAACCGGAAGAAGGTCTGACACCGGCCGTACTACTGGAACAAGGAGTTCCCAGCGACGTACTCGTGATCCTCAACAACAAGAACAGCAAAGGGAAGCACAAGAACAATCTGGAAACGTATTGCCTACCTTCATTGATGCTGAAGTTGAAGAGAGATTCTTCATTGTATGTAGGAAAAGCTTCATTACCCAATGGTCAATTTCCATTTCTGATTTCCATACCTATAAGTTTGACTGGATCATTGAAAAATTCTCTATTAAAAAATGGAATCACCTTCTTACATTTCCACATATTGTTTATCCTCCCATGGTGCATCAATTTTATGCAAACATTAGATAAGGTAGAACTCCTTCTGAGGTGGTGTCTAGAGTTAATGGGATTGATATCACTCTTGATCCTAATATAGTAAATAAAATTTCTAACACCACTATTGAGGCTGATTACTCTAACAAAATAGCAAATTTCTTTTCATATGAAGAACAACCAACCTCTTATAATCACTTTAGTGGAACCAAACTCTTATCTTACTTTCAAACAAATTTTCAAGTTCCAGCTGAAACTGATTTGAATGACTTGACTCCTTTGCAACAAATCCTTTGGGTTATGATAGGAAATCTTTTAGTTCCCACTTCTGGTTATCGTACCACTACAAACAAAATGGAACTTTATCTATTTTATTACTTTATGGAAAACATCAAGGTTGATTTCGGCTTTGTAATATGTCGATTCATGAACAAAGTGTAGGAAAATTCCCTATGGCAAATTCTTTACTTCAATTTTTAATCACTTTAACATTCCCCTGATTGATGCACCAACTATTGAAAATCCAAACTGTTTTTTCACCAAAGCCTCTTTTGAAAAGAAAAATATTCGTTTTGCCGGTGATGAGTGGGTGTACAAAAAAGCTGCTTTGAAAACTCGTACCAAACAAATTCATGATCCAAACTCTACTCCACTTGCCTCTATTACTCCTCAATTTAAATGTCCTAGATTTGATTTCTCCACTCCACTTTTATCCCAACCAATATCTTCCTCAGATCCAGTCCTTAGCCTTCTCCATGAACTCAAACAAAGACGCATCCTTCTAAAATAAGGCCTTCAGATGTTAATGACTCCTGAGCAATAAGAAACCTTTCTCAAGTTAAAGGAAACACTCTTGCCTTCTCAAGCACAAGAGGAAATTGCACAAGAAGGTCGAGCACAAGAGGAATAAGCACAAGAAGGCCAAGCATAGGAGCAATTTCAAGAACATGAATCACATCACCAAGACAAGACTCAAGATCCTGGTCCTTCCAAAGTCCACACTCCTCCTCAACAACTTGCAACTAATTAAGAGGAAAACTCAGAGGGTTATATACTTGTTCGAAGACGTCGTGGTTCATCACGTCCCCAATTTTAGCTTCATCTAGGCATCCAGTAGGACCATGCACTTAGACATTTCCTAGGCCAACATCATTTTGTATATGCCTTACTTATTGGCTTCTTTTGCTAGTTTTGATGGTCTCAATTTTTTTGTTGAGCCAAAATGCTGATTGGCCATTGTTGTTTTTTGATTGGCCTTGGCCTTGTTGGCCTTTGTTGACTGAATCTATGTTGATTGGTCTTTTGTTGACTGAACTTATGCTTATTGACTCTATTTTATGTTTATTGAATGCCAAATTCTATGTTCAATTTTGTGATTAGCTCAAATTTATGGATTCCTTATTATTTTTCATTAATGATAAAAGGGGGAGAAAAGTGAGGCTAATAGTAAGGGGGAGTTTTGTGAGTAAGGGGGAGTTTGAACATTGAACAGTACTATTGTACTTTGAACTCTAATGTACTTGTTAAAAGAGTATGGGAAAAGTTTGGATAGAATATTTATGCGCTTTATGCTCTCATTTCTACCAAAATCATCACTTGGTTTGTCATCATCAAGAAGAGGAAGATTGTTGGTTTTTTTGATGATTAACAAATCAAAATGGCGATTTTCACTAATGATCTTTTGAGCTTAATTAGATAAAGACAGGTTTTCCAACCTAAAATATCAATATCAAGTGTCGAACGATGCTTTCGGAAGCAAGATAGGGGTTCAGACGTCCGACAGGGTAGAATAGAAAATTGGATGTGTAACGACCCCATCTCCTCCTAGGGCGTACCCTAGGATTTGGCGGACCACCTGCCCAGCTCTCGTCAGGACTCAGTCACTAGAACCGATTTTCCAAAATATTATTTATTACAACAACCCAAAACACATACACAAGCAGTTCCCATTCGACACGTCAGTACAGCAACAGTTTAGCTGAACCTATAGTTCAAGTACAATACTATTCAAACTACGCAAAAGATATCCCAAATCCGTCCCACTTCGATCTCCTACCTTCCTTAAACTTGCCCTGGCCCCTGCTAAGGAAAACAAATAGGGAATAGGGTGAGCGATAAACTCAGTAAGTCCCAAGAGGGCACACGGATACATAAAGAGTATGTTCAACAGTAATTCACATTTGAATAAGCAATCGGAAACAAATAGGTCACATGAAATGTTAAGGATACAGAGCTCTGAGGAATTCAATCAATTGCAGTTCATACTTTTCGATGCACTGGAGCCAAATCATAAGTATGTTGACACTCCGTCAACCACTCAAAAGTCCGTAGAACCCCACTTCACTCCAATCTCCGTCCACCATGTCACCCCCGACCGGACCTGCACTCCAATAACAGTGGGATGGTATTACTCGAGTATACCCAGTATGGCCAATTCAATAACAGTATCAGTACCGAAGGTTCCCTGGTCGACTCGACCATGCCCCTGCGGGCTCAACTCGGCCAGTTTCCCCAAGGTTTGGGCCCAAACAGTTCACAGTAATATTTCAAGCAGGAATTTATAATCATGTATAGTCAACAATAGCAATCAATGGTACAGTTGAGGACGAGTGTGATAAAGTACACACTAGCCTCGTCATATATCACAGAACAATTCAACCAATTGGGCGAGTGCGGTAAAGTACACACCCGCTCCTTCACATAGTAAAACACAAAAGGCACATAGAGATGATTGTGTATGTGTGTTGAGTATAACTACACATGCACTTGGAACTTACCTCAGTCGACGGTCGCCTTAGATACTTGTCGTTGGCTTGCACTCAAGGCCCTCGCGCGTGCCTGTACAATTATGACTTACGTTAATGGTCGTTGCCCAATGGACAACTAACGGAAGTAAATTTGACTAGACTATATGACTTAACCACTCGGCCAACCCGTTTACCAACCTAATTCCGTTTAGGCTTCGCCGGCACACTAGCACCGGCAAGGTCACTTTCAAAATATGTAACTTCAGCTACGTATGTCAAAAATCTATATGGTTTATACCGTTGGAAACTAGATCCAAAATTCAAACAATCATTACAAGACCATTTTTGCAAATTTAGTTTGGATGGAAGCTTAAACAGACTGGCAAAATGCTGCAGCTACAATGACTGCAGTGCAGGATGCTAAATTCAGCGACATTCCGGGCTTCACTACAGCTCATAGAAAACGAGTTATGGTCCAAATTTTATACCGTTGGAAATCTCTTTGAGTCTAGTTTCTAACGCAACAAACAAAACTCAATTCTGATCTTCCTACACCAAGTTATGGTCATTTTTCTAAGCTAGAGTTGAGCTGACTACACCTGCGAAAATTTCTTGGCTCAACTTCAACTTATTTTCTTGATCCCTTTTGTTTACAATCTTACCAAGTCCAACTTATACAATAATACTACTATCAAACACTTGGTATGCTTCATGATTTAAGCTCAAGTACTAGGATATTTCTCATATAAACCATGCCAAGGTTTAGCTAAATTTCACACAATCAAGTTTCAATCTATCATTTAAGCAACAATCCAACTAAAATCATTTCACATAACCTTAGATTATAAACATAAGCAAGAGATTAGGCTTGAAGTTTCTTATACCTTTATGTACTTGGTGTTTGAGCACAATAAGCCAACAAGAAAATGTTCCAAAGCTTCAAATCACTTCCACAAGTTGGATTTTCTAGGATTTCTAGGTTGGTTGGAATAGTTCTTGATTTTCCCTCAATTTTTCTTCAATTTTTTTGGCTAAGAAACGAAACTCTTTCTCTCTCTTTCTCTCCCCAAATTTTCGGCCAACACAAGGAGTTTTAAGGCCCTTGTTTAGTTTTTTAATTAAGCTTCTTGATACTTAAAGAAAGTTCAAGATGTCAAAGAAGCAAAGTTTGACTTTACTTCCTTAATTTCCAATCAAATCTCACCATTTGGCTCTTATTCATGTGAAAATACCTCTTGCAAGACTTTTCCTTATAATTGAGCAAATAAAATGAGTTGTATTAAAAGAAATTCCACAAATTACTAAAATCATACTACATTTTTCGTAAATTAACCACAATAGCAATAATTGTTGTGAAATCCATTTTCTTAACTTTAAAAATGTGCATTTGTCATAAAATACTTCTAAAATCACTAAAAGTGAGTAATAAAGTGAAAGTCATATATTATAAATTTTATTTATTTATTAATCTATTTCTATTATTTTTTTTCTTTTTTAGGGATCTTACAGGATGGCCACTGGTTCTGTCAAACAGTCTCTTCGAACTTCCAATAGTTACAACAACACTTTCGGACAATGCTCTCGGACGAAGAACCTGAGTTTCAGATGTCCGACATATTGAGAGGAAATCTAGGTTGGCTACTGGTTTTGTCGGACGGTGGGTTCAGACATCCGACAGTTGATGATACAGAATTTCATCAAACTGCCGAACGATGGCTTCGGACGCAGAACAAGGCTTTGGATGTCCGACACCTCTAACGGCTAGTTTTTTTTGCATTTAATTCAAGACCGTTGGAGGAGTTATGGTGGTTATTTTAGTACTCCATAAATACCATAATTGCTGATAGTGTTAAGGACTTTTGACAACCATTTCTTACAAGTTTTCAAGAGCAAATTGAGCAAGACTTTGTGTCTTTTTTTGTACTTGTAGTGAAAGTGACCTTGTGATCATTTATTGCTTTTCAATTGTGAGTGAAATCTCAAGTGTGTAGCATAGTGAGGGTTTGCAAAGTTATTGTAAAACCACTTAGCTTGATCAAGAAGATATTGAGGCAAGCAAGGGGTGATCCTTCCTTATACAATTGGTGTAACTTCATCAAATTGAAGTAGCAATTACATTGAGGTATTGGATTTCAAGTTGAGTTCAACTTGGTAGTCCATTTGATTTCAATCATCTTATTTATTCTTTTACTTGCACTTTAATTGTGATCATCTACTTGTTGTGATCTTCATATTCTTTATTCAAGTGTTAAATCACTAAGAAAACTTGATAAATTCAAATTATGCAATTGTTGCTATACATCAAGTTTAAAATTTTTAATCAATCTAATTCACCCCCCCCTTAGGTTGCTTTCAGGACCTACAAGTCCCAATTCAACTGATGTGGTAAAATACACATTTGACTTACAATCATGCATATTCATTCCAACATTTAAAATCATGAAATCTTATTTCAATTAGGTCGAGTGTGATAAAGTACACACTCGCCTACAACAGTTGACAATCCATTTCACGTTACATCGAACAATAATATATTTAAACATTTTCAATCAAACAATCATTCACCAATCAAATCATTGAAGGCATTTAATCACAATTTGCATATAAGGAACACTCACTAATCTAAAATAAAACTGAAGCTCCGGGTTCGGGTTCGAGGTTCCCTTCTGCCTCTTCAAACTCTCTCTCTCTCTAGCACACACACACACACACACACTCTCTCTCTCTCTCGGCTTCAAGAAGGAAATAAAATGAAGTGTTTGGTTAAGTTGGAAATAGTTTTGTTTATTGTCTCCTTGGTTGCGTGGTAGTTTTAGACAATTAAAAGGGCAATTTGGTCATTTGATAAGAATTTTAACAATTGGCAAAATTTGTGACACTTGTTCAAATTCATTTGTTTTGTATCAAAATATTTTAATTATAACCAAATAATTTTAGTTTCACACTATTCCTACTAATTCTTATTTTATCTAATTTAATCCCCCTAAGGGTTTGATCACTTACTAATATAAAACCGTGACGACCCTACCCCTCCCTAGGGCGAACTCTAAGGTATCAGCAGGCTGCCTGCCCAACTCTCGTTGGGACTCAAATTCAAATCACAAACTAATTGTAAAAGTGAATACAATCCCACAAAAGAAGAGTTACAAGTTCAATCGATGATATTAAGAACCGACCTCAATCAAAATTCACAAGCCATCTAACAAATCCATCTCAAAGTACAATACGAGGTTTAAACCTACAAGAACAAAGCTTCTACCTTATAACCCAAAAGAAAACTAAAGAGACAATTCTTTACACTTAATTTAGAAGATTTAGATAAAATTTCGGCCTTCCTGAAAACCCTCATCCACAAGCTCATCCCCTGTTAAGGAAAACAAACTAAAGAGTGAGCTTTCGCTCAATGAGACCCAAGAAAACATGCAACCAAAAAGGTATCATACAAGTCTCAAGAATTGTAAATCAAAACAAGATAACATATACACGTTTCAAGAAAATGGTAACATGAACTGATAAAAGGATATGGAGCTCTCAAGAGTTAGCTCAAGTCGGTTGATCAAGATTCAAGTTTCCCGTTGACACTCCGTCAACTTTATACAAAATTACCAATAAGTAGAATACCACTTTACACCATTCTCCGACCATCTCACAACCCCCTACCGGGCCCACACGCCAAAATCAGGATAGGTGATACTCGAATACACCGTTCAAATACAAGTTCAAGATTGAATCTAAGTTCATAATTCAAGTGTCAAGATTTCATGTGTCAAGAACCAAGGTTTATTGATCGCCTCAACCGAGCCCTTGCCGGCTCGATTTGACCAACTAGCCAATGGGTTGGGATTCCAAACAAGCAATTCAAGTACAAGACATTCAATTCACAATATTCAAGTAACAAAATTCTAGTCAAGATATGGTGTCAAGGGTGACAAGTACGCCCTTGCCCATCCAATTGCAATTCGAGACACCATTTAAGCAAAGTTCAATTGTCCAAATCTGGTACTCCTTCAAGTTCACTTTAACTTCCTAAGAACAAGTAAAGAGAGTATACTAAGGATTGCTACTTCAAGCCACAACCACGAGGTAAAATTCATTTCCAAGACTCGACTATGAAGTCCTAAAAGTACCCAACAGTTTCAGCTTTTGTACCCACGAAACTCTTTCAAAAACATATGATCTCTTGCTCAATTCAAGGGGAAAATCCATGCTTATGTTAGACCATTGTTTCAAGTAGAAAATGGTGCAAAATGGTTTCATTTTCAGCCACATATTGGCACAAAATAGCCCCCAAAACAATTTCATTTTCCGGTTGGAATTTCAGCCAAAAAAATAGTGAAAATGTGAGATTTTTGCCTATTAAAACTCATCATTTTTCACCCAAATTCATCACCCATTTTAGGGTTGAGACAATATCAAGTATATAAAGCAATACTACCAAAAATTCACTGCACGAAACAAAGGAAACAAGGGCAAAATAGCCCATCATTCTCAACTCTGCTGGAGCACTTTTTCAGCACTGGCGACATTTTTTGAAAAAGCATAACATGTGTTCTATAGGTCAAAAAATTATAAAACTTACACCATTAGAAAATAGACTCAAAAGATAACAATCTTTAGAAGACATTTCTATGAAATTCGACTCATAGATTAGTCAAATTTCAGTTCCAATTCACAGTTATCACAAATCTCAAACAAAGCAGCTCATGATTTTAAGCAAACTTTGCAAATTTTTTGGTATTGATAGAAAGTGAACCAGGCCCTAAAATTTATATTATTGAAAGAGTCTAGTTTCAAACACAACAAACGAAACTCATTTTCAATTTTCCTATACCAAGTTATGGCCAATGTACTAAAACCGCACAGAGATTTCTACGAAAATTTAAAAAACGAATCAACAAGGAAAACAAGAAACTCTCTCGAATAAAACTTCAAGATTTTGACTCAAATCCAACACACAAATGTAGCTTAATGTTTTAGCAAGAGTATTTGGCAAAATCATAACAAAAATACCAAACAAAAGCAAGAAAAGAAAGCTGTGATTCTTTTGGCCAACATAGCAGAATTTTCAGCCATGAAAATAGAAAATTTTTGAAGCTTTAACCACTTAAAACTCATGATTTTGGTTCTAATCCAACATACGTTTTTAAGTTTCAAATCTCATAGGGTGTTTTGAGCAAAATTTAGCTTAAAGTCAACATGAAAATTTGAAAACCAAGCTGAAAACTCCCCCCCCCCCTTCTGTTCGGCCCCTACAAACAGATTTTTCCTAAAATTTCTCAAGCATCAATCCAACAAATCTCTCAAATTCCAACCAATGCATCCAAGGCACATCCACTAGGGTTAATCTCTACCATGTTATGAAGCATTTAGCGATGAAATTCAACAAGGAAAGCCATTAGAATTACATATAAAAATTAAACCCTAAGTTGGTATCTTCAAGATTCAAGCACCAATAGAACAAATCAACCATTTAATCTTGTCACCAAGCCCACAAATCAACTTTTCTACCATGAGGAAGGAAAAAGATGTAGTCTTAGCATGGTTACCTCTCTTGTTCCAAGCAAACCAAGATAAAAATCAAGTCACAAACTCCTCCAAACCCCCTTCCTTCCAAGCATAAGTGAGAGGTTGATGGTGTGAAGAAATCTTCCTTTGATGAATCAAGTCACGAACTCCTCCAAGCCCCCTTCCTTCCAAGCATAAGTGAGAGGTTGATGGTGTGATGAAATCTTCCTTTGATGGCTCACAAGTTTCAAGCAAGATCCAAGTTAGAAAAAATGGAGTTTTTTTCTCTCTTCCTTTCCCCTCTCTAAGTCCCGGTTGTCTCTCTCTCATTTTGCCAAGGAAAATTGAAATTTTGGAAGACAATGGAAGTGTGTTGGAGAAAATTGGTAGGTGGGAGTTTGAATGCTTGATTGAGGATGCGCCACTTGTCAATATCTTATTGGTTTTTCCCCAACTTTTTTTACACTAAACTCTCTCTTTTTTCTAAAGTATCCTCACACACCCCACAAAATCACACTTACACCAATCACAACCCCCACATGCAATAATTAATAAAATCATCGAGACTAAAAAAAATCATTTTTTCAAACATTAAATCAATAAATAAGTCAATGCGAATAAGGTACACAAATCATTCATCATGAAATCAATAAATGCAGATAATCCAAAGTGAAAAATTGAAAAATAAATTTCACAAATTTTCGGGTCCTCACAAAAACACTCTTAAGCACTTGGTTAATAAGGAGAAACAAATGAACACATAAACCAATTAATAATGAGGTAATTATTATACACAAAATTTTCTAAATAAAATGCAAAATTAGGTTAAAATTTTGAGCTCTCACAATAACTTGTCTCCATAGAATCCTAGAACTCTTTCTAGATTTCTCGTCTATAGTCTACAAACGTAGATCAATTCTTCATCTTATACTTGGCATCGGCATTGCCTTTAAATGGAGATTCTTGATTCTTGTGTAGGCTGATTATGGCCACATCTTTACACAAGTTGTTAGAGTACCAATATAAGATTGTATGCTCAACGATTATATTTGTTTTCCATTTCTAGGATATTAGCAAAAGAAATCAGAAAGTTTTTGCACATAAAGTATACAACCAAACTACGGGTACCAAGAGTTATGCATGAATTTCTGAGGAAGTGTTTAATATCCTACCTTCTACTTTCTTATTACTTATGTTTTTTGGTTGACTTAAGTTTTTTTGAATATTTCTGCAGAGGAAAGAGTTGGATCATAATCCATCACATCTATTGCTATAAAGATTGTGAGCCACTGCTTCTAATTATGACATCTTTTTTATTTTTTTTCCTAATTCTTATTTCTAATCACTGAATGTCATACTTTAGGCATAACTAGAAGAGAAGGAAAATGAAAATCCAAATATAATTAGTGAGGTTCTAAGTAAGAATGATACATTTGCATAACTTTTTGGTCATGAAAAATGTGGAAGAATTCTATCATCAATATCCACCACACTCATTTTGAATGCCACAATTCTTTAAAGTGTCACTAAATACTATTTTTAATGACATTTTTAATTGCCATTAAATTACTTTTTTCTTGAACCAATGTACCCATGGACTGTACTAATAGAGGTAGTGATTGTATATTGCATAATACACAATTATATAGATAATAATATTTATTAGACAATGTTAATAGAGAATTAACTATAAAAACAAATGTAAAGCATTATAAAACTATAGAAGAAACATTTAATAGAATCGAGAAGGATAGACTAGGTAAATTAGTTAGGACAAGTATAATGGATGCCATGTAAGCAAATTGTTATTCATGATTAGTTTTTTATAATTTTTTGTATTAGAGTTCACCTATAAAAAGTGACTATAAATTGACATTGCTAAGCGATACAAACAAATGTAAATGTCCCTAAAATCAAGAAGGTGGATGATAGGGATTTTCTTTACTCCTCAAATTTTAAATAACCTTTATAACCCTATATCACCGCAAGTATACGGATCGTTTATTGAGTATAGGGAAATAAGGTATCGATCCCACGAGGAAGAGTGTCAAGTACCGATGATTTTCAAACTCCTCTATTATTTAGACTGTCACAACAAAGATATAAAGGGAGAAGGCGGTAAACCGTCCTTAGGAAGAAGGATTAAGCAATTAAAACCGACCGCTAGGTGTCGAAGACATCCAATTGGTGGTAGAAAGGAAATAACAAGAAAGAAGTAAAGAGTTAAGATCCTAGAGCTTTAGAATCCCTTGTTAAGTTAGATTTGAAGTTAGTAAAGTTAATTATGTCCCTTCTCCAATGATTTGCTAAGGTATAACTTCCTTTTTTATGCCATCACTTTCGTCAATGGTCATGTGTAGTGCAAGCTCTCATTTAAGATAAGCTAGTCACTAGGAATTGCTTTCGCCAATTCCTTAACTCCTTGGAATCTTCCTTGACCTATTTTCATAGAGAAAAGAGAGAAACAAGTTAAATAAGCTCAATGAAGTTATAGTTTAAAACCAAAACCAACCAACTATATTCACTACTTTCGTGAGAATATAAGTTAGTGTTTAAGATCTTAGATCTTATTGAAGGCAAGTTTTTCATTGCTCATCAACATCAAATCATTTATAGTTGGTAGCTAATCAACCATAAAGCATAAGCACAAGTCTTAAACTAGCAAAATCAATGAGGACATAAATAACTCAACTACTTCATAATCACAACTACAACAAGTTCATCCTCACTCTAGGATTTGAGAGGCTTAACTAAACATACTACTACTAACTATACTACTAAACTAATGAACTAGTGAAGACTACATGCCTCCTCTCTACATTTCTACCTCTCTCTAATTCCTATCAAATGTTTACAAGAGGTCCTATTTATAGAGGATTGAGTTCACAAACATCCAAGATTTCCTCATATGAATACAAAACAAGTTAAACTTCAAAAAGTCAAGGAAAGTGTCTTCATGAATCTTCTTGTCTTCATGCATTTAATCCATTGAATTTCAACATCAAATGAGTTGTAATGTTGAAGCAAATTGTGTTTTGAATTTGCTATGAGTTGTTTCTTCAACTTCACAAGATTCTTCACGCAGCTTTCATTGAAATTTTTCTGAAAATTGAGCTGGAAGTGAGCTGAAAAACTGGAATTCGGCTGCAACTTGCAGCTGTCACTTTCTGACGATCCGTGATGCAGATCCACGAGGTAGAGGGTCACGGATCTCATCGCGGATCCGCTTCCCCTGTCTCCTGTGAGAGGGATTCGCGAGCTATTTAAAATTTTCACTTGTTGGTTCGCGTTTTGCCTCGCGACTCCACTTGAAACTTGCAAATTCCGAGCTTTTTGTCGTGAAATTGGCGCGTTAATTGCTTCGACTTTTATCCCTTTGATTCCTCGTTGATTGAATTGCAATTTGCATTTTCCAATTTTTCTTCCAAGCTTCTTGGCAAATATCCACATTTTCATCTCATTCGATAATTGAACAAGCAATCCTACAAAAACATGAAGATTTCACCACATTAATCCACAAAAATGCACTTTTCATCATTGAAGCCATAAAATGCAAAATTAACTAGAAACCCTAGTTCATTAGCTACAAAAATACCAAAAACACACAAAAACTACATAATTAAACCTATTAAAAGCATGCAAAATATTGACTTATCAGTGGATTATCGATTAATTTGGTTTTATGGCCTAAGTCGTATGTTGCTTAGTATAGGATTTTACTTTGTATTGTTATTTTATGTTGGATATATTTTTAAATAAGCATGCAATTTAAATTATGCATTACCTTGTTTTCTATCCAAATTATTATTTGTGTTATATTCTAATTTTATTTGTTAATATGAAGAACTATGGAATAATTTAATAATGCTACTCAATCATCCCAAAACAAACAAAAATATTTGGCATAAACTAATAATTTCATGGTAGAAATTCTTGTCATCTAGCGTCATGAAGAAAACAAATGTGATAAAGAATTCAAATTTGTAGCATATGTTGCTGCAACTAAAAGTTTGAGGGATGAATTTAATATTGATGTCAATAAGGATGATGTGGTCAAGTGGATGAAAACAATCATTTACAAAGACATTGAGCAAATATCATTCTAAGCTAGTTTAATTTTAATTTTAACATAAAGAAGATAGAATGCACAGAAAAAAGTTTGGAAAATATTTATATTGACAGCATAATGTATTTTTGTTTATTTATCTAAATTATTCTTAAGGTTTATACAATCCTATTTTTCCCTTTATTGTAGGCTCACCCAAGATTAAAAGTATTCAAGACGTAAACGTATAGAAATACATGAAAAATTGGGAATCGTTTGTAAAAATAATGCGGCCGCTAGCAAATGATGTGAGGGTCTCAAAATTCAGATTTTATTTTAAAAATGAAAAATATTATTTATATTGTGTTTATTCATTGAAATATGAGTGAATTTATGTTTAAAGTGAATATTTTCTAATTTAGAGAATTTTACACGAATTATTTACCGGTGTGCGGTTTCGGTCGAGTTAAGCATTAAATTTTATTCCGAAGTGTGAATAGTGACTTGGAATTGAATTCAAGTATATGTAGTGATATTACAAAGATATTATTAAGATTAGATAGTGTTGGAATGAAGTAAAATAGTATAAGTTAGACTATCGCCCTCGATGCGACATAAAGCAACCAAAAGTCACTTTTCCTTAAAACAAGGATTTGCTACCTTTTTGTCCCCCTTAAGGCTTGACTTTTGGCCTCTTGAAGCTTCACTTATCAGGTGCAAACTTGGAGTAAAGAGAGAGAGGGAGGCTGAGAGAAGTGAGGAGCAAGAGAGGGAGAGAAAATTTCTTGGTTCATCCAATTCTTCTTCCTTCCTTTCTTGAATCTTCAAGCCACCATTGAAGGCCTTCATCCTCTTCATCCTTGCAGCCGTGAGAGGGGGAAGGAGAGAGAGGGGTTGGTCTGAAACTTGAGGGAGAAAAGAGAGGAAGATCACTACTTAATCTTCCATTTTCTTCTTCATCTAGCATATTGAAGTTGTGAGACTTTGTTGAAGGATTTTTAGCTTGTTCATCTTCATCCTTGGCTGCCTTGTGAGAGTGAGAGGGAGAGAGGGGAGATTTGAACTAGAGAAGAGAGGAAAAGAAGAGAAAGAAAGCTTGTGGGTGTGTCTTGTTCTTGTTCTTGGAGTTTTTGTGGGAAATCACTAACAAAGCTAGAGGATCAAGGGCAAAGGTAGAAGCTTTTGGAATTTGCTAAGCTTGGAAGCATTCTCTGGAAGAGGAACTCACAAGATCTTCTTTGATCTTGTTGGATCTTGATAGATCCGAAGGTATGAGCTTCAAAACTCCTAGAGGTAGCTTTATTAGTGTTAAATATCATAGATCTATGGTTTATATCGGTAGAATGATCATATTTGAAATGATGAAGTTGGGCTCTTGAAATCCCAACCTAGGTAGCAGACTTGAGGTGGATTTTAGGTAGTGGACTTGAGGACCTGATTGTGGATATGTTCGCATTCGTGAAATAAGTTCATATTGTGGCTAGAAAATAGATCTGGTAGTTGAAAATTTTGAAGGAAAATTGTGTGAGATGGCCGAACCCATGCTTGGTATTTTTGATGTTTGATTTCAAAATTTTATGATATGTTTGAAGGGATCTTACTCAAAAATATATGTGGTCCGTTTATTCGTGAGTGTGTGTTTGTGAAGAGTAAAGTCGTGAATTTCGAATGTCAAAATGGAGCTTTTCATAGACTGTTGGAATAAAAGTGATGTTTTGAAGGACTCAAGGGTTTTACAATATTTTGGTGAAATTCTATGAATTTCAAAAATAAAGACTTGATAAGAACTGTTCTAAATTTGTGTTAAAGTTTTGACTAAGAGCAAGTGCTGAGTTATTTGTGAAAAGAATGATTTCGAAGTAAGAAACCTCACTTAAAGTCCACATGAAAGGGAATTTGAAAATAGTGTTTAGGGAGTACATCGATGGAGTGATATTTTGGAAATGATATAATGATTTTCAAAAGACCCATTGAGACATTTTGCCAGTGAAATGAATGTTTTTCCGTGAGGGAAGTGGGGAAGAATAGTGATTGAAACCAAGAAACGAAAGTGAATAACTTTAGTTAATGAATGGGGAAATGAATCTCAACTACTGTTTTCGTTTGTTTAGGGGGTGTGCAAGGAAGTGAATTTGAACCTAACGTGGAAACCGAACCCTACTATTTCAGTAAGTTTTCATGCTTATTATGTGACTATGTGAAGTGGATGAGATTTGTTTTAGTTGTGTGATTTGATGTGAAAACCTGGTTTAGCAAACCATTAAATGAGGTAGTGTGTACTTTATCGCACTTACCTATGTTTGAGTGGAAAATTTGTAAGAATGTTTTAATGTGAATTGAGAATATGTGATGTGATGTGATTTACGTGTGTATGAAACTTCGGGATTTCCCGATACCTATTGGCAAGTCATTCGATTCGAGCTGTAGGTTAGGCCTAGGCCGAAGAGAAAGTGACGAGCCATAGGACTACTATGTGATGAGATGTGTGCTCTGAACTTGGTATAAGCACTTGTCCATTATAAAGAGCAGAACACAAACTATGTGATGTGATGTGATGTGATGCGATGTGATATGTATATACTCGAGACTTGGCATGTGGACTTGTCTCAGAAATGAACAATAAATCAGTGATAAAATGTGATGTGATGTGATGTGTTTGGAGTCGGGCCCGATGGGGTTTGGTGGAGTAAGGAGTAAGTGTAGTTCTACATGGATTGTACTTGTGAAAGTTGACGGAGTGTCAACTACTGAGATCGTGATCAAGTTGCGAGGACCTTAGCCCCTGAGGGCTACCGTATCCTACCTTTGTAGTGTTAATTGCTTTCTTTAGTTGTTTATGTCTACGGTCAAGTGAAGTGAAGTTTCATATGTGTTATGTGTTCTGCATGTTTTTGGGAACTCACGGGATTTTTAGGTCACCCTTTCCTATTTGTTTTTCCTTAACAGGAAATGAGATTCCAAGTGAAGGTGCCAACCCTTAGTGTTAGGGTTTACTTCTGTTTAATGTTTTTGAGAACTTTGAATTATGGATATTGAGGGCTTTTGTATTATGGAACCGAATGTATGGATAAATGCTTTATGTATTTTGGGATTGTAATTTAGAAATTGTGGATTGTAAGTTATTGTGTATTTTAAAGTTATGTATGGAATTTTAGTTGTTAAGTATTATTGATCGTATGAGTGAGTGAGTCCTGGCGAGAGCTAGGCAGACGACCACTGATACTCTAGCGTACGCTCTAGGGAGAGATGGGGTCATCACAAATAATGTCGTGGTGGTCTTAACATTAATGCCAAAAAAAATGAAAAAAAATGAAGTCATAAATGAAAATGAGATATTAGTAGTGATGGGAGTAGATGAAGGTGGACATAAAATTTAAATAAAAAAGACTCATAAACAAATAACTATTAAGGATCAAGTAGATTCATCTTCAAGTTTAGGTAGATTTATCTTCAAGGTCAGGTAGATTCATCTTCGAACACAGCTACAAATGATAAAAATTCATTTGCAAAAAATGCCAAAACCTATATTCAGACTAGTAAAGCTTCGTCTATTATTTTTCCAGCCCTAGGGGAGTTTACATCAAGTATCAGGGAAATGGCAAAAGCAATCAATAGAAAAACTAAACAAATATTTATCGAATGATATAAAAATAGTTAAAGATTTGAATGAAATTTTTGTTTTATTATATTTTTGAATCTTGTGATAAATGGGACCAAAGCAAAGACATTTTTGGCCTAATTACATGTTAAGAGAATTATACATTTAAAAAGACATTATAACACTAACAGATTGAGTGGGGTTGATGATGATGACTACAATAAGAATTCCTTTAATGTCTTATGAAAATTTGAAGTTCCATTAAAATAGTAGTTAATAAGAGTTTCCAAGATGTCGATAGCAATGCATTTTTGTATTTTTTTTTTATTTTTCATGTTATGTTATTGAATAAAATGCTAAATATAATAATATATGCATTCTATTTCATGTGATGACGTGATTTTACATTCAACTATATTTTACAAAACCATTGTTGATAGTGCTATATGATATTATTTAAAGAAATATTTTTAGTATTCGTATCTTACTCTTTTTCATAATTATAATAAAATTAATGCCTCTTATAATATTATACAAAAATTTATAATGCTAAATATTTTTTAAATAATTACGTCAACTTTAAGATGGTCGAGTAAGCCAGATGAAATGCTTGGAAGACATTAGTTGAACAAGCTCTACATGGAATGACAATTGATATGAGAAGTGAAGAAGCCTTTATTGTTGCTCAATATATTTTGAGAACTCAATTTCATATTGAATCTACACTACCTCATGTAAGAGCATAATTTTAAAAACTAAAAAAAAAAATTTACCATTTAAACGAGATTTTAAACCATTGCAAAAATTATTAGGATTTTAGCAATAACAAGGTAGTTGCTTCAAAGGCATTTTGGACAAAATGGTTTCAAGTAATATAAAATTGTTCTTAAATTTCTAAAAAAATATTTAATAGTTCTTTGCTCATGTTTGATAAATATAAATTACTCACACAGCAAATTTTTTTATGCAAAGACATCCAACTGATTCAGAACTCATTAAAGAATCTTGTACATGTACAATTAGTAATTTTCAAGAGTTCTTGATCATTATTAATTAATATTGTTTTAATTTGATGAGGTGTGACGAAGACTCTAAATAAGTAATTCACTATATAAGTGAAAGTTCATGTTATCTATTGATTGTTTTTGAAACAAGTAATAATTAAATATATTATGATTTATGAAAACTTTTTTTTAGATACTGTTTTAGCCAATGAATGAATTCTTATATTTGAATGTATTGGTACTTCGATAGTATCATCCAAGAAACTAGCTATTTCTTTTTTTCTTCTTTTACATTTTATGCTTTGTAGTTAATATCTGTGACGACCCCACCTCCCCCTAAGGCAAACCAAAGGGTTCGGAGGACTGCCTGCCCAATTCTCGTCGGGATTCACTACAATCCTCGAATAAAATATTATAATTTCAAACCGTCGGTATACATATAATATTCATACTTAAATACAAATTTCAGAAAAGAACTTGAATTTGTCAGTCCATACATATAAAATCACTAATAGAAAACAAAACCAAACTTGCTCAAGTTCATATATTCCACACTTCTGCATTCAAATAACAATTTTACAAAACATGACTAATATAATCCACCACAATCTCAATCTACTGCTAATCCGTCACGTCGCTAGTCCAAGTGTTCGGCTCCTGAAGAAAATCTATTAAAAACAGGGTGAGCTTTCGCTCAATGAGGTTCCAAGACATGCACATCACATAGGCATTTCTATATATATCAGAAACAAGACGGGCATGTAACATAATTAACTCAAAAGAAATTGTGCCACAAACATCATTACTGAACGGATGTCTAGAGATGGCTCCCGTCTCCAAAGACGTAGCACATAACTCCGCTCAGATAAATACTCCAAGGAGTGAGTCAGATCTCTAGAGGTAGCTCTCGTCCCATATCGACATAGCACATAGCTCCGCTCAGGTAAATATTTCAAATGTTGAGACGGATCTCTAGAGGTGGCTCCTATCCCATATGGGCCTTACGCAATATAGCTCCGCTATAACACTAATAGGCATTTCAAGCACTTGGCACGGATCTCTAGAGGCTGTTCCCGTCCCTGGACATAGCACACTAGCTCCGCCAGTGTAAATATTTCAAATGTTGAGACGGATTTCAAGGGTGCTCCCAGCCCCATCCCACTTATGGACGTAGTACATAACTCCACTTTACCTGACACACAATGTGCATTTCAAGCACCCAGGGATCTCTAGAGGTGGCTTCCGCCCCATTATGGATCGTGAGTACACGTCTGGGGCCACAAACTCAAGGCAAACACAAATAAATCATTTCATAGATCATTGGCAATAGTAAAACATTTCATATAAAACAAGTTGAGTGTTCACAATTAGTCATAAATCATTCCACTTGTAAAGGCAATTCTACTTGGAAATAACAGCAACGCATCCTTATAAATACTAGCAAATCACTTCAACAAATCATTCCTTTGCAAACAATAGCAAGATTTTCATTTGAAAAGGAGTTGGAACACTCACCAAAATTGCAATCAAACAAGCAAGTCCTTCACCCGTTAGTCCCATCTGATTCCCCTGCAATCCTTTGAGCTCAAGATCTAGTTAAATCTAACGATCAAGTAAGATCTTGTAGCTCTAACCAAGGATGACCTCTCAAAGCTTAACAACCTCAAAAGCTTCCAACTTAGCCAGGTTTACTTGATCTTTGGTGTTTTTCTCACAAATTTCAAGAACAAGAAGATGAAGAGCAAGAACTAGCTTTCTTTCTCACTTTCTCTCTCCTTCTCACTCTCAGTTCCTCTCTTTCTCTCACTCACACACGGTTGGAATGAGCAGCTGTAAATGGAGTGAGATGAAGTTCTCCAATGGTGTTCAAGATGCAAGGAAGATTGAGGAAGAAGAAGAAGAAAAAGAAGAAAGCTTGGGACTTTTCTCTCTTTTCTCTCTCTCATACCTGACTCTCCTCTCTCTCTCTAAAGCTCAATGGCTGCTGAAAATGAAGGAAAAGGAAGCAAGAAACAAGGCTTTTATAGACAAAACACTTGGCTCTTATGTTGGGGAAAGTGGTTGCAACTCCACTTTTTTGTCACGTCGACGCTCTAACTTTCACCGGTTTTTTTCTCATTCCGATACTGTCCAACCTAAAATATATCTCTGTAATATCTCTGTATATGCTCGGTTTCATTTTAGAGTTACTATTCATGTCTCGAAACAAAAATCGACACTTAAACAGGTCGAAACCAAACACCAGTAAATAATTCTCGAAAAATTCTCTAAATTGGAAAATAATAACTCAAAGTATAAATTCACTAATATTTTAGTGAATAAACATAATATAAATATTATCATACATTTTAAAATAAATTAGAATTTTGAGGCCCTCACATCCTTCCCCTTAAAAGAATTTTGTCCTCAAAATTCTCTCTTGCCAGTCTGTAGGGGTCTATTTCCGTTATGCCATCGTGTAACTCTTAATGGCCAAATTTGTCAAATTCCACCAATACTCTTGCTCATCAACCTAAACCTAACAATTCATTAAAGATCATTTAGCAACTAAACATTTACTCCCTCCTGGGTCTCTTCCAATTTATAAGATAACTCCTCAGAGTTTAACCTCAGTATTTCTCGAGATACAAAGGCTAACACAGAATCTTTTTTTAAAATCTTAGCTAGCGATGAGGAAAAATAGAATCGGTACCTTCCACATCATTCAGCGGACCATGCATTTGATACTTTGG
Source organism: Gardenia jasminoides (assembly GCA_013103745.1). Lineage (NCBI taxonomy): Eukaryota > Viridiplantae > Streptophyta > Magnoliopsida > Gentianales > Rubiaceae > Gardenia > Gardenia jasminoides. Next base: position 19,328,845 of record CM023097.1, on the reverse strand, counting down.
GCTATTAGTGATGTTCTTGCAGTGCTCTTGATCTATTACTCCTATACTAAATGGCCTGAGTGTGGATCGGCGTGCTGGGTTTCATTCCTCTTCTCGATGCCACAAGTGGCGGGTAGACCTCGATGCTCTGAACTCGACACGAAAACACTTCCTTTTCCTCCAGGCAATCATTCTCCGGTGTGGCTAATTTCCCATAGAATCTACAACCCACAGGAACTGTAGCAGGTTTGGGCCCTGTTGGGGTATTTCTTTGTAACCCTACCATCACAGTTCCTCTTGACTAACCTCCTCGAGTGAATTTCTCTTGACCATTCCGATGATCCAGAAAGTCTAACTCCCCCCGGCCCTCATCCCACTTTAAACAAAGGTGAGTCATTGTCACTATACTCCATACTAGCACTTGGTGCACCTCTCTTTCAAGCTTGAAAGACTTTCACTTGGGACTTTGCACTCTCAACCCTTTGAGCTTTTTCTAAAGCCTCGGTGAAGGTATTGACTTGGGCTTCCTGAATCTCCACATTCAATCCCTGAATAAATCGTCTAATCCTTCTTGGTTCCGTTGCTACCAATTTCGGGGCAAACTTAGACAACCTAATAAATTAAGTTTCGTAATCTGCCACACTAAGAACACCTTGTCGAAGCCTTATAAAATCATCCTCCCTTTTTTCTTGAATCAAAGGAGAGAGATATTTCTCATTGAACTCCCTCACAAAATTTGCCCAAGTCCTAGGAGTTTGTTCTCTTTCCCATTTAGCTCTTATAATGTTCCACCATGATCGGGCCGCTCCCTCCAACTGGAAGACGGCGAATGCCACTTGCCTTTCCTCAGTATATCTCAGAACTGCAAATATATCCTCCATTCTCTCAAGCCAACCCTCAGCTACTTCAGGGTTGGGTTCCCCAAAGAACTTAGGGAGGAAGAATCTCGGAACCTTCTAAGGCTCTATCCCTTCCCCTTGGGGTTCCAGCTGTGGTTTCTGGGACTATTGGGGTTTTGGCCTTGTTGGTCCATTAGTCGTGCTAATAACCCTATCATAAGTTGAATGGCTATGCCACTTGGTCAGCCTGACACTTTGTTATGTCTACTCTCAGCCTCTTGGTCACCCCCTAACTCTCGAGATTGCCTAGGGCCTCGTCCTCGACCACGTCCCCGACCTCTAACATGTCTTCCAACCTCCATTTACTCACAAACCTAGATATATATATATATATACGGAATCATACATACTATCAACTTGAAAATGAATATGAGAATTTGAAGGCCCATAGAATTAAGTAAAGTTGACATAATTCACATATGCAGAGTACAAGTCTAAATAAGCATAATAGTCATAAAATAAAGCATGATAAATTGCAAGTTTGCAAACCAAAGACAATTTGGCATGATTTCACACATCATTTCATCAAGTTCTATACAAAATTTTTCATCATGCCTTAACAAAATAAAGGGTCATGTACAAGTAAGCAGCATTGGTTTAACTTTCACCTTAACCTTATATCACGAAAAGTCAAAATAATTTACATTCCTGAGTTCAAGTTAAAATCCACTATACAATATCATTAATTTCAAAAATATTTGCAAAAACTACGCTTTTTTACACATAGTCATTTACTTTCCATCATTTATCTTTTTATCGCAACATTTTTATACATACATCACATCACATCAAAATTCCAAATAAAATCTCAAGTAAATTCTCTATCCAAACACCATTAATACTCCAAGTTCCTAACATCCATCATTGTAAATTCAACATTATCAACAAATCACCATTTGTATATCCCAGCCACAAACTAATTAGCCCAAAATCTACATGAGACCTAATTACAATCATATCCCTTAATTCAAGAACTTCTCAATTACAAGGAAAGCTTCTAATTCCAAAAGTAGAAATCAATGGTTTACAAGTTCATAACATCAACATAGCTAAAACATATAGGAAAAGTTGAAAGTTACTCCTAACTTTACACCTCGTATGCTTTTTCATACAATCACTAATCTCGTATAAGGGTTCACAAAGATCATCATTCTATCTTTTCATATACCATATCATCTTTCACTTCTTGAATTCTATCACTTATCCTCTAACTTTCTCTTAAACATGGCAATCTAACATAATATTAGAACCATCTCAAACCAATCCTTTTTTTCTTTTCCACATGAACAAGTTTTATTGGATTCTTACTGGACTTTCACCAAGGGGTCATACACTTAACCATTTCCCTTTAATGCATTCTAATTGCCACAGTCAAATAATCACCCAACATTCTCCAAGATCAATTCAAACCTAGGCCCACTCCACAAATTTTCCCAAATGATCTAAAGCCATGCTCATACCAAGCATGACCCCACCTCCCTATAACAAGGCTGAACCAAGGTTTGGTGGACCTTTGCCTTCTCGGGAACCACTGCAAACTCTCGGGGACTCACTACAATTCTAGAATAAAATATTACAATTTCAAACCATCGATATACATATAACATTCATACTTAAGTACAAACTTAGAAAAGAACTTGAATTTGTCACCCATACATATAGAATCACTATTAGATATCAAAACCAAACTTGCCCAAATTCACATATTCCACACTTCTGCATTCAAATAACAATTTTACAAAATATCACTAATATAATCCACCACAATCTTAATCTACTACCAATCTGTCACGTCGCTAGTCTAAGTGCTCGGCTCCTGAAGAAAATATATTAAAAAAGGGTGAGCCTTCATTCATGAGGTTCCAAGGCATGCACATCACATAGGCATTTCTATATATATCAAAAGCAAGATAGGCATGTAACATAATTAACTCAAAAGAAATAGTGCCACAAACATTGGCACATCGAATCTCTAGAGGGGTTCTCGCTCCAAGGACGTAGCACATAGTCGGTTTCGATAAATACTCGCAAGTGAGTCGGATCTCTGAGTATGGTCTCGTCCCATATCGACGTAGCACATAGCTCCGCTCAGGTAAATATTTCAAATGTTGAGACGGATCTCTAGAGGTGACTCCCGTCCCATATGGACGTAGCACATAGCTCCGCTATAACACTAATAGGCATTTCAAGCACTAAGACGGATCTCTAGAGGCGGTTCCCGTCCTATATGGACATAGCACATAGCTCCGCTCAGGTAAATATTTCAAGTACTGAGACGGATCTCTAGAGGTGGCTTCCATCCCATTATGGACGTAGCACATAGCTCCGCTCAGACCACAAAACTCAAGGCAAACACAAATAAATCATTTCATAGATCATTGGCAACAGTAAAAACATTTCATATGAAAAACAAGTTGGAGTGTTCACAAATTAGTCATAAATCATTCCACTTGTAAAGGCAATTCTACTTGGAAATAACAGTAAATCGTTCCTTATAAATACTAGCAAATCACTTCAACAAATCATTCCTTTGCAAACAATAGCAAGATTTTTCATTTGAAAAAGGAGTTGGAACACTCACCAAAAATGCAATCAAACAAGCAAGTCCTTCACCCGTCCATCTCGGGATTCCCCTCGCAATCCTTTTGAGCGCCTCAAGATCTAGTTAAATCTAACGAGATCAAGTAAGATCTTGTGAAGCTCTAACCAAGGATGACCTCTCAAAGCTTAACAACCTCAAAAGCTTCCAACTTAGCCAAGGATTTGCTTGATCTTTGGTGTTTTCTCCACAAATTTCAAGAACAAGAAGATGAAGAGCAAGAACTAGCTTTCTTTCTCACTTTCTCTCTCCTTCTCACTCTCGGATTCCTCGCTCCTTCTCTCCCTCACAGGTGGAATAAGCAGCTAAATGGAGTGAGATGAAGTTCTCCAATGGTGTTCAAGATGCAAGGAAGATTGAGAAGAAGAAAAGAAGAAAGCTTGGGACTTTTCTCTCTTTTCTCTCTATACCTGGCTCTCCTCTCTCTCTCTAAAGCTTCAATGGCTGCTGAAAAATGAAGGGAAAAGGAAGCAAGAAACAAGGCTTTTTATAGACAAAACACTTGGCTCTCCTTAATTTGGGGAAAAGTGGTCAAACTCCACTTTTGTCGCCTAATACTCTAACTTTCACCTGTTTTTCTCATTCGTCCAACCTAAAATTTATCTCCAGTAATATCTCAGATATGCTCGGTTTCATTTTAGAGTTACTATTCATGTCTCGAAACAAAATTCAACGCTTAAACGGGTTGAAACCAAACACCGACAAATAATTCTTGAAAAATTCTTTAAATTGAAAAATAATAACTCAAAGTATAAATTCACTAATATTTTAGTGAATAAACATAATATAAATATTATCATACATTTTAAAATAAAATTGGAATTTTGAGACCCTCACAATATCAATATATATATTTACAATTTAGGTTAAGCTATTATCTCTATTATTACATTATTTATAAAAATTCAACAAATTTAATATTTACATGACTCAGACACACACACACACACATAAACTAACAATCCTAACCAATTTTATTGTAACTTTCATGTTAATCAAAGATAATAATTTAAAGTACAATGACCAAAATAAATAATCTTAAATATTTCTATGAGTATTTTTGCCATTTCCTCTTGCTTTTATGTGAATAAAAGATTCATCTACCAAACTGATACATCTTTATTTTTTTATCACAATAAAATATTGCTATTTTTTTGTTAAAGAAAAGCTGAGGAAAAAAGTAAGCAAAATTTTAAGTGGGACACAAATAGGTAATTGGGTAGCCTATACCCATTTAAGACCATACATCTTTATGACTTGTTCATTTTGGCTCAATTATTAAATCGGTATAATTGGGTTGACCTAATTATATCTATTACCTAACTTTGACCTGTTTAAACCCTCTCGAATAATTTATTTTGATAGCTCTAGGTGCAACATTTTAAGAAATATCTAAAATAATTATTTTAAGGGATAATTTTAGAAACCCCCTTGAGGTTTCTAGGAGGTTTCTGACAATATCACTTATCATTTTAGAATTTTAAAAAATATCATTCACATTTCCCTAATTTTGAATTTTCGCAACATTGTCAATTCATTTTAAAATATAGGGATAATTTCAAAAACCTCCCCTGAGGTTTTTGACTATTTCACTGATCTCCCCTACAGGTTTCAAAATTACACTTACCTCCCTTGAGGTTAAGTGTTTGGTTGCACAATCAACCCAAGTCAAAAAAATGACACTTAAAAAAATATTTTAAGAAGAGAGATAAAAATTTGTTCCTACAAATACCCTTTTGGAGCTATATAATATGTATTAGTAAACCAATGAAAAACTAATAAAAATCGTGGAATACATTAGTAAAAGTGAGGTGAGGTTTCTAAAATGAGAAAATGTTGTCAGCATTTAAGTGCATCAACGGCTAGAATGCAATGGCTACAAGAATTGCAACGGTTATATTTACACATCTTTGCAATATCATATAAAGGTATGAATAATCCTCAAGGAGGAGCATATTTTGTGTTTAAGCATCAACATTTGTAGTTGGAAAAAGTGATGTGTTCCACCCATTTTTGCAAAGTTAACATTGAAGTAAAGTTGCAAAATCTATGGTCTCTTTAGCTACAACAGGGAACTATGGAATTTCCCCACATCATTTAGCATCAAAACAAGTATTGCACATGTAATAGGAAGGCAACAGTGAAATCTTAGAAAGTAAAAAAAATCTAGACAAACTGTATTTTTGTTGTACAAAATACAAATTCTAATCGTAATTTTAGTCATTAATAAAGTCCACACAACTTAATTGTGCCTAAAGTACTAATTTGTTATGCATTAGCCTTCCAATACTTCATTTACTCATGGGTATAGCAGTAATTTTGCCCCATGTGATATAAGGAGCTAGGCCCACATCTCTGCCAAGGGGAGGTCAGTGTAATTTTAAAACCTGTAGGAGAGGTCAGTGAAATAGTCAAAAATCTCAGGGGAGGTTTCTGTAATTATCCCTAAAATATATGATTAAAAAACTCATTTTGAAGGACGAAGATGATTTCATTCCAAAATAGCTCTTCATTCTCCTATTCTTCTTTTTTTTTTTAGAATCATAATATATTAACAAAAGCTTGAAAATAAAGACAAATATTTTGAAGATGTAATTCTAATGGGACTAAATATAGCAACATCAACCATATGCAGCAAGCATTTTTATGGTATAAACATTTGACTTCTAAGAGTTCATTTGAGGTCTTTATAAGCCAAACAAAAAAATCTTTATTGCTAAGTGTTTTTTTGTGAATTTTAAGCATTTTATAAAATTTTAGGTATTTATATTAACAAACTTATATAAGATGCTTTCATAGTACAAAATTTTATTTTCTTTCACTTGTAAAGTATTTCAAGGTATGAACGAGTTAACTTACTATTACCTAGCTATATTCCATTCAAACCCATCCAAGTTACTTATTTTGACAACTCTAGGTGCAACTATTTAAAAAATATTTGTATTAATTATTTTAATGCATAATTTCAAAACCTCTCCTGAGTTTCTGACAGTATCACTTATCACTCTAAAATTTTGAAGAATATCACTCATCTTTCTAAGTTTTGTATTTTTGTAACATTGTTAAACTATTTCAAAATATATTATTAAGAGACATATTTTGGGATAGAGAAGATGATTCTGCTCCAAAATTGCCTTTCATTGTCTTGATTCTTTTCTTTCAAAATTATAATACACTAACAAACACTTGAAAATAAAGATACATAGTAAAGGTGTAATTCTAATGGGACAAATATAGAGACATCATTCCTAAGTTGCAATTATTTTGTGGTACAAATATTTTATTTTTAGAGTTCATTTAAGAAGTTTACAAGCCACAAAAAAAAATCTTTATTGTAAAGTGTTTTCAGTGAATTTTAAAGGAGTTTTATAAATTCGTAGGAGTTTATGTCTACTTACTGTAATGATCCCACATCGCTAGGAGGATCCCCACCACTATATCACCAAATGGTATGTCCCCATCCTGACCGAGGCCTTTTGGAGGGTGGCCCTTGACCGCAGTTTGGCTCAAGACTTGTTGTGGACTTCCTCTACCTCCAGAACAAAACCCACCCACCTTCAGGCTAACCTGTGGGACAATATTGGTCGTGGGTGTCACAGTGGTATCGAGCTTTTTCTGATCTCAATGTATCCCAGACCAAAAGTTTAGGTAATCGGCCCTGCGGAAAGTGGGACTAGTGTGTTTCTAGTGCTTGATGGTTGGTAAGTGTTGTCGCTGAGAGTTTTGAAGATGAATTGATTTGATTGAGAGTTTGATATTACTATGATTAAGGCATAAGAGTGACTTTAGAGTTTGATTGATTTTGAGGATTATCTTGGCCCTAATTGGAACGAATTGGAAAGTCGAGGATCTACATCCTTGCAAGGATGAGAGTGTATCACCGAAAGTTAAAGGTGATTTTGAAGTGTATTTCAAAAGTTTTACTTGGAATAAAATTTATTCCTTAGTGATTTGTATATGTGCATGATTTCATATCTACTTGTTTTCGCTCAATAATTTTTCAATCTTGCAAGGGTTTAGTCGAAGCTAGTGAAGCCTATTTGAATATATAAACTCGCTTTGGATGTAAAAGAAGGGTTATTGGCAAAGTTTCAAAGATATTTTAGAAAGAAATCCTGAAAGCTTGACATGTGTCACCAAACTAATAGTTATTGTTTTTGATCAAATAGTATAAATAGTCAAGCTTTCAAACCTCCCATCATCTTTTATTTCTTTTGTACAAAATTTTAGAGGAAAAAGGGAAAAGAAACTTTACTTGCTTTGGCTTTTTCTTTGTCTAAAACCCGAGAGAAAGAGATAAAATTGATTTTTCCTCTATGAACCTACAAATCACTTTGGAAAGAAATCCTTAGTGAGGAAACCTTGGTTTCATTTCTTAGGATACTAGACAGGAGATTTGATTGTGTGTTAAGCATAAGGTGACGCTTATCACTTAATGAATGGTTGAGAATTGAGTCATTAAGTATCCGAGGGTTTAGTAGGGTTGGAAGGAATGTAAGAGATACCTACTATTGATGTTTAAATTGTTAATGATGCTTAAGCTTGATTAAGTTCCGTGAACCGAGGAAAATACATGACTAGTGATGAGGATATGAGAGGGGATGCCATCAGGCTGCAAGGCATCCCCAATATTTGGAGTCCACCCTTTGAGAGTGTTACCTTCAGACTTTGCTTCTAAGGCTTGATAAACTAGTCGAGCATGAAGTTAGGGATTGCGTAATCTTTGTGAGGAAAAAAATATCAAAGTGGGTTCTCAATCCCTGTAAATTGCATGTTTACTAGCTTTGAATATTGTACTTTTGCTTAACTCAGTATTTGTGAACTTGACATGACTTACGTGTCTTTTGTTAAAAGCATGCTCATCCTGATGTACCTCGCACTTATTACGAAGTTATGTATATAAAGTGTTGTATTTGTCTTTCCAACTTGATTTTCTAATAGTGTATTGTATTTTCCTGTTATATTAAAATGTCTGCCCTCTAAAGAACTATGGAGGGAAGAGGAGGTCGAGGACGAGGACGAGGGACTAGGCTACTCCAAAATATTGAAGGTGACCGTGGAGTCGGCTGATCGTGGTCAAGGGATCAATTTTGTAGAGCAATGGCTACGCCATGAACCGCATGACCAAATATTAGACCGAATGGCTGGCCAACATGGTCCTGGTCCCGAACAGCAGTCTATCAACCTTGGGATTGGCGAGGATAGAGCTCTTGAGCGGTTTCAAAGGTTTAACCCACCTAAATTGGAGAACCCAACCTCAAGTTGTCAAGGATGGTTGGAGAGAATTTTGATATTTTGATGCCTTAGATTACACGAGGGAGAGGCAAGTGTCATTTGTCAGATTTCAGTTTGAGGGAGCCGCTAGAGCATGGTGGAATATGATAAGGGTGAAATGGGAAAGAGAGCAAACCCCTAGAACTTGGGTGAACTTTACTAGAGAATTTAATGCTAAGTTTCTTCCTCCACTAGTCCAGGAGAAGAGGGAAGATTATTTTATTAGATGTAAGCAAGGGACGCTATGTCGTAATATGAGGCACCTTTATGAAATTGTCGAGGTTTGCTCCCGAAGTTAGTGGCAATCGAGCAAAGGAGAATTAGGAGATTTGTGCAAGGATTGAACGTGGAGATACAAGAAATTTTGGCAGCAGCCCAAATCAATAGCTTTAGTGAAGTCGCGGAGAAAGCCCGAGGATTGAAGGGGCAAAGGCTCAAGCTTAGATCTTTCAATGCAAGAAAAGGAACGCTCTAGCGGTAGTCGAGGACCATTGACGTGGCTGCTCCAACCCCTAAGATTGGAAGAGACATGGGAAAAGAAAACCCTTCTGGAGCATCGAGAGGATCTATGGTAATGGGAGCATTCTCTAGTGGAGCGGGGTCCCGAGGAACTTTGAGTGGAAGGAGACAATCAATGAATGTCTCACAAGGCAGTTAGGTATCTACCCCGATAACATGTAATTTCGTGGGAAGTTGAACCATACCGAGGATGAATGTTGGAAGAAGGCAGAAAGTGTTTCGGTAGTAACCAACACCAATTATCTGCATGCCCGAGGCTTCGGGGAGAAGTTGTGACCCGACAAGTGAGTAGACCTAACTCCAGTCAGGCTAGTGCACAAGGAAGTCGATCAAGAGTTCCAGCCAGGGTCTACACCATTAACCAACAACAAGTGCCCGATCCAACTGAAAATGTTACAGGTACTACCCCTGTCTTGTTTAGTAGAGTTTTAGTGGCTTTTGATACTTTCCATTTAATTGTTAACCCTATTTCCTTGTATGGAGTAAATATAGACCCTGTTAGAGTACTTTATGATCTTGGGATTCAACACCAAGAGACATCTAAGGGTAAAACTCATGGAAGATAAATTTTGATGGCAACATAATTGGATTGAGTGGCCTTTAGGATATGTATAAATATATGCATCTGAGATTTTAGAAAAGATCACCTTATAAGGTTTGAACGCATACCATTGCCGATGCAATAAGCACTATCTTGGAATTTGGAAGATATCGAAATGAGGAAACGCTATCTTATGAAAGACTTTATGTGCACTCATGATAAGAAGGTGACTAACTTGAGAAGTAAGCAAATTTCCCTAGTTGAGGTTATGGAGAAATTGAAGGATTAAGGAAGTAACCCTGAAAGTTGAAGAAAAGATTTGAAAGGATTATCCGAGTGGTTCATAATCGAGGTTTGAATTTTGAGGACAAAATTCTTTTAAGGGAAGGACGAGGACCTTAAAATTCAAATTATTTTAAAATGCATAATATTATTTATAAAGTGTTTATTTATTGAAAAATGAGTGAATATATGTTTAAAGTGAATATTTTCCAATTTATAGCATTTTATACCTAATTATTTGCCTACAAGGTGTTTTTGGCCTTATTAAGTATTTATTTTTCACCGAGCGGATTAGTGACTTTAAGTTGAAATTGAACATATGTAGTGATATTTTGGAAATATTAATAAGTTTGGACAGTGTTGGAATGGAGTAGAACAGTGTAAGTTAGACTGCCATGCGCGACGCGACATAAAGTGCCCAAAAAGCACTTTTTCCTTAAAACATGGAAAAGTGCACTTTTTGCCCCTTGAAGCCTTGACTTCTTGCAACCTTGAGATCACTTTTTCAGCTGCACTTTTAGGATCTAGAGAGAGAGAGAGGCCGATGCATCAAGGGAGGAAAGAGAGAGAAATTGTCTCTTGTCTCTTCATTTTCTTCCTTGTTTCCAACAAGCTTCAAGCACCCTTAATCACCATCATCTCTCCACTTCTGCAGCTGAGAGAGAGGGGTAGGAGAGAGAGAGCTGGTCGGGTTCTTGAAGGAAGAAAATAGAGGTAAGTGTTGTGGTTTGACCTTCCATTTCTTCTTCCAACAAGCAACTTGAACTTATGAAAGTTGATTGAAGGATTCTTGGCTTGTATCTCTTCATCTTTGGCCGTGGAGTGAGAGAGTGTGGGTGTGTGATCCGAGCTCAAGGTTGAGGAAAAGAGAAGAAATGAAGCTTCATGGAGTTGTCTTGTGCTTGTTCTGAGCTTGGTGTTGAGATCATCGCAAAGCTCAAGACCTTGGGCTAGGATCAAGCTTTGGAAGTCTCTAAGCTTGGAAGCAACTTTCTTGAAGAGGAACTCTGAGATCTTGTTAGATCTTGTCGGATCTTGTTGGATCGCGTTAGATCCGGAGGTATAAGCTCTAAATCCACTAGATATAGCTTTAATAGTGTTAAATAGTTTAGATCTATGGTTGATATTAGTATAATGATCTCATCCAAAAGATGAAGTTGGGCTTGAATTCCCAACCTAGGTAGCTGACTTGAGGTGGCCTCAGGTAGCTGGACTTGAGGACCTGATTGGGATTTGTATGATATTTGTGAAATTTATCATGATATGGTTAGAGAATAGGGTTTTGTTGTTGGAAATTGTGATAGAAAAATGTATGAGATGGCCAAACCCATGCTTGGTAACTTTATGTTTAATTTCGAGACTTTGTGGTTATTTGTGATGAATTTCTTTAAGAAAATATAACGCTATATTCATTTATGAGTATATGAGTTTTAAAAGATGAAAAGTGGAATTTCTCATGAATTTTGAGTGAAAAATGTCAATTGAAGGAATTTGAGGGTTTTAAAGTATTGGGCTAAATTTAATGAATTTTGAAAATCAAGATCCGGTTTGAAGTGTTTTAAAGTATATTAAAGTATTGTCAAAGAAAGTGAGTGTTGAGTTTTGTGATAAAAGTAATTTTGAGGTGTTAAACCTCACCCAAGTGTTTTATTAAAGAAAATGTAAACAAGTTCCTGAGTATGTCGATGAAGCATTGTATTTGGAATAATTAAGTGATTTTCAAAGAGGTAATTGAAATACGATACCATGTGATATGAAAGTTTTCCTCGAGGGGATTTTGGGAAAAACATTTATTGAAAACTAAAAAGTGAAAGTGAATTGTTTTAATTGATGAACCAAAGAGTAAAATCTCAACTACTGCTTTTTACTTGTTTGTGGGTGTGGACGAAGTGAATTTGACCCCACGCGGAAAGCCAAACCTTATTACTCTGAGTTTCCATGCATGATACTTGACTACGTGCATTTAATTTGAAAGGTGTCTGATTAAGTGAATTGTCGTGAAAAAAAAAACAGATTTTCATCCATCAAATGGAGTAGTGTGTACTTTACCGCACTTACTCCCATTTGAATGGTACCGTTTGCAAAAGTGTTTCATGATATTTCAAGTATACTTTGAATCTCATGACTTGTGACATGAATCCGCTCAAGTATATGAAGTGATGTGACGCGGTCCTCAGATTTCCGCTCGAGAATTTTAATCCCCTTGAGTTATCGACTTGAGCCGCTTAGGAAGACCCGTGTCGAGGAGATTTAACTACTTGCTACGTGACGCAGTGTGCCTGGACTTGGCAAATGGCATTGTCCCCGCTTGAAGAGCAATACACAAATATAAATTTCCTGTTAGGTCCGGTTGGGGTTTTGGTGGAGAAAGGAGTAAGTGGTGTTCTACTTGGTTATATGAAAGTTGACCTGAGTGTCAACTACTTAGATTTGCGCACCGCCTGTGAATGTGCTCCAGCTGAGGACCCAGCCCCGAGGGCTATCCCAGTATCCCACTTTTGAGTGGTTATTTGCTCTTCTTACTTGTTTATTTCCCAAGATGAATTTTGAAGTGAAAAATCTTATGTGTTATGTGCTTTGCATGTTTTTGGAAACTCACGGGCTTTTTAGCTCACCCTTTTTCCTATTTGTTTTTCCTTAACAGGAAATGAGAACCCAAATGGATGTGCCAACCCTTAGTGTTAGGGTTTTCTTATGTTGAATGTTTTGAGAACTTTGGAGTGGTTGTATAAGCTTTTGTAATGTGAAACTTGAATGTAAGGATGGAGGATTTATGTATTTAAAGTTTGTAATTTCAAATTATGGGTTGTAAGTTATTATTTGATTTGTATTGTGTTTAGATTTTTAGTTTGATAAGTCATGTGATTTTGAGTGAATGAGTCCTCATGAGTTAGGCAAAGGCTTACTAATACCCTAGGGTACTCTAGGGGAGATGGGTCGTCACACTTAATAGCAGTTTGTTTAGGGTTCCAAACTCAATGATGGCTAATTTGAGGTGTTTTCAAAGTACAAAAGTTATTTTCTTCATTGTTGAAGTATTTTAGTTAATTTTTTAGCAATTTTTGTAATAGAAAAATTATTGTAAAGCATTTCTAGTGAATTTATGGAGCTTTATAGATTATTTAAAATTTTTAGAATTTTCTAATATTCCATCGAGATTGATTGCTTGAAAAAGTAGAAAAGGACAAAAAAAGCTTAGCCATATACTTAAAAGCTTATTTAACTTATGAAGATGGCAAAAGTTTTTTTTTTTTTTGGAAGGTGGCAAAATTTATTTCTTCATTAAAATTTTGTTGATAAATTTTATGAATTTGTAAATTACTTGGAGTTTTTAAAATTCTAATATTTCTTGTCTAGACCAATAACATGAAATTAAGGTGTTTTAACCTATTAACAACTTATAGTTTTGCTAAAGAAACATATTATCCAAGTTTTCAAAAAACTAAGAGATAAATTGGTTTCCAATGAAATTTTAGGACTACTATAAAAAGGTAATTTCATAATGCAAGTATCTTCTCCCTTCAAATATGATTTTTTTAATTGTATATTTTGAAACAGGTTAATAATCTTTCATATGTGAAAGAGCGATAACAAGGGTGACTAGTGAAGAATAGCACTCAACCGGTCATACAGCATTGTGAAGGGTATTGTTGTCTTTTCAGCTGTGAGCAAGAGATACGTTTGTGGGTACCTGTTGTGTTTAAAAGTAAAACATTAGTGGAAGTTTACCTGACTTAAGAGGAGCCATTGGATCTTTTGTGTTTCCAATATTAGCTTTGGATTAATATCGAAACCTCCAGGTTTCTTCAATCACAGACCCCTTAGGTTTTTGAAATTACACATACCCCCCCTAGCAGTGTGATTTGACTGCCTTTCCTAATCAGATGATGGGAAATTACCCAAAGCCCACCACAAACGGACAAAATAGTTATGTGAAGTATTGAACAAACGAATATGTATCTGAAATGAAATACCTGAAAATAACGAAAATGCCATTTGATTTGGCGCACAAATTGACCGCCATTTTCTACACATATATGTGCCTAAAGGCGCCATTTTCAGCTTGGAATTACTGTGAATGGTGAGCTGCTGGATTTTTTTCCCTCTATTGAAAAATGCATATTAGCTAACTGAATCATCAAGAAATCCTTGACAAGTAGTCAGAATCTTGTCGTGTAAAGAAACTTAGAATCGTGAACTAGAAGGCGCTTGTTTTAGATAGCTCCTGAAGTTTGGTTTCGGTTGAAGTCGTGGACCATCAGCTTCAGTTTCAACTTTGCATCCAGCAAAGCAAGTAAGCATCGAAGTCTGGCCCTACATATTAAGTTTCCAAAATATTATCGTGATGGTGTTGATGTTATAATACTTGAGTGTTGCAAGATTTGCTTTTATCATAGATGTTAATGACTGTTTGCCATGATCATACTAGATTTCACCATCAGTTTTTGCTATGAGTTTGTGATAATCATTCATCTACTGTGATATTATGAACAAGCTAGCAACTTCATGTTATAGATGTTGAAAAAAATCTCGCTTGTCAACCGTTGTCCATGCCATTGATGATTGTAATGAGTACGTGAACTTCAAAGTTGGTTTTGCAGCTTCGTTGGTTTGATCATGGCGATCAAGATCGAATGTAGTAGTTCAGAATGTTCCAACTGAAAAATTTAAAACCTGCTTATGTATTGCTATATAAATTTGCATTTAAGCATAGATTCGCAGTTTCAATGGTGCTTATATTAACACAGCGTTGTGTGCCTGTGATGTATTAATCTTGTAGTGAGCAAGAACTAAACAATTTCATCAAATTTGTGGTATGTAGGATGGCACCTCTAGTGGCTCATGACATTGTTGTTCATTATTTGGGAAAGGCTAGTAGAATTCCCAACATTGATCCCGATAGGTACTCATACATTGAGTCGAATGATGTATCCAAATGCCTTTGAATGCTATGCCCGAAATCTGAATTTGCTGCTCATATCCGATGTTTGATCCCTAGAACGTAGACCTTTATGGACATTATAGATGACAAATCGCTGCTTGAGATGTTTAAAGTCCATGAAAATGATCTCGTTATCAACTTGTATGTGTTTGACATGGATATAATACCTGAATTACAAGGTAATCTGAATGATGATCACAATCCTACCATTGGTCGACATGTTGGAGACTCAAAAGAATGCGATCGAATTTGGCAAATAGTGAGGATGATAGAGAAATGTATAACTCAAGCTCACGAAGTCTTGGAAACAAAAACGGGAGTGACTTAGATGATGTGTGGATGATGAGAGATTGTCACTCTCATCTATTGACAACATGATAGGGAATTTTCTCGATTTTGAGGAACATGAAGATGTCATAATTGTACTGGACTCGAGACAAATGAAGAAACTGATCCACTAAAGAAAGTATTAAGATCAAAAATGTGGACATATAACCCGAAGGAAGAATTAGAATTTCGTGAGAGGCAATTATTTACTACCGTTGATGCTTTCCGCAGCTTTAAAGGATTATGCTATTGAGAAAGGATTTCCATTAGTGAGGGTGAAATATGAAAGGACTAGATGTACCGCCATATATGGTTCATTAGGTCTGTAATTGAGAATCCATGCATCCCTCAAGCTAACACCACTACCTTCATGATCAAAACTTATAATCCTAAGCATACATGTGTGATGAGTAGGAAAAACACTGAGGCAACATCTGATTGGATGGCAAAAGAAGCTAGTTGTCGTTTGAGAGAGCATCCTCAAATGACAGCTAACGGTATATCACCGAGATGAAAAATTTGGAGTTGAACCAAGTAGGATGCAGATTTATAGGGCTAGAGACAAAGCCTTGGATGAAATCAAAGGATCACATGCATTGTCATATGCCAAGCTGCCAAAATATGTGATTGGTGAGGCAATTCAATCCTAGTTCCATAGTTATGATTCACTTTGACAGACCTAATATGCAAGTTGAGCCCAGATTCTTGAGACTTTTTATCAGCTTCAAGGCACAAAAAGAAGGCTTCCTTGCTGGTTGTAGGCCATTTGTAGGATTTGATGGATGTCATCTAAAAGATTCATTTGAGGTGTGCCGCTTACAATGTTGTTTTAGAAGGAAACAAAATGCCTTGTTTCCTTAGCTTTTGCAGTTGTTGATTGTGAGAATAAAGAGACATGGAAATGGTTTTTTCACTTCTTTGAACATCATTTTGGACCATTTCCAGGAAATATGCCATTGACATTTATGAGTGATAGGCAGAAGGTGAAGCACTTATTTCTGTTGGTATTAAAATTTTTCCATTTGTTGTTTGGCTTATGTCATTAACTGATTTCTCAACTCATGTCATTTGCAGGGTTTGAACCTTGCATATGAAGAAATGGCTCCGTAAGCAACCGCCGGTATTGCAGCCGGCATATATACAACAACTTCAAGCTCAAGTTTCCGTGATTACTACCTAGAGATATTTCGGCAAAGAAAGAGTTTTGATTCAAATTGGTCATACGAGGCAATGGATAACATTAAGGACCTGAACATTGAAGCTTGGAATTACTTAATGAAAATTCCAAAGGTGCTTGGTCCTAGCATGCTTTCTCAAGTGCAATCAAAAGTGATCATGTGACTAATAATTCACCGAATCCTTCAATGCATGTGTTAATAATTTGAGAGGGAAGAGTATACTAACACTTGTTGAAGGTTTAAGAAGGAAGATGATGAACAAGCTGCATAAGAGGTATCAAAAGCCACAACATGGACAGCCGTCCCCTCCAAAGTTGTGAAGAAGCTGAAGGACATTGGAAATGTTTCAAGGAGATGTGAGCTTATGATGGCCAATGAGTATGTGTTTGAGGTAAGAGATGTTGACAAGACATATATAGTGAAGTTAGAGGAAAAGGAATGCGACTGTGGGGAATTTCAATTGACTGGCATCCCTTGCAAGCATGCTGCTTTAGGGATCATTTATAGGAGGGAAAATCTAGTTAACCGTGATCAAGCATTTTTCACCGGAAATGTACTTGAAGTGCTATTCAAAATGATCCATCCAATACCACATGAGAAAAGATGGCCTCCAATGGAAAATGTTACACCAGAAACACTACTTCCACCAATCGAAGGAGAGCACCAGGAAGACCAAAGAAAAATAGAAAGAGAGGACCTGAGGAAGAAATTGCTTCAACTCCAACACAGAGGTCAAGCACATTAAAATGCTCCAAGTGTGGTTTGTTTGGTCACAACAAACGAACATGCAAGGGAGAAGCTGGAACCTCCACAAGAAACAATCCTACTGCTTCTGGTCATGGAGTAATAATATTACAATTTGTTTTTCCTACTGACTATATAATTACATATTCACTGTTTTTTGTTTTTAACTACAGAGTGGTATGAGGAGAGGAAAGCCTGGTAGGGCTTAGCTAACACCGGATTGCCAATGTGGGTTTTGGGTAAGTAAGTTCAACATTATCATCTACCTGTTATATACAAAGGTATCTATTTTGCATACATTATGAACTTGATGATCATGTATTGCCTAAAATCTAGGATCATGTCCAAGGGAATGTTCCAAAGGTTGTTTCAAGATAGGCAAGAACCCAAGTCCTCCACAACATGACAAATCTGTGGAATGTACAAGTTAATTTGCAAGCTGGCACAACAACTTCAAAAAAGAAAGTATGCATTGTTATAAAGTCATACATACTTACTTTGACATGGATATAACTTGCCTGTTCTCTAATATAATTTGAAACATTGGTCATTTTTTGTTTTGATTTCTGTTGCTATGACACAGAGAGGAGGTACAAAACGAAAAGACTAGTGTCGCGGAACATGCAAAGTGCAATTCCCTTTGCTCCAACTGATCAAGGCACTACAAATGGATGATCTCAAGTTGAAACTTCAAGGATCAGCTGCCGCAACAGTGAGCTCCTACCACCGCCGCCAAAGAACTTCTCTTTAATGTTTTGAGATTGCTAAAGGGTTCGAGCAATGAACATGCTTTTGGTATTTGAAGTGGTTAAACTACTACTGGTATTACTGCCCACCACTGACTTTTGTTAATTATGTGGATACTTTTGTGAGGACCATGTGCTTACTAGTGTTCATTTGCATTTTCGTAACTGGTCATGGTGCTATTAGTACATCTTATCACTGCTTTGTAATGTTATATGCATTGCAATCCTCACCATCTAAACAACTTGTTATAGATGGTGCTTTTGTTCATATGGATTGCAATATGCTGTTTAGCCTCACTGATGCAATGTACTCTCAATGACTATGTAATGAGTGAAAGCAAGTGTATAACCGTCGCGTGCAAAGTTGTAAGTGTATTACCGTAAGCTGTGTTGTCGTTTAACTGACTTCATTGTGCATCTGTGACTACGTGTACTTGAAGTGCAAGTTTTGTGGTGTTTTGAAGCACCTGAAATTCTACATTTCTCTTATTATTCCCTAAGAACTGAACATGCGTAACAGAAAATCATCACAGAATTGGCATTATATATGACTGATATGCCTTACTTTTGAAGAAAACAACTTCAATGCCATAAGTAAAGTCGCTCTGCATCCTTCTACTACATCAAATTGATTTTACAATTTGAATAAAAATATAACAACCAATTAGTAGCAGATCAATGACAATTAGTAGACTGATTGCTGAACTTGGCTGCTCAAGTATTGCCTTCAGGTTACTGCTTTGTCTATGTTTCGGTACAGGATTGCCTTCATTCCTTCGACTGGTTACTTCATCACTTCATTGCCTTCAAACCATTAGAAAAAATTGCATCTCGAACAGCAGAAGTAGAGCTTATCCGGATTCAAGGCACTCTCAGAAATTCTTATTGTTGCCTTGCGATTGTATCCACAATATCGATTCTTAATGGTGAATGAAGTTGGAGAATTATAGGACCTCTCTCCAATGGAAGAGCTAGCCATTCTTGCTTCTCTACACAATCTGGAATGAAGAAGCTGCAAAATTTCCCACTTCACTGGTGCTGATTGGAAACATCTCCAGAATGACCGGATTTTATACGCAAAGGCCTAATAACAATTTCGTTGGGAGCAACGGTCATGTACATATTCAGAACTCAAGTTTGCTTAATTTATTGCACATTCACCCCTTAAGCTTTTAAATTCATATCAAATACCTTTTTAGATTTACTACAATAATGAAAAAATTTAGAAATAACCTTGGACAATGGGTAAAAGTGGAAAAAGAACTAACTCTCTCTCCTGCAACTCATTTTTTTAAACTATATTCAAACAAAGGGGCTTACATGTACCTTTAAGTTGTCATTCTAGGGGGTATGTGTGATTTTGAAAACCTAAGGGGGTCTGAGGTTTCTGATATTAATCCATTAGCTTTTTAAGTTGGTTCACTACTCATTACAGGCTCTTTTTCTCTCCTTCTCAGCGTACAACTGCCCACCTTGACCAGAGAGGTGATTACTAATCCATCATCAAACAACCTCCCTCACCGCCATCTCTCTCCCTCGGCAAACTTTTTCTCCTTCCCTTCTTCCTCTCAGTTGCCCCTACCACTGCTATTTCCTGATCCTGTCAACCTCTCCTCCCCCCCCCCACACACACAGAGCAAAGAGGTGAGTACTTTTTCGACTAATCCCCTTTTAGCAATTCCATTGTGTAAATTTTTTTTTAATTTAAGTGTTCTGGGTTTTATTAGTGCTTTGAGTTTCATCTGGATTTGTGAGATGCTTTCTTGAATTGTGATTGTTCTAATTACATATGGCATTATATGAATTTGGGATCAATTTATATAAGATCGTCCATGAGCTCCTGGAATCCCAGTTGTCAAAGACTTGTTCTGGTTTCTCTTCTTTTTCATATAATTTCATTATTTTGTTTGTTATTGTTATACGGACTGTGGAGAGTAGTTGAGGTGGGTCCTCTTCATGAACAGTTCAAGGTATATTTGCCCTCTTTCAATTCGTTATTAGCTACATTTCTTTCTTTTTCCAATATAAATTATTTATTTCAACATCACGGAATGAAGATAAAATCAAATTATTGTGTACAAACCAAAGAGTAAAAATGCAAGGAAAAGAAATTGACACCACAAGTAGTAAAATTTTCTTTTGAGCTTATCTGCTCTGAAGGCAAGATTAGTTGGGCTGCCACAGATAAAAAGTGTGCGAATCACAAGTATATGAGGAGATGTAACTTTATCTTTTTGTCAGTCAGATATGATCATTAGAAAAAGAAAAAGTGACAGTCATGAGAAAAAAAGGAATTGACAATCATGAGCTAAAACCCTAGAATTCTAATATCACAGTACAACTTAAGCGACATTTTTGTGCCTAATGCTGGCTAATGTTTGTTAACTGTGTAGGTAAAGCTAACTACCTCTTGTGATTCTTGTAACTAAAGTTATCTTCTAAACCCTTTTCCATGGCTACATGACCGTGTGGTAATGTCTGATTCTCATAAGCCTTTAATTGTATAATTTCTATGAATTCACTTCAGTTGTCTCATCTTGGTATTTTTAAATTGTAGCATTAGGAATTCTAATTTGTACATATCAGCTAAATTTATATTTATTCTTATTTGTTTTAGTCTTCTCTATTACCTTTGATCATAAAATTAGATTCAAATTGCCATATGTGTTGCTTCTGTGGGTTGACTCATGATTTGTGCAGCATCAGCATTAGCAATATATAACTTAAAGCCAATAATTGTATTTAGTGTTCTTTGTTATTTTAATTATTTTGTTCTTTGATGAAGAAGTTGAGTAATCATGGCTAAGGAAAACAGTAGGTGCTTAATGCACTTGATGTAGCCAAGATACAATGGTACCAATTTAGTTGATTGCTGGCATGAGCTTTGCCACTTATGCATAGGATTTCTTCTGCATCTCCTTAGCCTCCAAATTGCTCATTCAGATTTATTATCATGTGCCCGGTTGATGAGATTTGAGGTTAACTAACATTATTCTATTTTGCATGTTGAATTATAATGACTTAGATCCTATGCCTTGATTTGACTTCTCCATTTTGCTTAAAATAAATATGGTCAATGCATCTGATATTTCATGCATCCGCTTTTTTCCCTACAAGTACAGCCAAATGCCCTTTAAATTTTCAAGTGTCTGGAAAACAAAACAATAAACTTTCCACATAGAATAGGTCATTATAATAGCAAGTAACTGCAATGTTTATGAAGGCTGCTGGCCTGCAACATTTTGACAATCTAATTGAGGGTACACGAATTGGAGGCCCCAATAGTCTTAAACAAGCAAACTGCTCATATAATAATTCATTCAAGTCATTCTCCAGAAGCAAGGGAGTCGAACTCAAGTAACATCAAGATGATCTAATAATACAGCCAAAATTGCAATGGCATAGATACTGAGAAAATTATCACTTATCATCATCATCGATAACTTTGGTACCCAACCCCTTGAATCCCTTAGGAACTTCAGTGACAGTAACCAAGGAGTAAAGCTGCTCCTTGGCATCTTCATCATCATTTCTCTCGCTTGCAATTTGGACACAGACTCTTCTTGGCACACTACAGATTCCATTGTTTCAAATGAACTTGTTTAGCTTCACGCGTCAGCTCTAACATCAGTTGTTCCCATGGTCCTCTGTGCAAACATCCTGATTTCCTCGATGGCTTTGAGCTTGCTTCTTGAATGTGCATCAATGAAGGCATTTGTGGAGGTTGATAGTGTACTCCTGGTGATAACTTCCTCTCTCCTGGGTTTTTCCCTTCTCCACCATTTTGCCAACCTCTCTAACTCTCTCTCTCTCTTCTAAAACCCTAGACTCCTCTGTGGTATTTCAGGAAGTTGAGGCTGCATTTTTTTATTTATTTATGTGGGAGGTCTTGAACAGGACCCAGCCACTGCATACAATCCCTTCTACCTTATCACCCAACCCTCTTCCCAAAATTTGAGGTGCAGGTGCTGCTGGTACAGTTCTTTTTTCTTTTCTTTTCCCAAAATATATACCATTGTGGGAGATAATTTGCTACAATGATAACGCCTTGAGCTGTACAGTTCCCATTGATGTCAAAAATCTTCAACCTATGCCATGGTATATTATTATATGCTGAAATCATCATTAGGGTTAGAATCTAAAAGGATAGCCTCTCCGATTTAAACTTTAGTTGTTTTAGAAGTCTTCTGGATACAAAAGTATTAAGAGTATTTGTATGCTTTAAGTTATATTTGCCATTTTCTTTTGAAAGCTACTTTATCGTCAAGTGATTATACGTATCCTTTTCTCTTAGCTTTGTTGTGTGAAAGCGAGGCATGGCATGTATTCGTGCTAGACATATTCTTTTACCAAATCAAAGCCTGTAGTGCAATTGATGTCAGCTTGGATCTTGAAGATAATGAAAAGTTGAGAGGACTTATGATTGATAGGCTGTTTGAACTTTGAAGTGCATATAAGTTTGGTTCATCCTTCAGTTTGTGGATTATGGCCTGTTGGTTTCCTACTCCAAACTATGCATGAATGAATTCTTGTCCTGTGACATGCAATTGTTTACTTCATTTTTTCATGCATGCTTACATTTTACTGAACCAAATTTTCTCTTGGCACATCTGGCCAGCTACAGAATACTCTTATGAGAAAATCTGGGCACCCGTGCGTGGAGGCCAACAAAACTAGTGTTATAAAAAAGTTAAAAGTAGGGGAGGTGAGTGTTACTTTCAAACATTCAAGGGTGTAGTCATATTGTCAAAAAAGCTCAGGGGAGGTTTATGAAATTGTCCCTTGTTTTAACGGAAGTATCATACCACCCATTGCTCTATTCACATCCAACACTGAAGTCCCTGCGTCACCGTTGACCAAACACGGTGGTGAAAATGGCAAAGCAACCCTTACAAGACATTTCTGGAGGCTGCGCCACCACCCCCCTCCGGCTCCAGGTGTGGGCCCAATCCAACTGAAAGACTGTAGAAGAGCTGCTGAAGTTCACACTAACTTCATCTGTAAATGGAGAACTTGACTTGGGCCTCTCTAAAGATTACTG
Organism: Gardenia jasminoides; assembly: GCA_013103745.1. Classification (NCBI taxonomy): domain Eukaryota; kingdom Viridiplantae; phylum Streptophyta; class Magnoliopsida; order Gentianales; family Rubiaceae; genus Gardenia; species Gardenia jasminoides. The sequence continues at coordinate 19,305,774 of CM023097.1, read as the reverse complement.
CTTTCAACTTCTCCAGCAGGGTGATCATCCCTCCACTCCTTCCTTCTCCGTCCCCTTATCATCTCCTACTGGTACTCACTCTTCTACCATTAACACCTTGTACATCGTACTTTGACAGTTGTACTTTCGGCTGCCCTCTTTTATGTGTGTGCAAAAATCTGTATGATGATTTGCTCTACCCTTTGCTTGAAGCGTTGCACCTCGTGCTGTGGGAGTTATATATCAAAGCTCTTAATTATGAATATTAGAACGAGATGCTCATGACTTCATACTATTTTTAGCATGAAATGGGAACAAGTGACTGGCAGGTTTCCAGTAGTTTTAGGTTTCTTGGCATTTGAGGCTCAAGCAATTGCGAGTGGACATTGTTTGGTATAATGTGCAGTTGTTGAGTCATTAACCATGCAAACAAAATTAATAGTAACAGACAGTGTAGACCTTGGATGCTGTTTTTCTTGAACACTACACACGCATCGGATTTAATTCGGGAATACAATAGCACAATGTTAGAGAAGCATTTTTGGGGCAAATCTAGGCAGTCAGCTGCTGAAGATGATCCTTAGTGAAGATCTTTCTTATCTCATTTTCATTGTGTTGAACCTTCTTGAAGAGCTTTCTTGTCTCATTGTAGACAGAGTTTGGTTCAATGCCTGTTTTCAAGGCAGCAAATTTGTCTTTGATTATCATTTTGTGCTATTGTTTTATAGGTAAATGTTTTTGTTTGACATGAGTAATGTTTGGTTAATCTCTTTACAGGGGTTCCTTCGTATCCTTTATATAAGCACCTAGCAGCATCCTTGTATCACTCTATATCTTGTGGAGGATTGTTTGGTTTCTGACAAACTTGATTACATTCATCATGAAGATAATATCTTGAAGCTGAAAGAAGGAGTGGACTAAGTTAATCAATGAAAAGGGTTCTCAGTTGCTGAATGTAAGTTAAACTCTCAATCTTGTCTTTTGGGTTGATTTAATAGCTCATCTAAGTTATCTTTTGCTCATACTGATGTATTGGCAGTTTTCTATCTTATAGATGTTGGCAACTGTGGACTTTGAACTCCATGTTGAGGAACCTTTCTTTTCTCAGCTGATGGGTACTAAAATGCCAGCATTATAATGCTTCTGTTAAATGAATTTATCTGAATCATGATTATGATTGCTTCTTTTTTTTTTTTTTTTTTTAATGGGTATATTCATTCTTATCATTTTAAGGACTATATCTTATAACTTAACATTTTTTCTAGATGCGCACAAGACAGTTGAAGGAAGGTGTGCAGTTGGGAACTACAACAGGTATGACATCTTTCTTATCCATATTGGAGTAAACTGTACACTTTGCTTGTATTATCCTCTTTGTCACTGGGGTGATGATTTACTGGATTCCACATCATTGCTTAAATCAAGAACAAAAAACAAATTGGGTTTGTTTGGATAGAGAGTATTTGAAATAATAATTTGAAAAAAAACACTGTAGCACTTTTTTGATGTGATGTGTGTGAGAACAACCGAATTTGCTTTAGAACAAATTTGCAACAGAGGCTTGAATTTTAAAAGTTTGTTTATTGATTTCTTGAGATAGGAAATCTTGTTTCTAGATATCCTTTCTTTGTCTAGGTTTGGCAGATGTTCTAGTTTAATGCTTGATTTGTTTATTTGCTTGAGGGGAAATCTTCAGGATTCCATTGAGCTTCACTGAACCTGTCCAATAGCTTCATAACTTTATAAAATATGGACAATTTAACTCTTAAATCGGTTCATCTTTAGTAGTTTTTGACTTAAGGGTGGAATTTTGGCAGTAAATTATGTAGATGTGCACCAAATTTACTCATAGTTGGAGGTGAGGCTCAAACAGAGTTTAAACTAGAGTTGGAATTGGCTTTTCCTGCCTTCTTATAGATCCTTTAGCACTCACACAGTGCCTGATTTATACATACTACATGTCAACTAGTAAACAAATGAGTGCAAAATCATATTTGGTTGTTACTGATTTGATTTAGAGGGACTGAACAATGTGGTTAGCAGTTTCAGACTAAATATGAAGGTGAAGTCTGGTTGATTGGATAGGAAGGACTATTATGGTGATCTGTGACAAGTTTTTCTTGAATTATTCTTCTTTTCTGGCATATTTTGCTTATCCTGACTATCATAATATAAGTTCATATGTTTCTGACCTAAATGTCTATCATATAATGCTTCTTGAACTAATGCCCAAACACTGATATTTGCGCAAAAGGGCCTATTTAAGTTATGTTTTAAGCCCAAAGTGGGATCCTGACCATTGAATAAAACAACTCATCTGTTTCTTTTTTATAGGTCAAATTTTGCTTTGAGTGTTCTCTTTATTTTCCTCGTTCTTTATTTCTAATGTCGTGTTCTCTTGGGTGCCAGAATTGTACCAGGAGCTTTCATTCTCCTCAATAGAAGTTTGCTTCTTCAAGTTCAGGTTATAACATGTTTCATCCAGTAAATTTGTTTTTTTTTATTGAATAATATCAGAAGAGCTCAATTAATTTCAGGATGTCCGTCAATATGTTTCATTCCGTGAGATGTTGGAGGCAGAAAGTCTGCAAAGAGTTCTTCCTGGAGTAAAAACCATCGAAGAAGGTATGAATTTGATATTCAGTTTACCTGGAAAAGGAGAGTATATTGGAACAACTCCCACTGATTGTAGTCATCTTCAAGACTAAACAAGAACCATGATGCACGAACACACTTTCAAAGCTTCTTTTCTTATATCGTTGGACAATGATGCTTTTATGCATATTTGCACTCTAAAGCTGTGGTGGATAGCTGAGTACATGCAAGGACCACATAGTAGTTATTGACAAGTAGGATTCACACCGGTTTGCTAGTTTTAGCACTCAGTTGAGCAAGTAGTATAGAAGTATGTTTAACCTTGTGTGTACTCACTTAGGAAAGGTTCAGGGGAATTGGAACTGAACATGAAGACACCATTAATAGTGGCACAAACAGTAAGGTTAATGATAATGATGAAACTGAACAACAGCATGACACATCAGCAATAAGATCTTCAAGATTTTTTAAAAATTATGGCTGGATGGTGCTGGATTAGGTTAGGATGATGATGGCTTAATGGAACTTCAATCAATGTAGATTATGTGGCGAGATAGGGGAATTAGATGAAACTTTTCATTGTCCATGGACCATGGCATGGCAAAGTGTAGCGAGGGTGGTTGTCCTGATTTTCTGCAATTGCTGCAAAATGAAGAGCCTGCATTTGCTGGGACAAGTGTGAGGGATGGATTTGGTATTTGACATTAAGGAGAGCTATCCAGGAGTGTGATTTGAAACTTGCAGGTTGTGTTGAGGTGATGTATGTGCAAACTCTTCTAAGATGAGATGTAGGTAGATTGAAAGCAAAGAGACAAATTAACAGCACAAAGTCTTCTAAGATGAGATGTAGGTCGATTGAAAGCAAGATTCCTTTTCTTACCAAAAAAAAAAAAAATGCAAAGAAGCAAGTTTACAGCACAAATTTTTACTACAATTGTGAAGAGAGATGGAGAAGTCCCTGGGTAGATCCTTGGTCATGAAATTCTTTTTGGATTTAAGAGACCCACCTCCAGAGTGTAAAGCAAAACCTTCTAAATGAATTAGAATCCTCTAGCCTGACCTCAGAAGGCTTAGTATTGGAAGACTAGATGTGAACCCATTGATCCTCACAGCAGATTAGACTCGGGTGTATGTTGAACCTTTGGGACATTTTCCATCATAACTTTGGTCTGATTTTTGACACTAAACATGTCATGGATAATCATGTATTCCGTTTTCAAAACCTTTGGTACAAATTTAGAACACTGAAGTAGCTTTTCTTTTCTTTGACATTTTCTCAACCACTTCGTTGTGTTCATGAGGAAACTTAATGAGAAGAAAAGCTACAGTTTGTAAGCTTCCTTTCTTTGGGCCCCATGCTTGGGAGGGTGGGTGGGGGTGGGGATGAATGGATGAGATGAGTGAGAAAGAATTTACTTTATTAATTTTTTTGTTCCTCTAGAGCAGTTGTGCTTCTATGTATGTATTCATACCATGCTTCAGTTTGGTAGAATAGTGCTTGGCTAGCTAAACTATGATATGGGAGTTTGCGAGCATGCCTTTCTAAAGAGAATTGTGTTATTTTCAGGAGTGGTAATCTACAGGAACTTCTACTCAGAAGAGAAAGAAAGGTCGAATGGCGTCCTTGCCATATGTGTAATGAAACCAGCATCTCAGCTGTACAATTGTATGGCTGCTATACTCTTGGTCAGTGGTTAGCAGCTTTAAGCTTGCATTTTTTGCCTTCTTCATCAGGATTTCTGATTTACATATTTCTCTTTGGTTTCTGTATTTCTGCCTTTTTTTTTTTTTTTAATTACAGAGCTGGAAATATGCATTTGTCTATACTACTACTCAATGCAATTGGAATTATTTTTTTGGTTTAAGATTTTAATAAATGCTTCCTGCAATTGTGAAACATTCTCCACATTTGTTGAATTGCATGAGGACTTAAATTTTTATCAGGCAAGTCAATATTGCTCGATCCACTTCAAAAGAAAAGCAAAAGAGCAACTTTTTTCTTAGGACTGGGAAATGGTCAAGATGAATATGATGCTGACAGTCTTTAGTAGAAAATAAGCTGGTGAAATGAGAGAAGTGATACCATCAGATACTGTTGTAGTACGTATATATATGCACAGAAACCCATCACATAGTTTATTCTAATCCTCTCTCTGCCTATTTCACCTGGAAGAATTTTAAGGCCTTTTCTGGTATGTGTTTCTGAACATAATGTGGTTGGTTGAGCTATTGAAAAGTACTCTGGAAATGCTTCGAGTCATCATTGAGCGTTAGACTTGCCCCTTATGCCATGATTCACTTAATTCATACACAATGCTTATATGTACTCAAAACAGACTTTCAAGTTTGTCTTTCTCACATTGTCAAATACTTCTCAAGTCTATGTGAACATTTAGCCATGTTCTTTGGTATTCTTTCAGATTTTTTAATTACAATCAAACTATGTATGCATATTGAGCTATAGTATAGTATTGTGTCAAACAAAAGTTAATTTGTTCTTTTGTACATGTCATGAGTTGTAATTCAACTGATTGTTGCAGGCGTCTGGAATTGTAACGTATTTACATTATATATCATTTATGTTTCATTAGCTTTGGAAATGATTTTTGTTCAACAACTTTCAAACTTTCCAACCTTTGACTGCAAATCAAATTGGTCCGTGTGAATCTTATTAGATTTATGAGACGACTGCCATATTTATGTGTCGCATGTTGAAGGGTGTAAGTGGCCATTTTAGTTCCTCTGGACTAGAAATGTGTACTAGAAATTTGTTGCATGAGAAGGTAGAAGGAATTAAAAGATTGCTCATAGGTTTGTATGCTAATTTTTCTGACCATTGGGGCACTTATTGAACGTTTGATACTTGGTTACCAACCATTGTTTTGAGGACAATTATCATGTGTGATATTCCCTTCCTGTTAGGACAACTAATGATTGTTTAACTTCATGTTGAGATGTTGTAGATGTTTCCTGTCAATCATTGGTTTTGTAGAATTTGTAACCCTAACATGGAAGCTCTGAAAAGGACTTACAGCATGATAATTTCTATTAGAGTGGGCTCAAAAGAAGGTTACTGAATTGTGGTTGGTGCAGAATCTTAGAATCAAGCCTGCTCAATGCCATTTACCAATACTGAAGTATAGCAGTGTACACAGTCGTGTTTTTATTTACAGAGATTATGCAGTCGTCTATGTTCTTTTCGTTTATGTGGAAGCCTGTTGATTGTTTGAATATGTTATTGCATGTAATAGTCTTATTTATGGATATCTGGAGAATGTTGATCTTGTTTATCTTGACAAGCTTGTAGTTCATGGCAAAGCGACAGGGGTACAGTGCTATATCGTCTGTTTGTTGGTTATAGATTAGGTACACACTATGGATGGTTTTGTACTAATTTTACTTTGAGATGTGTACTGAGTGATCCATATTTTATTTTGAACTGTTGATGGCAAGCTACTGCTTGACTTTGCAATTCCATTTTATTCAGGGATTAAGTTATGGTGGTACCAAAATGATGTTGAATATGACACATACTGTGGGAACTATTTCGGAAAGGCTTCCTCCACCAACATCAACTCTTATCTCATCATTTTTAACACCGCATAATCCAAATGTACTGCAATGACTTCTGAAGATCCAATCTTTGTATGCTCAGTTATCTGCTGCTTATCATTCCTTTGGCTTCTCTGATAGTTAAGTTCTGTGATTTTGACTTCTGCTGTGATGGAAGAAAAAAATGAAAGACAAGAAAAGCAACAAGTGACATGTTATGAACCTTCATCTGCGTGGCTCTGCATGTCCTTTTGCTAGAGATGGGAGGAAATTTGTCTGGCTGAAATGCACAAAGCGACTCGTAAAGTAAATTTTATCTACAAAGAGTAACAGAAAAGAAAAGTGTTGAGTGATATCTTATGAGCTTCATCTGTCTGGCTTCGCATATTCGCTGGAAATGAGGATATTTATCTGGCTGAAATGTACAGAACACAAAGCAAGGCACGAATTAGATGTGATTTGGGATGTACTTTCTTACATTGTGACTTTTAAACCATTATATTTTCTTTGGCTTTGTTTTCCCCTGACTAAAGATGTATTGTTCTCTCTGAAAGAAATGTCAGTCAATCTTGTTTCCCTTGTAATTTTTCTAGAAAATGAACCTGTGCTACCACTTAACTTCTTTTACACCCTTCCTTTCCTTGTTTAAGGTTAAAGGATCTAGGCTGACTAATGGAGCTAGGGCTTTGGCGAAGCATGTCAACAGGAGCAGTGACAAGTGTTGGGGTAACTTTTGTGGAAGTGGTTAGTTAAATTACTTTTGCTTCTTGTTGATTGGTAGTCTGAGCTTCATGTGCTAATCACTGCCACAGCTGTACTTTTCTCTCTGTAACTTTTGCTATGTATTCACTATTCTCTGCCAGAGAAACAACTTGGCATCATCTTCCCTCATGGAATTGCCTGAGCCATATCTTCAAGGATGGTAACTGGATTCTTAAGCAACTTGTCGTTAGTGGTCTTTTCCTTGGAGGGGGCTGTGTGTTGAGCGTGCAGGGTACAAAGTGAGGGCAATGGGGATAACTGCCATGACTGCCTTCAAAAGAAAAACTATGGAAGTGCACATGCATTTTTTGTGACTAAGGGTTATGCCTTGGTTTGGACCGATAATAGTGGTCAACTGGCTATGATTTGTGATTTTTCTGTATGCTAATAGTTTTGTTGCCATCATCCCTTTTTGAATTATTTAGGTATTTCAAAGACAAAAGTTAACCAGAAAAGAAGATTGGCTTTGGGATGGAGACACAGATGCTTAACTAGATACAAATAAAAGAAAAATATTGCTGCACTAGAAAAGATTGTGAAAGCAAGAGGCAAATCTAAGACTTAGAGTTGTTGCACTAGTACTCCATCTTATGAAGTTGAATGGAGTAATTTTGCACTTATCATATAATATAACTGCACAGTTATTCTCTTTGTTGCCACATGTTAACTACGTGCAGATAGCAATGCTAACTGAGAATGAGAATAGTTTCGTAAAATCATCATTTGTAGCTGGAAGATTTGGGTTGAGTTTTTATGTCTTGTTTTGAAGCGACAATTACATCACTGTAGAGGCCTAACATGATGATTTTTCTGCACAGTTATTCTCTTTGTTGCCACATGTTAACTACGTGCAGATAGCAATGCTAACTGAGAATGAGAATAGTTTCGTAAAATCATCATTTGTAGCTGGAAGATTTGGGTTGAGTTTTTATGTCTTGTTTTGAAGCGACAATTACATCACTGTAGAGGCCTAACATGATGATTTTTCTGGTTGGAAAAACTGGATTTATGAATTCTCGGACATGAGAATCAAAATTAATGCACATACATCTCTCCAGACAGACTTTCATTTGAGAAGATAGGCTATGATTTTCTTATGACAACTCTCCTCATTCTCTCCATCTAAACTATAACCCAATAAAGAGAGTCATCAATTAGGTATTTTGTTAACATTTTCCTCCTTTTTTCTTTCTTCCTTCCATTTCATTCCTTTCCTTTACCTATTTTTCTCCCAAATGCCACTCTTTTTGGGGGCAATGTTTGCATTTTCTTCAGGCATTGTATAACATATTTTTCCATCTCCTTTGGTGTTCCAACTCAATGAGCTGCACTGACACTTGTGTGAGGTCGACAGCTGGGAGAAACTTCCAAAATGCACTTTTCATGAACTCTTCCTACTCCTAACTTATAGGCTATGTTAACTTGTAGATCTTTTGTTAATTTTCATAAAAAAGTGTATCAATAAGCACTATGCAGTGTAGCATTTTGGGGTCAGGACCATTTTAAATGCTGAATGTTTGGGTGTCTTCTTTTTGTTTATGGATAAATAGCTAATTAATTTCTCATATTGACCGTCCAGATTCTGATAAAAATAGGCTTGCATTGGATGTCATCAGACGGCTAATAGCTAATTGCTGCTGGTTGAATGTGCATACTGTTCGACCACATGGTGTTGTTTTTGAAATAAGGGTAGCTGATGGTTATGGTGCACGGTGGTCCGCAGATGGACACAAGGTAAACCTAACATTTTTTGGTTTTTATGGTTTGATGTATTCTAGAAACTAGATTCATATATTGACTATTGTATAGAACTTTGATACCTACGTTACTTTGATGTCAATTTCCTAGTTACTATTTGACTCTATTATAACATTGCAGATAGGTAGTTCAATTACAGCCAAAAAAAAAAAGTATTACTTATATGAATTGCTGTAGTCCCGTTTCACTATTCTTTCCTGTTTATTGAAGTTGATTCCTACCATTTGTTTTGGATCTTGAATTAGAAATTGGAATGAAGCATCCATTTCCCCATTGAGTTACACATATGGGTTGGAGTTAGATAACAATTCCTACCATTTGTTTGTGAAATGGCCAATGAAGCTTGGCTTGTTGATTTCTAAGAAAAGATAAGTTCTGTTTAGAATAAAAAATTCTGAATTGAATTTGCAGTTCATTGGATTTCTTGAGCCATATATGGATGATGGTCACTCAAAGGGATGGAAGCACTAAATTTTCGTTCTTTTGAAGGGGTAGATTGCTTCTCTTATTTTAAGGGGATAGTTCCATTCTTTCTAAGAGCTATACTTCTTCAGCAGTAGTGCTCCTCTTATTTCATCAGAATATCTGAAGTAATGATCTTTCTTAATCATGGTAAGATGCCTTTCTGAAGTCTGACTGAGAACTTTTTGAATAGTCCTTGTAGTGGTTGTAGAAGTAGTAGAGATTGACACACTTATAATTACCGTCATGATGATAGAGCTTCATACTAGCCATTGTTATCCAAGTTTTGTTAGGGGTAGCAATGTATATGTACAACTTAAAAATGCTATTAGTTACCCAAGTTTTGCCAGGCGTAGCAATGTGTTAGTGTGACTTACAAAATGCCATTTGGATCTGCTTCTCCCTTTCTCATTTCTGCTTTCCTTTCCTTTAGATGTATTAATATTTACAATGTTATATTGTCTATTCGACTTATTCATGTTTGCTTCATTTTTCTAAAAATTGCTTTAGTTAAAGTCGTTAATGGAAAAAGTAATTTTAGAAGTCCATAGTATGACTTGTTTTAGTAGTTTTGAAAATCCAAAAGCTATTTCCAAAACATCTTAATGATTATTTTGCAGGATATTTCTTCTAAATAAAACCACAAGTCATAGTCTTATGATTACTTCTCAAAATAGCTTTTAGCTTCATAAAAGTTTTACTAACTCAGTTTTAAGCATTCAGTACGATTTTTATGTTCTTTTTTTTTCCCCTGGAGGTTTTTTGTTTTTGGGGGAGAGGGGGAGAGAGAAAGTGGAGTTCAATGTAGAAGCTGTATAGGAAAAATATTTTTGTTTCTTTATTTGTTACTCAGCTCATAACCTGCCTTTCCTTATAGATCTGTAGTATTTGTACTGTTTTAGTTTGACATCTGCTTAGATTGACTTTAAAATCTATTCAATACAAAGATTAACGAACATCAAATTGCTTGTATTTTAGTTAACAGGAGATTTTTTTTTTTTTAAGTTAATATCAGATGAATAAATGGAAAACAAATACTTGAGTGGGCCAAATTCATGTTTTCCTCTCCTTGAGAAATTTTATACTCGGCAAGTAAATTTTGCATGTGTACTGTATGCATGATGTAATCTAATCTGGCAGCCTACGTATAGGATGAATCAATTCCTGCGTAATCTTTATGATAGGCCATTCCTCCACAAGAAAAGGATTAGGAATCTGGTAGACAGATCCTTTTTCCATGTTTTGACCTGGTATAAAAGTGACTGGCAACTAATCTGAAGTCTGAATCATGGCAATGCTATTTTTGATAGAAATTCCGTGTTCTTAATCTGCTTCCTGGAATTCAGTGGTCACTATCTCGGCTGGTGGCGACAGAAGCTGGGTGAACATATTGCTATTTTTGAGAGACATTCGTTGTTATTGTTGTTCTTAGTGACAGAAATTGGGTGATATGCATCCACATTTAGGGTTATCTTTCTTCGCTTTTACCTTAACCAGCTGTATATGAGATGCTAACATGCTCGCTTTCAATCTATTTATCTCCATCGAATCTTTCTTAAACTCGTACAACTTCTGCGTGTAACTTTCTTTAAATCCTAATATGCCTACTTGTATAAAGCCAGCTTATTTACTAAAGCAATTTAGTGAGGCAAAATGGGCATTGGACATCTGCCTTGAAATGGTTGTCAATTATCAATGCCTTCAAATTTGCTTCAAGGTTTTTGCTTCTACCCCCTTTTCTTAAATAAAAAAATAGAAAAAGTTGGAGAAAAAAAGGAACAGTGCAGAGTAAGGAGTGCATTTACCTAGCAACGTCTCCTCTCATGGTTGCATTTTTATACTTTAAAACGCGAAGGGAATACTTTAGCTAAAAACCATGGAGAAGCACAATTTTGAATGAAGATAACTTTGTGAAGAAATATAAAGTATGACAGATAAATAACGTAAAATGTGAACGAAATTACTTATACACTAGAATTTTGATCCGTGCGACATTTAAGATAATAATAAAAGTTAATAAATTATTTATAATAGTTATATGAAAAAAGTTAAAAAAATAAAAAGAGTACTATTTTATAACCCACATTCTATTTGCGCTACCTTACTTTCACCCTATTCATATGTCCTATCTGTGATCTAATTTTACAGCTCATGTATTCCTATTCTACTATGTTTTCCACCTATTTATAACGGTAAATAGTAACTTATTTATTTTTGACTTGTCTATTGACAAATATGGGTTTGGATGTGTAATTTAATTGAGTTCAAATAGGTGGCCCGATTAAATTCATAAATTAGTAGATACTAAATGACAGATTTAGATTGCTTATTTAAAATCTAATTAAATTAGAAGTAGATTCAATCTCAATTGTTTGTGGGTAAGTTTAAATAATAGCAATTCAATAATTATGTTTTAATTTTTGTAAAAAACATATTTAGCGGTCTTTTCATCTTTTTTAATTTTCATTCCTTTATTCTTTTTTAAAGTTTATCCTACTTCTTCCATCCCTTTCATGAAAATTTAATGAACTTTTAGTGTTATTGATTTATTAAATTAGCCCTAAATTATTTTTAGATTCTTGGTAGAGTGGAAAAAATCTAAAAATCATTATGATTACCATTTAGAGATGTGTTATCGGTTAGTGGACTAGTTATTATACTGTTCCAAATCTAGTTGCCAGACCTATTATAGGTTAGTGGATCACATAAATTTGAATGTAAAAAGGGATAATGGTTATCTAATATATCTAAATTAAAATAAATGTAAATTATAGAAAAAAAGGGATTGGGATTTTGGAGGACTATGGAGGCTTTTCGTCAAGAACCCAGATATAGATAATTTTTTCTAACAATCAAAAGAAACTTTAAATTATAAGTTTAAAATGTGGTATTAATGTAAGATAACTATACTGTTATCTAGTATTTATACGTATGAAAGTGGCCATTGCAATAAGAATCTTCTCCCACTTAATGGCACAAAACTTGATTGAAAAATAATCAAACTTCCGAATATAGGCATTTTCAACACCATGATCCCTAGCATGGCTTATGCATTAAATTTTACACTTTTTTTTTTTTTTTTGAACCCTCCTATCCTTCCTCACACTTTCTTACCCTCAATTATTAATTCAAACTCTGAGTCTAACAATAGAGAGAACTCAAAAAGCCCTTCCTTGACCACTGGACAAATGTTAGACTATTTTGTTATATCTCATCCTTGCAATTTTAACTTCTACATTTAATAATGGTGATGTCTAGATTTGTCAATAGGTTGGATTCTTTTGATAGAAATCTAGACTTATTAAATTTAGTTAGACCCAAACTCTTATGGATCAGAAAAAAGTAACCCAAACCTATACCCTTATAGATTTGGGTACTTAATAGATATTTGCGGGTATTTTTTTGAACACGCAGTGAAGAACTAAAGGAAAAATATTCAAAAAAACATGTAGAGTTCAAAATAATATAAATACCATCCAACTTTGTTTTCAAACAATAAAATTAATATTCAAAAAGCCGAATGCTATAATGTATGTGTGTATGTATGTACGGGTCTAGAAAGGGTCTATTTGGATTTATGTTTGGATCTAGATCATAGAAAATCAGACTCTACTCAGATCCTTAACTCTCTTCAAGTTTGATTTTGGGTTTGGATTTGTGAAATTAAATGCAAATCTTACCCAAATATAATTGGTCTAAGCTGGATTTAGGTAAGACCCAACTCATTAACATGCATAGTGATATGTATTCCATTCAAATTTGCCTAGTTGCTTTTAATAGAATTGCTTACTAAGTAATAACCAAAAAGCTTAATATTTGATAAAGTTTATATTCGAGCACTCTTAGACATAAATCGACCATCTAGAGTCTAGAGAGGGTTTTGTCAAAATATCTTCCTATATAAGAATAACTCCAAAGTGATTCAATCTCAAATTTTATTCCCTTTCTATTCCAAATAATCTCAAAAAACTGTCTTACTAACTATGACGACTTGAGTTCATAACTTTAAAGATTAAAATTCACCGGCCAAATTTCAATTTGTGGAAAGCCATCTATGACTTCCTTATGAAAACGCACATCTATATGTGGCATCGACATTTTGTCCGTCATATGACGAACAATTAATTTAATGGAAGTGAATTTATGGTTAGGTGACTCGCCAACATAGACCTCGGGTCCTTTTTTCTTTCCTTTCAATGTTTGAATGGATGATCCAGATTGAATAACATAATATGCAACCTAATCTAGAGTGTAGCTCACTTCATGCATTTAGGCCCGAGTCTCCGGATGCCATGCCAATGTAATCTATAGTTACAGATAATTAATGAAAGTAATTTCCATATGCAAACTTCAGCTTAACTTTAAAAAATCAAATTCTATTAATATAAGCAATGTCCAAAAGGAGAATTAAGAATGGCAAAATCGATTGGCATTTAATACCTAAACTTTAGCGTCAATTAGGATCTTCATTTTTTTTTTTTGGGTCTTTTTTCACTTCTTCAAAAAACAAGATTCTAGAGATAATGTATAAAGGGAATTTGAGCTAGTCTTATTGATCTTATTCAAGCACATTTGTCAATTAAGTATATAGCTAGTCAACCTTTAAGAAATTGAAGAAAAGTTCTCAAACCGATTGTTAGACAAATCTTTGTAACGTGTTGTAACAACAATATAATAGTTTTCTAAAGTCTAATGCTGATGAAAATGACAATTAACCTAAAAAATGATAAAAATCATATATCAACCTCCATGAAGCACATTTCTGCCTTTGGATATTACAAACATATGCTATTATTTGGGCGTACATACCATAACAAATTGAAACCTGCATAATATATAAATAGTATAAATCAAAACATATTTCTACATAGTACAATATTTGTGCACACATCAACTGCTGGCTAACTTTATTTGCACGTTTCACTTTTTTTTTTTTAGTGTAAGTGGGAGGGTTCGAACTCAAAACCTCTCACTTTACATTATTGCCACATTTTTAACTATAAGTTTAGGTGATATTGTAATTGAGCTACAAAATATGCATATTTTCAAAATTTATTTTCATAGGAGAATAATATTTTGAGAAACTGAATGCACAAAATTGAAAATATAAAAGTCACAATTCTTATCAAACAATTGAAGGATGCAATGAGAGTCAAAACAAAATTCAAGAAAAAAAAACACATCAAATTTGAAATTATGACAAACTTGTTACACTAAAAATTTATGCGCCCCTCATTTTATTTTTGCCAAAAAAATAGGTAGTTAACTTTGTGCTAGTATGTCGAATTGTACTTGTAATGCGAAACTTCTTCTGGTATAATTTCTCTTGGTATATCCATAAAGATTTACAATTTGCCTAAAAAAATTTATGCCCTGCTAAATGCTAATATATTATTTAGAGTTAATTACATTTACCTCCCCTAAATTATAAAATAAACCCTGTGGTCTGGCCAAATTACATTTACCCCTTAGGTGTGACACTGTTTAGATTAAACTAACTGAAGCACTGAAATGACAGAATGTCCTCTTCAAAAAAATTATATTTAACTCCATAAGATTTCATCAAATTACAAAAAAAAAAAATTAGAATTTGACAAAGTGTAGTTTAACCCTTGAATAACCAGCTATTGATGAAAAAATCTTAATGTGATCCAAGAAGAAAAAGAAACACAAATTAAAAGAAAAAAAATTGTTACTAACTTGCACCAAATAGTAAACAAAATAAAAAATAAGCAGTGAGAAAACCTCTTCCTTTCTCTTCTTGCTTTGTCTAGAGCTTATTTCAGTTGTTACCACATTTTCTCAACTCATGTTACCATAAAACAATCATCCATTATATTTAAAAATATGATTTAATTGGGATAATAAAATTTAATGAAATAATATTATCTTTTACCCATAATACCATATTAAATTTTTGCCCCCAATTTTAAATGAGTTTCTTTATTGGTATTGTACTTCTAATTTCTAAATTGATATCTCTATGAATAGAAGTTAAAGCTGAATTTGTAGAGATGAATTTTATATTAATGGTGTATTTTATGTCTTGGAAAATACAATACATTAACATGGAAAAAGGTTTGTAATATCAAATAACAGTAGATAGCTAAATAAACTACACTAGTGACTGAAATGCTAATTTTTAATTTTGTCATACAAAAAGGCATAAGCATGGATTAGTGACTAATACGTATTTTTAGAATTTTATTGAACTTTCTTTTATAAAACCATTCTCATAATTTCATAATTGTTTGGCTTTTAAAGACAATTTTGCACAAAGTATAGGGTTTATTTTGTCATCCGAACAAACTGTATGGGCGGTAAATGTAATTTGGACAAAACTCAAGGGATGTAAAAATGACCGACTCAATTTATAAAAGGTATTTTGGAGCTTTCAAATTTATAGCATGGTAATGCAAGCTACATTTTTAAAGGCAATCAACGTTAGGGGGGCATTTGATAAACATTTTAACATTCAAGGGCTTTAATTATAATTTGGCCAAATCACAGAGTTCATTTGTAATTTGGCCCATCCATAGGGGAGTTAAGTGTACTTAACTCTATTATTTATGATGAACTACGTACTGAAAAAGCAGCACTTACTTATGTACGCCAATTAAGTTTAATTAACCAAAGAAAGTATTAAAAAAAGTGTTTTATAGATAAGAGCAATTCATTATTTTAAACAAACGAACAGCATGAGTGCCTGTTCTAGGCAAACTTCTAGTACTATGTTAGAGCTTTTGTTTATTGAAGCATTTGAAAGGAATCCACGTAATCATCACTTTTTGAATTTTTTTTTGCTCCATTTTGGTATATGAATTGGCGAATCTTCAATTGAAAATGGATATGATTGTTAGGTTTGGATTAGTTAACTCCTTGGGGATGCAGACAGTAATTAAATCTAATGAAACGGGAAAATACCACATAGACATGTACGTATTAAGACGGCACACTCAACATGTAACCCGCAAACGGGAAATTCTCCATTCTGTACTTAGTTTTATGTGCTTCGATAAAGCTTTCCAGACTTTCCAGGTGGTTTAATTTAGATAATTAAGCTAAAACTAGAAAAACTCAGCCTGCAAGCAATTTGCAACTGTAAGGAATTCTTATTTTATGTGCTTTAAATAGCCAGAGGATTGTTCTTTTATACCTGAAAATTCTTTTTCTCCTACATGAGCCAGATCAGATTTTTTCTCGTTTCTGTTTTTTTTTTTTTTTGGCGGATGATTCTTTTATCTAAAATTATCCTTATGGATGTGGTGTTAAGTTCATGGCTAAGATCTTGATATTATTATTATTATCAGAGAATTAGTCTCTTGGAAGTGGTAAAAATACTGGCTACACTACTCGTCTACGGGCGATACTACTTGTGAACGCAATCAATGTCAACAACTGTTGGCTATAGGCCAATGTTGGTGAGATTCATTATTTCAACAAGTCTTTGCTAAAGAAAACAGGGCTAATTTTGTGCCAAAAACAAGCCAAAGGAGAGTTCAAGTCTTGGCAGGTAATGCTAAGCTTGTGTGGCTAGTGGGTGCTGTTGGTTATATCTGCTAATTCGACTGAAGCTTATGTGTGTTAGGATTTGGGGTAGCAAGCGCAGTGAAAAACAAAAATTTTAACCTCCAAAACCCACCAGAATCACCCTAAACTTACGTATGACTTGAAGAAAAGAAGAATTATAGGATTACCTTAAACCTCACAGCGTCTCCTTGTAGCATTGTAGAGGATGGTCAGCCCTTGAGCAATTCCGCCGTCCTACCTCTACTGATATCCACGCTAGAGCAACCCTGGATTGTCTCACGAATTATGTATGGAAGAGGATGAAGAAAGTTGCTAGCCCTTCTTTTTCCCTTTCCGTAAGTATTTTCTCTCTATCAGTATGTGACGCTCACAGACTCTCCCTTTTTGGTTTAGTTATAATAATTCTACGTTACTTTTCTCTCTGGCCTTTCCCATATATATTTTACAGGGATAAAAGGAGAGAGGGAAAGAGAGATCAGATAGACTGATGAGTCTTACGTTTGATTCAAAATCAAACCATAGGACTCCTCATCATCCAAAACTCTATCTATCAGTCACCTGACAGATAAGAGGTAATTATTTTCTCTTATCTGCTCTAATAGTTCTGGGATTAATTTTTAAAAAAAATTAAACCCCAATTTTTTATATAGTTTTAATCTAGGATTAAATCTCTATTGCGTGTGACCTAATAGGTCCCAAATAAATTAGTAATAATTATGGTTTAATTATTAGATAAAATAAATGACTTTATTTTATCATAATTAATCCAAAATTATAGACCACGAGCGGTATCTAACAACATATCGTGACCACCCAATTTATTCGAAATTAGTCAAGGAAATTTTGATCTAACCTTTCCATGGAAAATTACCATGTAATTATCATCCCTTCACCATCGATATTCTATTAGTCAGGGAATAAGGAACGAGTGCCAATTCCCTAATGACTAATTAATTTGCTAGTTCTTGGAATTAACCCTAGACTAGGTTAATTTGAAAATATTCTTCAATTAACCTAATGTAACAGACTATTAAGGTTAATTTTCCACTAGTGGCCTTTCTGGATATCAATTCCTACAATCGGAATGGTGAATCCTTTCTTGATCACTCACTATCTTTCCATGCTTCATACTATCCCCAATTTCTATTCTTCAAGTTACTCTTGGTGAGTAACAAGCAATAGAGTCAAAAGGCAGTAATTCACACTTAAGATACTATGGTGATCTCAAATTTAGAATCATTTACACAATTTTCTAAAAGAGATTCAACCATTGGCACTAGATAGATATCCTAATGAAATTTCTGTGTGGATCACTCCAATAAACTTGTACTTTGCAATTCATCTACACATTAGCCTAGGTATCTCTATACTATAGTTGATGAGAACAACCACTACTTACACTAAGTAGAGGCTAATTGTGTACTAGTCTTTCTGTATTAATGATGTCATTCCTCATTAATACCACGACTAGGAAATTTTAAGAATATTACTATAAATGTGTTTGATATCTCATAGTCATCAACTCTTGTGACTATTATCACATTAGTCAATATTTTAAGGACTTTACTAGTTGTATTTAATATTTAACAGATAAAATGAAAGTTCATAAAATACAAAACTTAATAAGGAATGTATTTAAACAAAATGATTGTTTTAGGGCATACATTCCAACAACCTCCCACTTGTACTAAAACAAGTCATTCATGACCTTCAGTCCAAATGAAAGTACATGTCTATCATGTTTCTTTTGGGATAGTGCCTTAATAAAAGGATCAGCTATGTTATCCCCCGTGAGAACTCCCTCTATCTTTACATCATTCCTGGAAATGATTTCTCTAATTAAATAAAATCTTCTAAGTACGTGTTTGGATCGTTGATGAGACCTAAGTTCC
Organism: Gardenia jasminoides; assembly: GCA_013103745.1. Taxonomy (NCBI): domain Eukaryota; kingdom Viridiplantae; phylum Streptophyta; class Magnoliopsida; order Gentianales; family Rubiaceae; genus Gardenia; species Gardenia jasminoides. The sequence goes on along the minus strand of CM023097.1, from coordinate 19,287,244 downwards.
TTTACTTGGGCAATAACCCTATTGTTATCACAGTACAGAGTTACTGGATTAACAATGGTTGGAACCACACCGAATTCAGACACGAACTTCTTGATCCAAACGGCTTCCTTAGCTGCTTCCGCGGCTGCAATGTACTCAGCCTCTGTTGTAGAATCCGCTGTGGTGTCCTGTTTGGAACTCTTCCAATGGATAGCACCTCTATTGAGAGTAAAAATGAAACCCGACTATGACTTACAGTCATCCTTGTCAGACTGAAAGCTCGCATCAGTATAGCCCTTAAATTCCAACTCACCCTTTCCATATACTAAGAACAAATCTTTAATTCTTCTTAAGTACTTAAGAATGTTCTTAACGGCTATCCAGTGACCTTCACCTGAATTGGTTTGGAATTTGCTCGCGACACTCAGAGCATGTGAGACATCTAGTCTTGTACATAACATAGCATACATTATTGATCCAATTGCCGAAACATATGGAACATTATACATCTTATCAGTCTCAACTTGTGTCTTAGGGGACATACTGTTAGAAAGACTTATACCATGAGTCATAGATAAAAAACCCTTCTTGGACTGATCCATGCTAAATGTCTTTAACACTTTATCTATGTATGTAGATTGTAAAACGCCAAGTAATCTTTTAGACCCATCTCTATAGATCTTAATACCTAGTATATAGGTTGCCTCTCCCAGATCTTTCATGAAAAAGTTCTTTGACAACCAACCCTTCACTGATTGTAACATCAGGATATCGTTTTCCATTATTAATATATCATCCACATATAATATAAGGAAAATGATTGAACTCCCACTAACCTTCTTATATACACAACGTTCATCCGGATTTTTGAAAAATCCAAACTCTTTGATTGTCTCATCAAATCGGATATTCCAACTCCTGGATGCTTGCTTAAGTCCATAAATGGATCTTTGCAGTTTGCATATCTGACTAGGATTTGGTGACGTAAAACTTTCAGATTGTATCATGTACACATCCTCCTGCAAATTTCCATTAAGGAATGCAGTCTTTTCATCCATCTGCCAAATCTCATAGTCATAATATGCTGCTATTGCAAGCAATATCCGAATGGACTTAAGCGTAGCCACTGGTAAAAAAGTTTCATCGTAATCGATTCCCTCTTTCTGCTGGTAGCCTTTGGCCACCAATCTAGTTTTATAGGTAATCACATTACCATCCATGTCAGTCTTCTTCTTGAATATCTATTTGTATCCTACGGGTTTTACTCCTTCAGGTGAATCAACCAAGGTCCATACCTTGTTATCATACATGGAATCCATTTCAGAATTCATGACTTCTAACCATTTGGAGGAATCTGGACTATTCAAAACCTCTTGGTAGGTAGTAGGTTCGTCATCTTGAATGACTAGTACGTCATTGCTTTGGTTCACAAGAAACTCATATCTCTCGGGAGTTGAGCTTACTCTTACTGACCTACGGGGTTCTTGAACATCCACAACTTCTGTTTGTGCATCATCATTATGTGGCTGAACCCTTTTTTCAATAGGTTGTTCAATGTTTGTTTGATCATTTTGAACTTCTTCAAGTTCTATGTTAGTTTGAGTACCTTGAACTTCTTCAAGTTCTATTCTACTCCCACTTCCCTTTTCTAGAATAAACTCTTTTTCTAGAAAGATAGAATGCTTTGAGACAAACACTTTATGCTCAGTTGGATTGTAGAAATAGTATCCTATAGACTCTCTTGGATACCCTACAAACAAACACTTGTCAGATCTAGTTTTAAACTTATCTAACTCTGCCTTCTTCACATAGGTTGGATAGCTCCAAACCTTCATATAAGACAGATTTGGTTTCTTTCCTTTCCATATCTCATATGGGATGGAATCAACAACCTTAGTGGGTACTCTATTAAGAGTGTAGGAAACTATATCCAAAGCATATCCCCATAATGATTTTGGGGCACTCGAGTTACTTATCATAGACCGTACCATATCTAATAGGGTACGGTTTCTCCTTTCAAATACACCATTTAGTTGTGGTGTCTTTGAAGGAGTCTATTGTGGAACTATTTCATTATCCTTTAGAAAAAATTGAAACTCATCACTTAAGTATTCTCCACCACGATCAGATCGTAGTGTCTTAATACTTTTACCAGTTTGTTTCTCTATTTCATTTCTGAATTCTTTGAACTTTTCAGAAGATTCAAACTTGTATTTCATTAAATACACATAACCATATCTAGAATGGTCATCCGTGAAGGTAATGAAGTATGAAAATCCACCTCTAGTTGTGATTGTCAGTGGGCCCCATACATCGGTATGTACCAATCCAAGTAAATCACTAGCCCGTTCCCCTTTACCAATAAAGGGCATTTTGGTCATTTTTTCAAGTAAACAAATTTCGCATAAATCATATGATTCATAATCAAATGAGTCCAAGTACCCGCCTTTGTGTAACTTGAAAATGCGTTTCTCATTTATATGACTGAATCTACAGTGCCAGAGGTAGGTTTTGTTCAATTTATCTAATTTCATTCTCTTTTCCTGTACATTGAGAATTTGGTTGTCAAGATCTAGAATATATAAACCGTTATTCCAATTTTTAGAACCATAAAACACACCATTCTTAGAAAAAAAATAACATTTATTCTCCTGAGTTATCTTAAACCCATTTAAATCCAAACAGGAAATAGAAATGATGTTTGTAGTAAGTGTTAGAACATAATAACAATTCAACAATTCTAAAATCAACCTACTGGGTAAATTGATGTAATAAGTCCCTACAACTAAAGCAGCAACTTTTGCTCCATTGCCCACACGTAGGGTTACTTCTCCTTTTTCCATATCCGGTATCTAATACCCAAGAGTCTGATTTAGAAGTAGAAATATTAATCTTAATCATATACATATTTGCTGATGAAGTTTCGGCAAGCTTCTTTTGTTTCAGGCTCTCTAGATAGGCCTTGCAGTTCCTCTTCCAATGTCTAATTTGTCCACAATGAAAGTAGGTTGCCTTAGACTGGTCTGCCTTGGGCTTCTTGGTAGGCTTATTATTGGGTTTCTTAGACCCTTTTCCTTGCTTCTTCCTTTTATTAGATGAAGCAACAACAAACACTCTAACAAGACTCTTCACCTTTTTAATTTATTTCTCAGTAGTCTTTAATACATTCAACAATTGAGGTAGTGTGTGTTGCAGATTATTCATCTTATAGTTCATAACGAACTGTGAGAAAGAATTTGGCAGGGATTGGAGAACTAAATCAACATTTAGCTCTTGATCCATCTTAAAACCCAATTCGGCCAATTTCTCAATTAGCCCAATCATCTTTAAGACGTGTGGAGCAACGAGTGCTCCCTTTGCTATCTTGCACCTGAACAACTCTTTGGAGGTATCATATCTCACCGTTCTTGATTGTTGTTCAAACAACTCTCTCAGTTGTTGGACGATTTCATATGCCCCCATGTTCATGTGCTGCTGTTGAAGTTGAGGAGTCATAGACGCTATCATGATACATGAAACCGTCCTATTGTCATCCTTATGCTTCCTGTAAGCATTTTGAATAGCAGCAGGTGCATTTGGTTCAGGTTTTTCGGGTATAGGCCCATCAAGTACATATTCAATTTTTTCGTGGATGAGAACGAGTATAACGTTGCGATGCCAATCGAGAAAATTCGTGTAATTCAGTTTGCAATCAGTGAAAATGGTACATAGGTTTAGATTATTACTCATTCTACAACAAAAATAAAGATAGAGTTCATTAGAAAAACTTTTGTTTAATAAAATCATAAAACTTCAAAATTATGATCTTATTTCCACTATTTTTCTTCAAATCAATTACCCTCTTCAATTGATCCGAGATTTTCTAAAATTCCATAGTGGCTAGAATCGCATCTTAATTATTTTCGATTTTGAGTGAATCCCAACAAATCAAAAATAATCTTAACGGGTAGGTATTTTACCAATTACAACCCATTTGTAATTTCTAGATCCGTTAGATATCAAATCTTGATTTTACATCTTATGTATTAATCTAATCCTTGCCTCTAAAATTCATGATCTTGAATGAATCCCAACAAACCATAATTTTAGTTAAATCAAACCCATCATTCTCAAAAACGTTTCTTATAGTAAAAAAAATGTAGCAAATAAGGCAGATTTAGGTGAATCCCAACAAGCTAGCATTTAATAACCACACTTGTTTTATACTATAATGATGGAAGACAGTTTATGACTTAATATTGTTTTGAGGGATTTGTTTCCTTTTTCCAAAACATTTTTAGTTTGAAGTTTTGAAAAAATTCATTTGCCGGTCTCATCAATAAACATGCATATAAATATTTCAAAAATAAATATAGTATAAAATAAATCGTGGATGGTTGTAGATATTCATAAACTAATTTTTCCGACCATTAGGAAAATTAGTGGCTGACTAAGGTTAACTCCTCCTGGTTGCATGGCTCCTTTCTTCATTTTCCAATTTACAATTTCTATACTAATTACATAATTTCTTATCATCTACTCCTATCTATTATATATTACAAATAGAATAGAGGAAACCCTGAGTTACATTCTTGGGGAATTAGATGAGAAGAGAAATTACAATCCAAAAATTAAAAAAAGACAGGACATGTAGGCCTTATTTATAAAAAAATTTACAACCATTCAACCACACATCCACAATCGTATTAGGTTTTATATCCACAACAATCCACCATGCATTCGCACAAATTTAAACAACTTTAAATTAAAGGAAAGCATGTAATTATAGTAAGCAATCATTCATGAATTATTTGGATTTTATAGCTCAAGATCTCAAATAAATTTTAAGACTATACATATGCAAGAAATTTTGGCAAAAACAATTTTATTAGGTCACTTTCATCCCTAACTAAATTAGAAAATAATTGGGAACATTATTTGAATTAATAAAATTAAATTTTAAATCAATTCCTGACCTAATAAAACATGAAATGATAAATTTTATAACAAAATTTAACAATTAAAATTCGGATCAGAATTAGGAAATTTTCAAAAATTGAAAACTCAACTTTTCAAAAATTTTGTTCCACAGAATTCTGTTTCTAGACAGATTTGCGAACCAATCTGCGAAGCTGGTTCGCAGATCTAGTCCTGAGAACCCCCCATAGGATCTGCGAGGCTAGCTCGCGGATCTCTGATATGCGCGAATCAAGTCCTAAGACCCCCGCACAGGATCTGCGAGGCAGATCCGCGAGCTAGTCTTATACGTGCGGATCAAGTCCTGAAACCCCCGCATAGGATCCGCGAAGTGGATTCGCGATACTGGATTGTGGATCTTTGATACGCGCGGATCGACTTCTGAAACCCCCGTATCGAATTCGTGAGGTGGATCCGCGACTCGATTCGTGAGGCTGGGTCGCAGATCCCTGATGCGATCGAACTTTCTGAAAGTTCTATTTTGGATCCGCGAGTCTGATCCACGTGCTGTACCTCACGGATCTGTCTCGTGGATCCGAGTTGTAAATTTTTGCTCCAGCAGCCAGCGATTGCCTACTGCAGAATTCTTACCAATACATCATCCAAGAGCAACAACAATTGCAGAAAATAGTCATAAAACCCTTTGGCTAGAACAACAAGTATTCAAAAAGATTTTCATACATTAGATTTTTGCAACTTTTACACAGTATATTCAAAACAAAACATAACACTTTGTTTGTGAAAATTTCCAGATTTCAATCCCACTTTAATCAAATTAAAGTTATGAACTTTCAACCAAAATTCAGCACATGTATATATATCATTCAAATAATCCATGAACAATAACGATAGAACACATAAAGTCATACACAAAGAATTAGGGATGACTCTGATACCACTGTTAGGATTTGGGGTAGCAAACGCAGCGGAAAACAAAAATTTTAACCCCCAAAACCCACCAGAAATCACTCTAGGTTTACGTATGACTTGAAGAAAAGAAGAGTTATAGGATTACCTGAATCCTAGCAGCGTCTCCTTGTAGCGTTGTAGAGGATGGTCAGTTCTTGAGCAGTTCTGTCATCCTGCCTCTATTGATATCCACGCTAGAGTGACCCTGGATCGTCTCACGAACTATGCATGGAAGAGGATGAAGAAAGTTGCTAGCCCATCTTTTTCCCTTCCTGTAGGTATTTTCTCTCTATCAGTATATGACGCTCACAGACTCTCCCTTTTTGGTTTAGTTACAATAACTCTACGTTACTTTTCTCTCTGGTCTTTCCCGTATATATTTTATAGGGATAAAAGGAGAGAGAGAAAGAGAGATCAGATAGACTGATGAGTCTTACGTCTGATTCAAAATCAAACCATAAGACTTCTCATCATCCAAAACTCTATCTATCAGTTACCTGACAGATAAGAGATAACCATTTTCTCTTATCTGCTCTGATAGTCCTGGGATTAATTTTCTTTTAAAATTAAATCCCAATTTTTTACATAGTTTTAATCCAGGATTAAATCTCTATTGTGTGTGACCCAATAAGTCCTGAGTAAATTGGTAATAATTATGGTTTAATTATTAGATAAAATAAATGACTTTATTTTGTCATAATTAATCCAAAATTATAGACCACAAGCAGTATCTAACAACACATCATGACCACCCAATTTATTCGAAATTAGTCAAGGAAATTTTGACCTAACCTTTCCATGGAAAATTACCATGTAATTATTATTCCTTCACCATCGATATCCTATTAGTCAGGAAATAAGGAACGAGTGCCAATTCCCTAATGACTAATTAATTTGCTAGTTCTTGGAATTAACCCTAGATTAGGTTAATTTGAAAACATTCTTCAATTAACCTAATGTAGTCAACTATTAAGGTTAATTTCCCACTAGTGGCCTTTCTAGATATCAACTCCTACTATCGGAGTAGTGAATCCTTTTTTGATCACTCACTATTTTTCCATACTTCACACTACCCCTAATTTCTATTCTTCAAGTCACTCTTGGTGAGTAACAAGCAATAGAGTCAAAAGGCAGTAATTCACACTCAAAATACTATGGTGATCTCAAGTCTAAGATCATTTACACAATTTTTCATAAAAGATTCAACCATTGGCACTAGATAGATATCTTAATAAGATCTCTGTGTGGATCACTCCAATGAACTTGCACTTTACAATTCATCTATACATTAGCCTTGGAATCCCTATACTATGGTTGATAAGAACAACCACTACTTATACTAAATAGAGGCTAACTGTATACTAATCTTTCCGTATTAATGATGTCCTTTCTTATTAATACCACGACTAGGAAATTTTAAGAATATTACTATAAATGTGTTTGATATCTCATAGTCACCAACTCTTGTGACTATCATCACATTAGTCAATATTCTAAGAATTTTATCAGTTGTATTTAATATTTAATAGATAAAATAGAAGTTCATAGAATACAAAACTTAATAAGGAATGTATTTAAACAAAATGATTGTTTTAGAACATACATTCCAACAATGTGGGAGAGCATTTTATTCTGCTACATAATGGGAGTATTTGGGTTGTGAGTTTGAATATTAGAAGCTAATATTGGAGTGTGATATGTGTTAACACTCTCTTTCTGATTGCACTTCTCCAAACAACATACTAGAAAATCTCCAAACCGACTTTTATTTTGGTTTACGTTTTACATACTATAATATCACCACACGTTGGTGTGATATTTTAGATTAAACATGTTACCCAAAACTTCTCTAAAAACCAAAAATTGACACTGAGTTTTGTATAGGATTTAACTGCAAATGTCATTGAAATGTATATGAAAAAGATCATGTACTTTGGATTTTAAGTCATGTCGGAGGCAATGTAATCTTATGCTCTTTTTCCTTCATCGAAAGATCAACATCCTTATATTTTTTTACAAAGCAATATTAATTTGCCATAAACAACAATTTAAGGCGAGCTATGCTAATAATGTTAGTATAAAAAATCATGCGGTGGAAATAACCAAAACTCATTAAGATATAACAATAAAATTGTTCAGAGAATTTGGAGAGAGGTTAGATGGTCATAATTTCAAACAATATATTAAAACAGAGCAATTCTTACAAACGGTAAACTTACGGGATCCCTCTCTAATCTTGACAATAAGCTATGACGCATGCATATAGAGTCAAGTAGACAATTCCTAAACAATACAATCTTGGAAGGAAAAGACAAATTGATAGACTATTAACTTGACTTCTATTACTATAACGCAGTTTTAAACCTTTGCTAACTCGATGACTATAACCAACTATACTAGCAATTCCTATAACTAATCAAATAACAAATAACATAAATACCCAAAATAATTGAAATACTACTTAATAAATTAATTCTAGTTAGCTTGGTTTATTTTTACGTCAGCATTGCCTCCTTTAGACGAAAATCTTGATGTTGTTATCTCCAATGTCATTACTAGTTTCAATAGCCATTGCAGTATTTATAGTAGTATTGCTAACGTATCTCTAATTTGTAATGAATCTTCAATTTCTTCTTCACATGTTGAAGTGAACAATACTTCTACTTTATACACAATTCAATAGTTAATCTTACTTGATCAAAAAATTCATCAATATTCACCCATTTATCAATAGAGCTTCCGTATTTTTCTTGAGTAATAAAAATTAACACAATCTTCAACCAATAAATCATTTCTTTCTTTTTGCCAATAATTTCCAATTCCATAGATTGCCAATGGATTCATCCACTCTACAAATACTAACAATTTCTTTTACATCTTCATCCATGACCAAATTAATGCACTTATTGATAAATTCTTCTTCATCAATCACCCCAATCAAATATGCAAATCATAATTTTCAAATCAAAAATTTCAAAAGTTTCTCTCATATCAATAAAAATGTTGTTTTCCAAAATAATTTCCATGTTAAATCAAGTATTGACTTACAATCAAACTCATAATCAAGCTCCATCAAAATATAACAGAGATCTGACCAAAACCATTGAAATGATTGAGAATCGATATAAAGTCTCATATACTATTCTTAAACCATAGATTTCTGAATTATCTTGAAAAACTACTTGGTCTTCCTTTTCTTATCTTCTTTTGACAAATAATAGAAAATTTTTTTTTTGAGAATTTTGTCCAAGTTACACCTTTTGAATATTTCTCCATTATTTTTTTTCCATTCTAATCTTTCATCATAGATACTCAGTATGCACAAAATTTTAAGTTTTTCCCCATTGACAGATTCTTTGTCCATGGGAACTCAAAAACAATTCACATACCTTCATAAGTATTTTTCCTTTTTTAGTTGAATTTCTTGGCCTTCCTGGTTTCAGGCTTGATCAAAGTTATAGACAATATAACAATTTGGCCGGATTTTTTTTCCCTAATCATTGCACAACACCAATAATGTCGACAAAGTCCCTCCTTTTAGACCTCTGCTCAATTAGAGCTAATTTTTCTTAATTTCAATAAACAACAAGTACTCTAAGACCAATCATCATGGTCTGATTCGTCAATATTCAAATTTTTTACCACAATCTCTATACCCTTCTATGGCACATGTTCTTTTATTACAAATTTTGCACACCCCCAAGTATAATAGACATTTCAGGATCAAGTTCTTGAATCTAGGGTTCTGATCCACTTGTTAGCACAAGAAATTATGTGGCAAAAAAGCAACCAAGAACTCATCTAGGAGTGGCAATGAGGCGGGAGTGGTCCCCCGCCTCCCGCCCCGCTGCCTACAACTCCCCCTTGCCCAAGACCCGCCCCACTTCCCCTGCAGGGCTAATAAAAATTTGTCTTATGAATGTATTTTAGTCAAATTTTAGCCAAGAATCAAGTACTTAAAATACTAACACATCACCAAACTATTATTCACTGTAATTTCATAATTAAAATATTAAGTATGAAAGAATAAAAGTGTTATTGTATTAAGTGTAATTAGTAATTTAGTATAAATGTATTAGTAAACATAGCATAACTAGCCAATAATTTCTATTAGTATACATGTATAATTATTAGTATAATTGATAATATTAATTATATATATTATATGATACTTATAACTGATAATGTCATTATTATAATTTTATAACTAATTAAATTAAATATATTATATATATACGTGTGTGTGCGCGCGCTCATATATATATATATGTATGTACATAATTTTTTTAACGAGTGATCCCCACCCCGCCCATTAGCCCTTCATGGGTACCTGCCCCCAATTGCCATCCATAAACTCATTAAGACATAACGAGAGAATTTGGAGAGAGGTTAGATGAGTATAATTTCAAACATTATATCATAACGAAGCAATTCTTGCAAACCGTAAACTCACGGAATCCCTCTCTAGTCTTAACCATAAGCCACCTCGCATGTGTATAGACTATAGAGTCACGCAGAAGATTCCTAAACAATAGAATCCTAGAAGGACTAATACACAGACTACCAACTTGACTTCTATTACCAGTACCCGATTTTAAACCTTTGCTGACTCGATGACTATAACCAACCATAATATCAATTCCTATAGATAATCAAATAACAAATAACATAAATATCCAATATAATTGAAATACTACTTAATAAATTAATTCTAGTTATCTTGTTTTATTTTTACGTTAATAAATAACATACTAGGAAGAACTGGAGATTCTGTTACTAGGGTCGAGGAAGACAAAAGTATTGAGCTATTGATCTCCCAAACAAGCATGAAAGTCTACTGCCATAACATGACAGAAAAGATGTTAAGAAGAGAAAGGACAGATAGTGGTAGTTGCAGTCATACTCTTAGTTGTTTAGCTTGTAATTTCAGAGCCTAAATATATATCTCAAGATAAAAGATAACGATTGGAATTTTGAGTCAAACACCTGGCAAATTGATTGTTATTTCCTTGCTTAGATATCCACATTTTGCCATTTATAATGTGGCAAAATTTGCCAAATTGGTGCCTCACATTTTTATCGGAAAAACTTTTTTAGTCCCTCATATTTAAAATTAACTACAATAGTCCCTCAAATATAAAAAAGTCTACCCGATTAGTCCTAAAACTCATTTTTGCTCATTTCTAGGGCGCGTTATGGCAGCTCACCTAATTGAGGGTGAGAGATATTACATGAGAATGCTTCTTATGCACATCAGAAAACCAACTTCTTTTAGTGCGTTGAAAACTCTAATGGACATATTGCCTCTTCTTTCAAAGAAGCAGCACAGCTGCTTGGCCTGCTACAAATGGATACTACAACAGAAGAAACTTTATTAGAAGCGATACAAGATGCCTCCATCGTTAAGGCAGTTATTTGCAGTCATCTTCGTTTACACTCCTCCAGCAAACACAAAGTCACTTTGGGATAAATTTCACACATTTCTTTCAGAGGATATTACCAGAGATCAATCTCTCACCGAAGATTAGGTCAACATCAAGGTTCTTTCCATCATTGATCAGCACTTACAGATTATGGGCAAACGAGTTACTAACTTCAATCTTCCAAGAATACTGCTTAATGATCAATCTGTCCATACACACACGAAAGATGTTGAAGCTGAACTCAAAATCCCTGTATCAGAACAGGACCTAGCTTCAGTATCAATGTTGAATTCCTCCAAGAACCTTGCATTTCAGACAATCATGAAGAATGTTGATAATCAAACTCATGCAACATTTTTTATTGATCGCCCTAGTGGAACAGGAAAATCTTTCCTATATAAAGCATTACTTGCAATAGTTCGAGCAATAGGACAGATTGCACTGGCAACAACTACATCAGGAGCAGCTGTATCTTCATTGCCCGGTGGTCGAACAGCTCACTCAAGGTTCAAAATACCACTTCACCAGGACAATAGCCAAACTTGTAACCTTTCTAAACAAAGCAGCATTGCCTACTTACTCAAAGCTACACAATTAATCATATGGGATGAAGCAGCTATGGCAAAGAAATATGCCGTAGAATCATTCGATACAATGCTTAGAGACATCCTTGACTCTGATATACCATTTGGGGGTAAAGTCGTGGTATTCAGAGGAGATTTTCGGCAAACCCTACCAATTGTCAAGAAAGGACAGAAGGAAGATTACATCTCTGCCTTCCTTGTTCATTCCTACCTATGGGCTCACCTGAAAAAATTGACCCTTTCTGAGAACATGCGCTCACAATTCGATCCTTCTTTCTCAGAATTCTTACTCAGAGTAGGAAATGGTATAGAGCCTACTTTTGGTGATAGCAGAATCAACATACCTCCATCAATGATCATTCCTTGCACAGATGATTCCAGCTCTCTGGATACACTCATAAATACAGTATGCCCATCTCTAATAGATTTTTCCAGCAACATCTCACATGTGATCAACAGAGCAATACTGACAACTACAAATGATACTATCATCGATATAAACAAGATACTGATTGACAGATTTCCAGGCAATGAAGTAAGATACACTAGTTTTGACGAAACACTTGATCCAAGAAAACAAGCAGACCATGGAGACTTCTCAAACACCATAAACCCACTAGGACTCCCTCCGCATGAACTAACTCTGAAACCAAACTGTCCAGTTATTCTTTTGAGAAAATATCAACCCACCAGAAGGACTCTGCAATGGAACACGCCTCATATGTCTTGAATTCTCTAAGAATGTGATTTTTGCTGAGATTGCAGTTGGAGACCATGCTGGTAAACTAGTATTTATCCCTCGAATCCCACTTAATAGCTCCAATGATTATTCCTATCCAATTGCCTTCAAAAGAACTCAGTTCCCTCTTTTGTTGTGTTTTGCAATAACTATAAACAAATCACAGGGTCAGACTTTAGATTTTGTTGGTATCTATCTCAAAGAACCTGTCTTCTCACATGGTCAACTGTATGTTGCTATGTCAAGAGCTAAAACAGCAAACAATCTTAAAATTTTACTCAGACCACCAATAACTACAACTGAAACTGATAACTCTACTAGAAATATTGTTTATGATGAGATACTAACTGCAGCTTCCACAACCTGAGTAATGGCCTTATATTACTTCTTCCTCATTCATCTACCTGATATATATATATATATATATATATATATATATATATATATTGTATCTACTTGTCAATACAGAATGAATAGCACAAATTTATAATAACCTGTATGCTATTGCAGAGATGGAGGAAAGATGCATCCCACTAAAGGTGTTAAACCAAGACTTACAGGACTGGTTCATTAAAAGCATCTTGACAAAACAGTCACAAATATTTCTAGGCAATGAAAAATCATCAGATTTTCAACGAATGATGTTCGCTGACACCCAGGTACAAACATCTTCTAACTATATTCGACTCAAGCTATACATCTTTATACGAAACTACAAATAATCTAGACATCATTCCGACAACACACAAAACAAATATCAATCACATATTCCCAGACTACTCATACATTACTGATACAGACACAATGTATTTCTGTTCCCAGGGTGACTCAATCTAAGCAATCCTGTATGAAAGAGAAATGTACTATCTCAGTAACAGACTGCATCTATATAAAACATATTACATTGAAGGTGCTTCAATCAGTGCTATTACAGATGAACGCAATTAGACTGGTTCTGTCCCACTCCAGCTTACACTGAACAGAGCAACCTTTATCAAAGAGGCCAGCAGCAATGATGCTCTCAACCTGCAGGATTGCTTCCCACTTACCTCATTCTGGAACATTGACAAATACAAGTCACAGTGACACCGACAGATTCAGTACATTCCCTTTATTACCATAGTTTTTTTCCCATTTCATAAATAGAATAATATTCCATCTGCTATATAAAATACATTAAATTAATGAAAACCTAACATCACCTTCTCTTCATAGATCTTCTTTGTGTTGCAATCCATGGACTCCCAGAATCTGTCGTCTCAACAGCAAAGGGACCACGAACAATATGCAGACTTATTGTTGTCAATCCAGAGTAAGCAACCCATCACACCTTCTACACATTATTCCTCAATATTTTCTACTCCAACTGGATATAATAGCTAAAACTGTCATCATTGACATTACCTTTGTAAACAAATAAAAGATGCAGGCTACTCATCTTCACTATCTGGGAACCTTATGTCTACTACAAAGCAGTCTAGATCATGAATATGATTCACAAAACACCTATCGTCCTGATACTGAGGCCAAAGGTTACTACTTTTCATGGTAAGTCACCCTTCAGCTTATCTCCAAACATCCTTATGCAGCATGCTCCTCATCTAACTATCTTAAATACTTCACAAGGAATCAACATTGGCACAAAACCCAATAGCACAATTGTCATTGACCTGCCGTTGTAGCAAGCTGCATCCTTAAAAACCTGGTGAGAGTATATTCTATGCACTTTACACCTGTCCTATAGCTATTTCTCATAATGTTTACACAACTTTCACCCAACATTCTCAATGTTTCAGGGTAGAGGAGAACAAAGAATATATCTGACAAATAATAGCTGAACGATTGTATGAAAAAAATAAGCAAAAGACAATTCCACCAAACATTGCTGATGTCATCCAATAGCACAAATCCTGGCTTTCCTAGTGATAGGGCTTTTCTTTACTCCTCAAATTTTAAAAAACTTTTATAACCCTATATCACCGCAAGTATACGGATCGTTTATTGAGTATAGGGAAATAAGGTGTCGATCCCACGAGGAAGAGTGTCAAGTACCGGTGATTTTCAAATTCCTCTATTATTTAGACTGTCACAACAAATATATAAAAGGAGAAGGCGGTAAACCGTCCTTAGGAAGCAGGATTAAGCAAATAAAACTGACCGCTAGGTGTCGAAGACATCCAATTGGCGGTATAAAGGAAATAACAAGAAAGCAAGTAAAGAGTTAAGATCCTAGAGTTTTAGAATCCCTTGTTAAGTTAGATTAGAAGTTAGTCAAGTTTATTATGTCCTTTCTCCAATGATTTGCTAAGGAATAACTTCCTTATTTATGCCATCACTTTCGTCAATGGTCATGTGTAGCACAAGCTCTCATTTAAGATGAGCAAGTCACTCGGAATCGCTTTCGCCAATTCCTTAACTTCTTGGAATCTTCCTTGACCTATTTTCATAGAGAAAAGAGAGAAACAAGATAAATAAGCTCAATGAAGTTATAGTATAAAACCAAAACCAACCAACTATATTCACTACTTTCGTGAGAATATAAGTTAGTGTTTAAGATCTTAGATCTTATTGAAGGCAAGTTTTTCATTGCTCATCAACATCAAATCATTTAGAGTTGGTAGCTAATCAACCATAAAGCATAAGCACAAGTCTTAAACTAGCAAAATCATAGAGGACATAAATAATTCAACTACTTCATAATCACAACTACAACAAGTTCATCCTCACTCTAGGATTTGAGAGGCTTAACTAAACATACTACTACTAACTATACTACTAAACTAATGAACTATTGAAGACTACATGCCTCCTCTCTACTTCTCTACTCTCTCTCTAATTCTTATTTTTCTAATGGCTACAAGAGGTCCTATTTATAGATGAATTCATCCATAAACTTCCAAGACTTTATCATGTGAATACAAAACAAGTTAAACTTCAAAAAGTCAAGGAAAGTGTCTTCATGAATCTTCTTATCTTCATGCATTTAATCCATTGAATTTTAACATCAAATGAGTTGTAATTGTTGAAGCAAATTGTGTTTTGGATTTGCTATGAGTTGTTTCTTCAATTTCACAAGATTCTTCACGCAGCTTTCATTGAAATTCTTCTGAAAATTGAGCTGGATGTGAGCTGAAAAACTGGAATTCGACTGCAACTTGCAGCCGTCATTTTCTGAGGATCCGCGAGGTTGATCTGTGATGCAGAGGATCGCGGATCACATCGCGGATCTGCTTCCCCTGTCTTCTATGAGAGGGATTCGCGAGCTATTTGAAATTTCCACTTGTTGGTTCGCGTATTGACTCGCGAATCTCCTTGAAACTTGCAAATTCCGAGCTTTTCGTCGTGAAATTGGCGCGTTAATTGCTCCGACTTTTATCCCTTTGATTCCTCATTGATTGAATTGCAATTTCCATTTTCCAATTTGAAATTTCTTCCACTTTGGATATTTCAATTTCCAACTTTTCTTCCAAGCTTCTTTGCAATTTTCCTCATTTTGTCCTCATTTGATAATTGGACAAGCAATCCTACAAAAACATGAAGATTTCCACACATTAATGCACTTTTCTATTTAAACCACAAAATGTAGAATTTCAATAGAAACCCTAGTTCATTAGCCATTAAAATATCAAAACACACAAAAACTACATAATTAATCTTACTAAAAACATGAAAAATATTGACTTATCACCTAGATGTTGTATGCCATCTCTTCTACCTTTGTTATACTAATAAATGTACACCTATCACTACCTGTAAAACCCATGCATACTGACCAAAAACCTTCCCCTACACAAACAAAGATAAAGACATTCTGGATAAAAGCATGATTAAGGATTGTTAACAAGCACCAGAAACTCTTTTCCTCGAGTTGCTCTGCATGTAGGAAATTTGTTGGAGCACCAATCGATATCCAATTCGACTGTGGATGTTGTGAAGCAAGAGACACAAAACCACTTCCAAAGTAACTAACTCTACTTCTCCACACATTATATAACACACTACACACTGCCATCTACACCATATCTTTGATCTATTTAACCTTTAGGACAAAATTCCAAGTCCAACTCTACGATCAAACCAGTCACATAGATGCAACCATTGAAGAAGCACATGCTGAAACCATTCTTGGAATAATAGCAATGAGCTCTACAGCAGATATAAAAAGGTATAACAATTATACACTTTCACTCTAATTCTTTACCTACCTATCACACACACACACCCTAAAACAAGTACATTACATACTAAACAGCCTTCAAACTGCAGGCAGAACAATTGTAGTTTGATATGATCAATCAGAAACTGGAGAGCCAGCCATATCTCTCCGAACTGAGATCATACTCACAACCACGTAGATATGGTTCTTCACTATACCCATTGCACTAATTCCACGAGAATCACCACTCACCAAACACCGAGCCCCAACAACAATCACTCCCAATTACCAAAGTCTTACTACACTCAGCAAAGAATCACCAGCAAACATCCGCCAATACTCACTCACAGATACTCCAACTTTATCCACCAACCCAGCTCCAATAACACAAAAGGACCACCCATCTGCATCAACAAAACGAAACTTGGAAGCTAAGCTGGAAAAAGAGAGTAAGCATCAGAGACAAGCATAACTCACCTCTGCTACCCAAACCTTTTATCCACCTGCTATATCTGTACACAATCTAACTTTCATCCAGCAGATTATCTACTTACTGAGATAGCATCTTTTGAACTATCTACTGTATTCAAGTTTTGCTCAACAAACTATCTAACTCCCAAAATATCATCTTTTGTATCATGGTTGTTTCTATCATACTTATCTCACTCCTCCCACTATACTGCTCACAGAATCACAGCTACCACCCCTATATTGTGTATTGATAATACCATGGGTATGTTCTTTTTACATTGTCACTGTTGAATATAAGGACCGTATATATTTGTTTTGAAGTCTGTATGAATGTTAAAAGGTCAGTGATCTTTCCAATGATGTTCTGCACAAAGATGTTCCGCTTTTGTGAATGCGGTATTAAAGTCGATGTGACATTTGATTGTCCTACATCCAGTAGTAAGGTATATTGACTTGAATGAGCTTGGATTGATCATTGGTTGGAAGAATGGTGGTATTTCCTATGTTAGCAGAAATAGCAAAACAGTCAGCTATATTTTTTCATCCCATGTGGCTTCATTGGTTGTCAGTGTTTGATAACCTTACAAGCATATTTTCGTCGGATACAGAGTATCTTGTCCAAAAGGTAATGCCTTGATCGGATGACCGGATGAAATTTTTGTTGATTGAAGATATCTATTCGTGATGATTGGTTGTTCCTGAAGGAATAAAGGAGTAAGATGCATATGTCTTCGTTTGCTAAGTAAAAGTGTGTTTAAATTGTATAGAAATCAGTTTCCATGTACTGCACCTGAGTTTTCTATGCTGGAAGAACATTTCACACCTGTCAATGCTGTTGTCCATGGAATTGAGTCTGGAATCCATATGTATTAGGTGGCAGCATTTGATACTGATTTGATCTATCATATTTGAATAGTATTAGTGATTCTGGTTCAATGTGGTGCTCTTCTAGGTAGTCATACCAGTTGTTTTGCAAGGTTAAGCCTTCGATCCATATGTTTCAAGCTCTTGTTCCATGTTTGATTATGATTCGAGGCATATCTAATTGATTTATTTGGTTGAGAAGCTGTTGAGGAATTACCTGTGAAAAAGTTAAATAGTTAACGGTATATGGTGTAAATTAGGAATCATACATAGAAGAATTGTTGGCTTAGTTTTAACTTAACTGGAGCAACCTGTTCTTTCTGTTCAATGATGAAGCATAGACATGAAGGCTGATTTCTATGGCTTGTATTCGTGCGGATAGTAGTTCACAAGACGTTTTCTGAGACTTTGCAAATTTTGTAAGCACAGTTTAATGTGGGAGCTGAGTTTTTTGGACTTGCGTGCCTATTTTTTTATAGTGTGGAAGGCCTCTAGCTAGATTGGAGCTTTTCCTTGTTTTCTATATAGATTGTCAGACAAAAGAATAATTTCTGCTTGCATGTGTCATAGCTTATACAGTTTTGAGCTTTCATATTTATATGAGCCAGCCATTAACCAGCTAAGATCATTTGTTTTTGTTGGTAGGTGGTTGTATATGGATGGTTTAGTGTGACGCCCCCACCTCTCCCTAGGGCAAACCCTAGGGTCTCAATGGATCGCCTGCCCAACTCTCGCCGGGACTCACTCGCTCAATAGCAAAATAATAGAATCAACCAACTAAGAGCGACCTTGATAAACAAATGTTAACCGGTTTATATTCAAGACTTCAAACCTTACATCTATTACAACCCAAGTGTAAATCAAGTACTTCCAGAATACATTTCACATCCACATTTACACTTGTCAAAATTTACAAGAAAATAAAAGCTTATACAAAAGAGATAATTCTACTCTTCCAAAGACACTTCATTCCACCATCCTGTTAAGGAATAACAAATATAATGGGGTAAGCAAAACTCAGTGAGGCCAAGAAAATCAGGCAAGCATGCAAGGTCATGTAATATACACTTTCATTGAGCAAGATAAGTAACCAAAACTTTTAGGCAAGAATGCAAATAAGGAAATTAATTACACATTAAATAAAGGATACAGGAGCTCTTAGGAGCCAAGTTCCACGAAACTTGATCATGTTCCAAGTAGTTGACACTCCGTCAACTTTCATAATTACCATGTAGAACTCTACTTGTCAACCATCTCCTTCTATCGTTTCAACCCCCCAATCGAAACCAAAATAGGAAATTTGGTAATACTCAAGTATACCTAGGCAAATAGTAGGCGAACGTGTTCCAACTGACGAAACAAGTAAAGACCCATGGCTTACCAATCCCTCAGCCAAGCCCTTGTCGGCCCGAAGTGAAAGGTTTGCCGATGAGTTTTGGACGTCCCCAACAAGTTAAGTAGCAAGTAGGCTGATAAGACAATGGTCAATCATCAATCAAGTACAAGTACGGCTCAGGCAAGTCATTTCAAGTACAACAAATACAAGCAAGCATGTCATGTCAAGTAAGAGAGGTCGGATGAGATAAACTACACGTCCGTCTCGACAAGTTTAATAACATGTTCAATTCAAGTATGTAATAGGTTCAAGAAATTCAACAAATCATGCACTTGACACTCATCAATAGTTGAGAGCAAGTGAGAGCAATTCAGGAGATCAAGCAAGCTTCTCGGTGTCCACATGATCACCTGAGAGATGCATAATCAAATTTACCTAAGTATGCATTCAAAGTCAACTTTCAAACAGTTAAGCTTTTCGATTTCAAATTAAGAGGAATCTCATGTAATTGGAAAAATCCATTTACCAAGTTTGGAATGGTGTACAAATACTCAAAAGGTTGCGCCTGAAAACCAGGGAATGTTTCCAAGGCTTTTCGAAACTTTCATAACTTTCTTAGAAAGATTTTCAGTTTTGCACAATATATTTTAAAAAATCATAACTTGAGTTTTATAAGTTCAAAAATTACGAATCTTATACCATTGGAAAGTAGATTCGATGAACTAAAACTTTTCAGAAGACAATTGTATGAGATTCAGATCATAAACCAGTCGAATTTTAGTTTAAATCTACTGCGACAGTAAAAACAGGGCATAACAGTCTTGATTTTTAGCCAAATTTGAAAATTCGCCAAAATTCACAGAAATTGAACTAGCCCCTAAAATTTATACCATTGAAAGAAGTCCAAGTATAGTTTCAAATACAACAAACGAAACTCAATTTGGGTTTTTCTACAACAAGATAGAATAGTTTTACGAAAGCTGATTTTCAAAACCTGTTATACAAAATTCAACAATTCACTTAAGTGAGCAAGCAAACAAGATGGCTAAGCTTCGGTAGTCGGTTCTCCCTCAGCAAAAACTTGGTCACTTGAGCCAAATTTTAACTATCAAACACTGGCCAAACAACTAGAATTCAAAACTTAACTTAAACTACTTAAAATCACCAAAGGCCAAACTACCATAGTTCATTTTTTGGACCATATCTAAGGCTACACTCATCAAAATTAGGCAAGACTTATGGCTATGGAAACTAGACTCAAAGTACTACAATTCACTAGAAGGGCACGACAAAATGTCACGAAGGGACAAAAACAGGAAATCAGTCTTAGAAAACAGCCATTTTCTCAGCTTTTCTGGAATTGATAGAAAATGAGTTGGTATGCAAGCCATATACCGTTGGAAAGCCCTGAAGTCTAGTTTCAAACGCCACCAACGGCGCTCAATTTTGACTCCCAAGAAAGAAAATATATCCATTTGATCAGAGGACAGAAAGCTGGCCTGATGGCAGGATTTTCCAGGTTTGAAGAGTAACTTTGGAGCAACATTAGAGCAACCAAATGATACTGGAAAAACACCAATTTTTGTACACATAAACCTCAGTAGTGAGCTAAGTTTGTACTAAAATTCAGCCAAAAACTCATACGGGAAGGCAGTGATCAAAGTGACCAAAGTTGACTGAAATTTTGAGTTTAGTTCTGCCAAACGAAAATCTTTTTCTTTTGCAACCTTTGGTGCATCCAAAATAACCCTTATTCCATTCCATTTTCAAAACCAAGACTCTAATAACATTTCTTGATCAAATGATGGTAAAATAATAGCAAAATTTTGGACCAAAATCACCAAGACAGTGACAGCCAAGTTCGCATGTAAATGAAAGCAGTTTTTCCAGGTTTTTAATCCTTATTTCATGAACCTTTAAAGCACCAATTGAGAGAGTTTCTTTGCTAGGAAAATATCCGTCTAAAGCTTAACATTCAACTCTCAAAACAGCCAAGAAACTCATGAAAATTGCTTGTAAAACAGGCATAAAATCGAAATGTAACCGCAACAACCTCCTCTCCATCTCAGTTTTGCCTCTTTCTTCTAGTCTTCTAACTCTAAAACTCATCTCAAACACTCCATCACAAACACACGGATCATAACAGCAATCCATCATGAATTGTAGGAATTCTTAGAGCCCACACAACCACCCAAATTCAACACAAGGACAAACAAGAAGCTACAAGCTTCAAAACAAAACAATGGACGTAAAGAGATTAGGGTTTGATGAAGCCATTTTACCTCAAGTAGCTCAAGGAAAATTCAAACTTGTGGTGTGACCAACTCCCTCTCTTATCAAGCTCCTAGCCAGCTCTTCTACTTTCCCTGATGATCCTTGAAGCTCCAAGTGAGAAGGGTGGAAGATTACACAAGTTTTCTTAGTTGATTTGGATAATGAAAATGGAGGGGAAATAGGGGAAGGGGAATCGGCTGAATCGAGAGAGAGAGAGAGAGAGAGAGAGAGAGAGAGGGTTTTGTGTGTTTTGGTAAAGTGAAAATGTGAGAGGAAGAAATGACATAAAGCTTAGTTTTATGGTGCCAAAAGTCAACCTTGAATTTGTGGCCAATAATGCTCCATTTAGAGTTTAATTTTAATCACTTACTTCTAATCCCTCAAATAGTTTTTCTTAATCAATTAATAATCATTCTTACTCTCCAAGATTACGTCACTCTCAGCCCAAATGTTTACCTCGAAAAATGTGTCTTTCTCGTTTTTCACAATTGAACGATAGAAAATTTAAATTGAAGCTTAAACAAGGTTTTTAAAATAAAATGAGGTAATGTATGGTACAATTGCATTTAAAATAATTTAAATCAATTATTCAAAGAAAATAAATAAATAATTAAATAAATAGGTCACATAAAATAAAATAAATTTTCGGGTCCTCACATGTAGAGTCCATGCAGCTTTTAAGTTTATTTTGCAGCCTTGTTTTGTATTTTTATCATTTTAGCTTTCCCGTGACTTGAGCTATCTTTGGCACTCTGCTTCATTTTGTTTCTTTGTATTAGCCTCGTAGGTTTTGCCAGGCTTTTTTGTGGATGATCGCTTTTTAGTCTGTGTTGTTCAAACCAAAATCTTTTCAAGTACTTAGACAAGAGCTTAACAAATTATTTGTCCAAACTCACACCATTCAGTTTCAAACTATGTCCAAATGAATCACATTAATCTTTTTAGACGTTGTTCAAGAGGTCAATTATTTGTGGCACACACTTGTATCAATTGCTTTCACCTCAAAAATATCAATCGCAAAAATAAATAAAGAAACAAACAGACTGTATTCTATCAACTTGGTCACATAAATAAATTAAAGCAACCCCACCATTAATCTTTTTCTCAACCTGGCAAAATTAGGATAAACTCTTACTGGCTTACAGTTTTCTTTATTAATTCTTTTTTTTTTAAGTTAAAAAAAATATTCATCAACACATAGTTTAAACTTCACCACATAAAATACAAACTAAATCTACCAGCTCTAAACTGCTATAGAATATTTGAGCTTACTCAACCACAACTAAGGGCCACCCCGAGTAGCACTCAGGGAACTGAAGCCCAGTAATAGATAGAAATACCGCCACCGCTACACTCATGACTTACATCCACCCGGTTCCCAGTCCCGTTACCAGGTGGTGGTAGGTCGGGTTTAATAACTACGTTGCAACCGCAGCCTGGAAATCACCGAGCATTAAGCCCTATTCTCCCATCCCCCTCCCTCGCCAAAGAGAAAAACACCACACCACAAAAGGAAAAAGAAAAAAGATGATTAGACAGAGATTAGTATGGTTTGCTTCCGGTTTCGCTGCGACCTCTGCGACAATCGGCGTCTTGGTCTACAGAGACCTTCAGGCCCATCGCAACGCTCAATATTCCCAAGTAAAAAGACCCCCAACCCCCCAAAAAAGCCAAAAAAAAAAAAGTTTGCATTTTTATTTAATCATAGTTTGCCTTATACTAACAAATTTGTAAAATTTCACAGTTAATATATATTTTTGTCTTGGTAATTTTGGTGTGACAGGCTAACGAGGAATACAATGCCGTTATTACGAGAGTTACTAATCTGGAAAGGTTTTTCCTGAATAGTCCCAATTCTAATGTCCAATCGGTACGCAAGGGGAAATTTTAATTTGTTGGCTGTACTTGTTATTTGGTTTGTGTTTATCCTGGTTGGATTTTATTTTTTCTAATGTTATTACAATTTTAAGTATTATACTTTTAGGTTTATGTAGCTTCTGTTGTATGGCATGAAAATATTTGTATGATTAATTTTAGTTGCTTTAGGATTTTTGTGTGAAAGGATTTGTAGCTGGTTTGTAGTATCTAAGCCAAAATGGTAGAATTTCTGATTTGAATCCGTTTAGATTTTTTTATTGGTTTTTTAAGGAAACTTTTTCTGTATCATGCATTTTGGTAAATGTGAACAACGGTAGTGGTCAGTAAATGCAGTGGGAGTAATGGATACACAAGCTTCTGAATCCACAACCCCAGTGGTAGTTTTGCTGATTCTGGCCACTACTGCCAACGTGATTCGGAAACAAAGAGTAGGAGGTTGAATCTGAATCTTGTTTGGATATGCAACATGGCAGCATAAGATCAGCATTAGTCTTGTGGATTTTGTTGTTATGATACAGACCGATTGCTGTACATTTATTAGTAGGTTTTGATTGAAATTTAAGTACCATGAATTTATCTTTCTGTTACTCAGACTTTTGTCTTGAAATCTTTGTTGTACTTATTGAAGTAGCGTGCCATTAATGTTTGTTTAGAAAAAAGTATTCTTTGTTAGTCCTTAACAGATTTTGAACATTGCCTTGTTTAGCAACAGGTTGCGCATTTCTCAGACTTATGTTTTAAGTATTTTAACTCTGAAATGTCACTAAGGATTCATCAATTATGGCCTATTAGAATCAAGGGACTAACTTATGGTCTAATCCATTCATTGACGAAGGGATTGTTTATTGCTTTATACTCTCTGCTTTCTACATTGAATTTCCTTTGTCCAAACATTTTCTGCCTACTTCAATCTTTCAATCTTTCACATTACAGTATTTAAACTTTTCAATTTCCTGAAGATACAGCTTAAGAATCCTAAAACCAAATAAATAAATGAATGAATTTAGTTCAAGGAAGGTTCTTCTTAAACAAAAAGGTTCTGTAGGGACTTTTATTAGGCACAACACTGTTTCACCTTTTTGTTTCTCCTTTGAGTACCTTATGTTACAATTATAAAAGTGAGAAGTATTGAACTCTGCACATCTGTCTTTTCTGTTTGTTTATCAAAATTTGACCTCATTAGACAAGTAACTGTGAAATTGCATCCCAAAACATTCCAAAGATGGCAGAAGCACCCCTCAATTTTTCATGTTATCTGGATCAAGGAAGTTTTCCTAATTGTTATTTCCAAAAATAGAAGAGAAGGGAATTAGAAGACAGAACTGAGTGAGAGAGAAAAAGAACAAACAGTTAACTTCAATACTTAAGAATTGACAGATTTTTTCTCATTATTAAAGTTTCTAATCTTGTTTTGAAGTCAAATAAGTACAGAAGATGTTAAAACATTTGACTAACTCAGCCAAGGATTTCTTGTAGATTGTCCTTATATTGGCCTTGTTTTAATTGTTCTCTCTAGAGGATGAGATTAGATCTTTGGTCTACCCTTCTTCATGACTGTTAAACCTTGCATCTTGTGATTTTAAATAACTCTAAATAAGCTTGTCGAACAAGGTGAGTTTGGTTTAGTACTGCTTATGTTTTTGTAAGATCATCATTGTATTGCTGCTGTCATTACCAAGTGTGTTATTAAATCTCTTTTGTACCATTTTTTTTCTTTCCCTTGTAGGGTGGTAGTGGATTCAAATAATCACATGGAGCACTGTTTTATTGGGACTTCAACTCATAATAGATTTTGAGTATCAGCAACTGCAAGGTTATCTTGTTCTGAATTTTGGCTGGCCATCCTGGGTTCATTGTTATGCCCTTGTGCTGTTTTGTATTTTCAGCAATTATTGGGGTCAAAAAGTATAATTTCTAGTGTGAATGTATTACTCTGTTTCTGGGAATTATATGATTCTGATTTAACATTGAAAGATAGGTGCGTATTGTGGAAAACAACATTAGGATATATGCTGAGGTTTCTCTGTATCTCTCTTCCCTCCCTCTTCCCCTGTCTGTCTGTCTTCTTCTCTGTTATTTCTACCTACTTTTGTTTGAATGTGAAATTTTTTTTTTTTTGCTACTTGGTGCTTTTAATATTTAGTGATTGACAGTTTTTATTTGTAAATGATGTTTTTATATAGTCTTTGTTTTCAATGTACTTAAAATTCTTCATGTAATTTAGTGGCAGCCTGGAATTGAGATCTACATAGTCTATTCTGTATCCCTACATCCATTTGAATGTGTTATTGTTGTTGATGAATGTAAGTCTGTTGGTTAGTTTTTTTGAGCTTGACAAATTTCTTTCAGTCCTTTGATTAAGAATTTGGTCACAATTGATTTATTATCTGTAGTATAGAAAACCATCTAAGTTTCAGAATGTTTAAGTTTTGATTAACAACTTCTGATCAAATCCATGTTAGGATCTAGTAGTACTATTTTAAGCAATCATTAAGTTTACACATTTTGATATCGAAGATGATTACATTTTACTTTCTTCCTGAATAATATGCTATGGGTATTACTATCCCGATTTTACAGTCCTGAGTCTTCTGTAAATCCTCCCACTTAACACACACGCAGTATATAAGTGTGTATATATATTTATATACATAACACACACACATATACATATATGTGTAATATACATATATGTGTATACACACACATCGCTTGTTTATATACACATATCAATACTAACACATACATATATGTGTGTGTGTACATACATAATATGGTTTCAATTTAATGAGGAAAGATAGGGGTATATTTGGCTATAATATTATTATATCAAAAGGTCTCCCAAAAAAAAAAAACACACAGGGAACAGAAAATAAAAAAAAACTTTGTCATGTATTTGTATAAGTGTTATCATTTGCTTTCTTTTTGAATGCTAGGTTTTGTCTTGTACTAATTGGTTTATTTGATTTAGCAAATGAAGGTTTCTAAGTGGAAACTTTTGTCTTTTGGCTTTTTGATCTAATTGGTTTTTTATAGCTGTACATGCAGGATAAATTTCCCATGCAATTTAGGATGTCGCCACATTTAAATCTATCATGTATAGTGCATCCCCACATCCATTTGAGTTTCCTACATCAATGCAATAATATGTGTGTCACTTGGTTTTGAGCTCAACAAATTTCTTTTGAATCCACCTGATTGGTATATCTAATTCAAATGTTTTCTAATCGGTTGAATCGAACAAACCCTTAAGAATGTGTGAAAATTACTTTTTTATCAAAATCCAGAGGATAGCCTCTATTTGAATAGATTTGGAATTCATAATGAACTACTAATTCAGAAGCTGCTACCATTCTAACTCCAATTAGTACATTAAATCTCCAAATTCCTTCTGTCATTTAACAATCACCCATACTTGGAATGTCAAGATTAAAGTCAAATAACGTGGATGGAAACTTATTTTCGCCCCTTAGAACAAATACCATGGCTCCAATTCACAGCAGCAACCAGTGTTTAAGACCATATACAGGACTGTAGAATGAGTATCATTTTAAGTCACACATTTGACGAAAAGAATTATAAATGAAAAAGTTTATGGTTTGTCCCCATAGATGGCCTCTATGAATAAAGGGTTGATTCATAGAACTATTCTTGTGGAGACCAAATGTGTTGAATTGTATCATGTTTTCCTAAAACTATCTTTGATATTTCAAATCTTGTTTGTTTTGTATATCTATCTATACTTTAAATTTTCCTTCAACCTTGATAGCATCCCGACATTCATGTTTCTACCGTCGGGCAGCCGCTGTATGCGGTTGCTCGTTAGTTAGAATAGAATTAGTTATTGAGTCACGTTGTAGCCTCTGCTGCTCCTGATTCCAGCATGTCTGCTGACATTGAAAAGGGTTTCAGAACTATAGAATGATGAAATGCCTGCTAGTGCCTTGCTTGTCCATAAACAAATCAGTGCCACCATTACTGACAGGTACCCATTGCTGCCCAGACTTATTGTGCCTTTTAGGTTTACAGTGTTTGTTTAGGATTCTTGAAGAAGAGCACTGGTTCCGACTGCATACCATTCTGCAACCAGTATTGATGCAGTGTATGTCTCCACTCTCATTGTAGTCCTTAAGGGAATATGCCCCAGTAACCTTGCTCAGAATCAGGACATGTCAACTGCTCTAATAGCTTCATTTAAAGGAAACGAAAACCAAAAATGTTGAGATTCATGTTTCCTAAATGTACATTGCCTTTTGATCAGGCTGATTTTCATTTCTTTATAAGATCGTTAACTAGAGCTGATAAAAAATAGTTATAATTCAAGCAAATTCATTTAAAAATTATGCAGTTTTGTCGGAAATTAGAATAATGCGTGTAATGACTGTAAGGTCTGCCCTGATGGTTTGATTTATTTCTGGCATCTACGTTTTAGCCTATCTTCAGCTATTTTGCATACCTGGAAGGTCATCCCCTATTTCTGTCACTACACAGTCTTGGGGTGGTATTGATAATGGTGGTGCTGAGAAAGGATTGCAGATTTGAACTATGTTTCATATCTGGAAGATATGTTTCGGTTTACCTGCCATATTGTAAGATATCCAGAAAGAGAGTCAGTGACCGCCATTTTTGGCCCCTTTAAGGCACTTGGGTTGCGACTCACAACCAGCACCCTGTTCTTGGAGATAATAGTAAACTACTTGCAAGGGACTGCGGGCATGTGTCAGCAGTGTATTCCCTTACTCTCTCCTTTATTTGCAAATCCAGCTGTTCTTTTTTTAGTACAACAGATTGAAGGCCAAATTTTAGGTAATTTACAGAGGAATAATCAAGTGGTCAGCGTGATCAAAGTGTTGGCAACACCTCTCGCAGCTTGACAGCCACAGCCAACCATTCACAAAAGTTCATCCTAAGGTAGAATTGAACTCGTTGTTGTTGTATGGATCCTGTCGGAATCCTTCAATGTACGGATGTCATCAAAACTGGAAACAGCAAATATTTTAACTTGTATCCATGGAAAGTTTTTACCCCATTTGGGTTGATGTAAGGATGAAATACTGCACAAAAATTACTCTAGATAAGGTATACCTTTTCTAAAGAAAAAAGGACCTTAAACATGCACAAGACTGTGAGGATCCACATAATGACCATCCTAAAGTGATGCACTTATCAGGAAAATTCTGTTTTTCAAACTATTATTGTTATTATCGAAATAGATTTTGGGTTTCAATAAAAGAGATCTTATCTAACATGGGGAAGAGATACTTACAGAGAAGAATTCTGTAATTTTAGGACCTGTAAACTGCAGATATAGAATTTTCACCTTAGGATCAATAACTCTAAAGATAATATGAAAACAGACTTGAAATTGTTGGATCTCTTTTGTTTTCCAAACTTAGTTTATGAGTTTTTTATATTCTTTCAACTAGAATACTTTTTATTATGCCCACAAGTGATATTGCAACTGGGAAATAAATTGTTCTCAGGTTAGAATCTGAGAGAACTTAATTTTATCACATAAGATTCTTGTAATGATGAATTTAGCCCTGATAGACTCTTTCTTTCTATGATGCTAAACCATGCATTTAGGATACATTGGCGTGAGGTGCCTACATAATGTGAAATGTCAATCATTGTATATGCTTGAGACTGTGATCCATATTGGTGGGATTTCAAATAGCTCTTTTGGCTAACACATACCTGTTTTTACTAGAATTTTGTTGATAGATAGAAAAGATAGAGGTAAAATGCAATTTACTGACCTGATAAAAGGATTGCAAACTAAGTTCAATGAAATTGTAACTGTAGGGCTGCACCTGCAAACGCAAGAAGAGGTTTATTCACTAAAATGTATGAGAGAAGTATAAAATTAAAATGTATTGACACTACAGAGGGATTAAATGATTAGACACCTTGAGCCCCAGATTGCTCTCCCATGCTTCCTTGCTTCAAGTGTATACATCATAGCCTGAGTATCAAGACTTTAATGTAGATTTCAGGAACTCAGTGGCATCTTCACTTTCATTATTTGCTGCCAAGTGCTGTGGTCTTTCATTGCTTCAGTTATGTTATATATGGTATCAGATGCGTCATCTGCTACCACAAGAATAATTTAACTGCTCTTGCTCTTGAGGAAATTTTGCATTTCCCCTCCAAGAAAAAGTCCACATCTCAAATTCTGCATTATGAAGGTATACCGGACAATATTACATCACCACATTGTGTCAGTGCTCTAATATTCTGCATTATGAAGGTGGCAACCCAGGTGACTCATTTTTACATGATATTTTTTAAGTTTAACAATCAGGTGACTTATTTTAAAAAGAGTCACAGAGGCAAAAAAACACTAGACAATGTTATAGAAGCAAGAGGATTTTCACTTAACTTACATTGCTAAGATGGTGAAAAGAACGACCAAAAACAGTAGACCATGATAGTGCCTTCGCAGGATGACTTTCTGAATTTTTTTCTGTGTTCGTTTTCCAACAGAAGGAGGTCACTAGCAAATATGCTCCATAAATCAGCCCACAAATTGCCCATAAGATTGCAATGGCATATCCATATGCCTGTGAAAGCGGTGGACTACAGAAAATCAAAATATTAAAAGGTTGTATAAATTAATTTTCTTTTCTTATCATTTTTCACAGGTGGGTTGGAGAAAATGCAGCATACTTATGCTCCAATAATGCTTGTTGGTAATGTCATATCCTCCCCTATATTTCTCAAATGGTCTAAGGGATCGGCCCTTACAGTGTTATCCGATTGTCTTACTTGTTCTGAAGCATTTTCAGTTTGCATTAAATGTCTTCCCGAAAGTAAGAATACATCTAATTAAAAACAGGAATGAGTTATTTGAGCATCGTATGCATATTTTGGCCAAGATCGGCGCATTGTTTATTAAATCATCTCACAGTAGGGACTGCATTTTCAGGAAAATATCCATTGATAAATTGTTTCCAATTTCATTTTTTCCCCAGATTTAATATTAAAAAAACTGAAGTAAAACTATCTAAATATCCTTTTCCGTTTCAGAAAATTTTAAGATTCCAAACCGACTAAAGAATCAAAAAGAAAATGACCATTTTAGTTAGGTTGCAAACTCTTCTTCAAAAAAAAAAAAAGAAGAAGAAGTTACAAACTCTAAAGCAAATTAAAGATTAACTTATAATTCAGGAGCCAAAAATAGGAATAATATATAATTACCAAGATGGCATGGTGTAGTTAGTAGTCACCTGAAGCCAAATTATCTGATGAGACTGTTAGTCCTGCAATTTGGTTGATGTTTGCAGCTATGATCATTGCCATGAAAATTAAAGCTGTAGCCATTCTTAAGCTTCTTATGAAGCCCATGGTTTGCACCTGTCATTTTAGCTCGTTAGTTTCTTGACAAGTTGAAATAAACAAATCCACTTTCATCTTTCTTTTGCAGCCAAACTGCAATACGATAAAAAACCAAACCTGTCAACAAAGTTTAACCCTTAAACACACACACACACACACACAAAAGCAGTTAGAACCTGCTCAACAATGTCTGCTTTGAAGTTTGAATGACGTAAAACTTAGTCAGACAACATAAGCTAACCAAAGTACACGTTCCAAGTTATATACATGGTCAAAAATGAAGTGCAAGATTCAGCGGAGATTTTGAACTGCAGTGTGGTAAGGACTTTAATGACATGATTTGTAGTCTTAGGAACTTCCACAAAGGGAGAAACAGAACAGGAAAGCCTCAAAAAAGTATTTAATTTTCAAATGTTAATAAGTCAAGCTCGAAGCAATAAAGGAAGGCTTGGAAATGGAAATAATCTGTGAAGTTAATTGAAAATCTTCCTAGAAACCCGCCAAGCTGAGCAGCTATACAAGTGATAATTTGAGTTATCCACTTACGAAAATGAGACCATGTTTCCTTAGAAGATGGTTACAGTTCACCTTGTTTGTTTTTTCAGACATACATTGAATTTTATCGAAGACAATTCTTCTTATATACGGACCAGGTTCTCTGATATCACGTCTCCAGAGTATCCCCTTTTTTTCTCCTCTTTATTAACTTGGGTTCTAAACTAGTGAACTGGAGAAACAAAGGATGCAATCACAAGAAAGTATCATCGAGAAAAGTAAAAAACCATGAAA
The DNA here is from genome assembly GCA_013103745.1 of Gardenia jasminoides. Classification (NCBI taxonomy): domain Eukaryota; kingdom Viridiplantae; phylum Streptophyta; class Magnoliopsida; order Gentianales; family Rubiaceae; genus Gardenia; species Gardenia jasminoides. The sequence continues at coordinate 19,255,548 of CM023097.1, read as the reverse complement.
AAAAAGAGAAAGAAACAAAACGGGAAAACCCACCTGCAGAAAGTAAGAATGTCTTCTGTTGAATCTGCAGAACCAAAAAATGTGCTCCCAGAGCTTTTCTTGAATGATAACAGCCTAAAAACCTGATCTTTTCCTTGACAGTTTATTGTAAATTCTAACTTGACGTAACCAACTTGAGTGTCTTCACAAACTTGAACTCCCACAATTCTGCATAAAAAATGGTAGGTTTTTTTGTCCCCGAATTTGGCTTTGAAGCCTCCCTTTAAATGAAGCAAATAAAACTTGAATTACATCACAAAATGATTATGCATCGGCAGAGAGAGCAGCTTATTGGTCCTTTCCTGCAGCATGGAGGCTCTGTGAAGTGGGATCCTAAAACGTTTGCGCTTACTTGCTACAATTCATATAAAGAAACGTATCTCTAGAATGTTAGAATATTCAATTGTTTATGTTTTGAGTCTTTTTAATGGAAAACTCAGGTCAAACACTTCCCAAGTTTCAAACGGACCATCTCTGAAACCTTCGAACTTTCCTTGTAATCTCTTCTTAATTTTGACATGTCAAGACCCTAACTTGGAGTTTTCCAACTTACAAAAAACCATTTTAACAATATATAATGCCTAAAATTGAATATCTTATTTTATTCGTCCATCATGAAATAACATCTAAAAATCTTTATTACTTTTGCTATTTGTCTATCATGAAATAACATTTAAAAATCCTTATATCATGCAACAATGTTTAAAAATATTAGACCTGAAATTTGAAAGAAAAAAGATATATAAATCTTAATTTTTATCAAGTACTCAACTTTTTCAAAATAAATAAATAAATAAATAAATAGTTATTGCAAATGTTGACTAAAAAAATATAGCAGCATTTTCAAAAACAAAATTACGAATTTGAAAAATTTTTATTGTATTTTGTTAAAGTATAGGTACGTAAAATACTCAACGAAGTGAAATTCCTTATGCAAGAAAGGGGAAGGGGAAAGGAAAGGGAAAGGGAAAAGTAACTCATGAAGCTTCTTAGCAACTTTTTTCCTCCACTCAGAAAAAAGCAACTAATTGGCTTTTTCTAAATGCACATTTTTCATTCATTTTCAATTACTATTTTGGGTTTGTGGGAAATGCATCTGATTCCATTAACTTATTTTCCACAAAGTCAAAAAACAACAAAATCTGGTCAAGCTATTGACTTTTTAGGTCACGGCTACAGTCATTTGCCGGTCATGGTTGGCTGCTATCATGAAGGCCCTGAAAAATATATTAATTATCCTTGAGTTTTACCTTCGAAGCCGTATGGAATACGTGTGTGAAAACTGACTTTGCAAAAGCTTACGAACGTGAAGACTTCAGCAAATTAACTAACAAAGATATGAAAGAGATATCAAAAAGAAATTGATTGGGGATTCCTAGTATTCATTTAACTTAGTCAACTAAAGTACGTAGTCAAAAAGACGCCATGAATTGAAAGGGACTGTATCTCAGGGGTTAGACTATAGTTGTGGTTCTTTGCACATTACCATTTTTGCATGGTAGGATAAGATTTCAAGCTTTTTGTGTAAAATGGAGGAAAATTGAATGCCTATTAACAAGGGTTACATCTGTTGTCAATGGCTAGCAGTTATCAGGACATCAAGCAAGTTTACTTTGAATTTATTTTGTTTTGTTGATCCGGTGTGACATTAAAAATTATACTATATACTTCTATCTTTTTTTTTTATGCGAAACCATATACATCTATCAAAAATTATAATGATCGTATCGAACAAGACAAAAGTTAATTGGAATAGGCATATTTACCCATTTATTATATATTTTGCCTTAAAACTTATGCTCAATTTTGACTCCCAAGATAAAAAAATCAAGTTGAGGAGACGTCATAAGAAAATGCCCCAAAAAAAAAAAAAAATAGAGTTGCCCCTCAACACGGATTGTGCTGCATGGAAGTATTGCCATATATGTTAATAAAAATGATATGTCTACAGGTGGATTTCTCCCAAACATTATAAATTTGTTATTTCGTAGCTGAGTTGGACACAAGCATTAGACGAATAAAAGAAATTAAACATGGAATTTACATTTTGAAAAGTGAAAACAACAGTTCTTACTTACATCACAATGAAGTTAAGTTTTGTCCCACTAAAACTTTGAAAACAAAATGTCCTTCCATGAAATCTTGAAGGGTCAAAATCTGGCTCTACTACTTATCATCTCACCAAGCCATTTCCTTGAACTCAATCTGAAAAAGTAAAAATTAAGGGACTTAAATGAAATTTAGAGCAGCCTGAGTGGAAACGTGTGATCCTCATCCACATTTTTGGGAGTAAAACACTTGGTAAACGGGGAAATTTCATTAGTATTCGTGAAGTAGTTAGGAAGGAAAAATGGGATATTGGGTTGGTGGGTATAGAAAATTTTTGGCCATGCTTGACAAGGACCAAAAATTAGTTGACGCGATATATACATCTAATTTCACTATTTCGCTGTTTTAAGATTGAGAGTGATAATCAGAAAAAATGGCAGTTTATAAGAAGATTCTAATTGACTATCGTAAATATCTATTTTAGCTGCTAATAGAAAAATTGGGAGCGTCCAAATCCACGCTGCATCATTCTAAATTAACATCTTGGTGTATGGATTCTTTGTACTATTCGTATTAAAATTTGTGCAAGATGTGAATTTAAAATAAAAATGTACATTTATCATTTCCTTAAAACTTCTGATTTTTTTGCTTTTACAAGTGAATAGCTAGCTCAAAATTTTTAGTTTTTACATATAAACGAGGTGACACGTTACTCCTTAGAAAGCAGTTTTGAGGTTTCAAGTTGTCATACTCAATTCTTGCACAAGTTTGAACCGCTAAATTGGATTCTTCAATACATTAGTTTGTTTGATGGAAATTTCTATATTAAGTAACATATGACTTACACAATAAATACAAATTAAATCATGGTCCACCTTCTTGATTTTAGATATTTATATGTTTGTGTCTACCGTTTAGATATGACATGATTTTCAGTCATTTTTTTTATTGATGAACTCTTATAATTTTAATTTGTGATGATGACAATAATCTATCTATATATTATATATTTGAAAACAACTTTTATTCTAAAGCACTCATCAAACTTCCAAGTCTCCATTCTTTTTCTCAATTTTTGATTTATTTTAATTGTTGAAAGTATCATTAGTATCTTTTATTTGGATTGAACCAAAATATGCTTTTATTAGTTAAGTTTAGTCCCTACAATTAGATTCTTCCAAACATAGCATATCAAAAAAAATAGTAAAAAATGCCTATGATTTTGCAATCTAATTTCAATTTTATTAACTTTACTAAAATAAAATATAATCATATTTGAGTTCGGTTAATTTTACCAAAATTAGAATGAACTATTGAATGTTTGAACCTACTAATAAGGAAACCTTCCTCAATTCCCTTAATCTTTTATTAACTTTAACAAAAAAAAATTAAGCCATTTAATACCTGTAAACAAATTTAAGGAAACATCTTTACAATTGGTTAATTGTTCCAAAAATAACTATGAACATACTGATGGTTTGAAGCAGTGTTGTTAGACCCGAATCGGACAGTCGGATCATGAACTAGCCTTCTTTCCGAGTTGGTCAGTAGTGCAAAACCGCTATGGTCAAAAACCAGCCAAAATCGTTAATACCAACAAAATCAGTGACCCGGTTCTTGAACTTTTCTTTCTTATTTTTTCAAACATGATTTAAGTTACCTGAATTGTAAAACTTTTTTTATTTAAAGGAATAAGAAACCGACCGAATTTAGTGTAAAGACTAAAATCACTCACATTCTTAAATTATTTCTAATTCAAGAAATTTTTATCCCTATCATCTTATCAATTTATCATCATTGATTTCAACTTATATTACAAAGCCATATTTCCAATTGAATGATCTCAAATTGGATATAACTTATTTTAATTTAGTTTTTCCAATAGTTTTGAATAATGAATATATTTTAGACATGAATTCGGATTTTTATAATTTTTAGGTGTACATTTGATAATAGGCCTAATATTTTGAAATGCTTTGTATATTTTATCAAAATAACTAAGAATTTAATTTCAATATTTTGAAAACTTATAAAAATATAAAATAATTATGACATCATGTCGACGCCAACGGATTTTTTAGAACAACCAATCGATCCGACCACCAATTGACCCCCAAGTGGTATAACCGAAGTCATTACCCGGTCCGGGTTTAACAACATTGGTTTGAAGATCAAATTAAGGAAACTATAATTGATTAATGATTTGAAACAAAATTACACAAAATCTTTCATTTCTCATGATATGAATATTAGATACGATTTTTAGGGGAAAAAAAGAAATCAAGACAAACCCAAATATTTTTCATTTCTTTGCTATTTCTAGCAAAATTTATTATTTTAGTAAGAAACTGACTCTACTGTAATGCAATGTATGTTTTTTAATTTTTTCTCTCTAAATAAAATATTTACTGTGCTAATTTTAAAATCTATTAATAATTTCTTAAAATTGACCACAAACAACAGTACACATGCTATGCAAGTTGATATGTTTTAATTACATAGTCAAATTAAGCATTTTATTATGTTTCTTATCCTATATAACATAATAACAAGCCATGTATTTCTTTTCATTTTTATTTTATTACAACATTTAATCTTTGAATTCTTAAGGCTACACATAGGAAAATGCTATTTATTAAAAAAAAACCTCCAAAGATGGAAAAATTTTATAATAGTCTTATAATGAGGGTAAGTTTTAAGGTGAATAAATTCACTGATATGAATTTATTTCTTAAATAAACAATGATGCATTTTGATAGTCAGTTTTGAAAGTGCTATAGGAATTCTAAAAAATCAAAGATAATTGCCATTTATAAAGAAAAAACCTCCAAAGACGGCAAAATTTTATGCAAGAACCGAATTTTGATTTTTCCTATAGATCATACTTTCACCTTGGATTTAATCGAAACTATTTGAAAGGTGATTTAAATGGGTAGTGAACAAGAAAATGTGGGGTTATGAGGTAGAAGAAAGGCAAATTATAATATAGGAGAAAGGTGCTGAGAAAATGATGGATAAGATTATAAGGGTAGATAAGAGATAATATTGTCGAGTAAGAGAGAGAGGAAGTGCGATTTATAAGATAACACCGCTGAACGAGAGAGGAAGGATGTGTGACTTGCAGGGTAGGCGAAGGAAAAATATTGATGGAAATAGAGAAATGTAAGTCTATTAGGCAAGAAGAAGATAGCAAATTAAAGGGGATAGTATTGGGGAGGGACAATAAAGGAAGTGACATTGGGTTTGTTTGGATAGAGTATTTTGAAATAAAACACTCAGAAGACTTTTCACGCTGATGTGAGATAAAAAGGTAGCTAGAAAATGTGTTGATGGTGCAACCAAGTAAATTTTGGATAAATTTTGGGAGAATTCTCCTATCCAGTAGAATAGGGAACTGTCACAAAGAAAAGGGAAAAAGTAGCAATAAGGATGTAGTTATAGGGTAGCAAACATAATTGAAAGGGAAATGAGGAAAGTGGTAGTGATCTATGTATGTTTGGTAATATCTTTTGGACCTTATTTGGGTGTTTTTCTATTTAATTTTGATAATTTTTTATCCTTTAATTGAAGATGTAGTCGATTGAAAATAAATGTTATCCAATAACGGAACTAGAATTAGTTTTTTTTTATTCATGGAATAATAGGTAGTTTAAAAATATATAAAAGTCTCATAGTGTAATATAATAAATGAAAGGAATTTATCTAAAATGGGACAAATTTTTATATCCAATAGTAAGAATATATGAAAATTAAACATAATTTTTAGACAATTACATAGTCTCTTTTTTTTTTCGTTCATGAGTGGGGATTTTTTTTCCTTTGCTTTTTTTTTTCTAAAATAACATCTTTTGATAGAAATTGACACTTAAATTTTTAGTTTTTTATTCCAAATAATTCTTTTAAGAAAAATAATTTTATTATTTTGATTAGAAATGTATGCACAGGTCAAAAATCTAGTTAAATAAGGATTAACAAATTATACACTTGCGTACCAACATACCAAATAAGTAGTCCAGTAAGGAAAGTATGTTAAATGCTTAATTCCTAGACCAATTTACTGTAACGCATCCAAAAATATGATATACCATATCACCAGCAGTAATGAAAGAAACTGACATGCTTAATCATTAATCTACCTTTACATATTTAAGATTAATTCATCATTCTCTATAAACGTAATAGTGAAAAGTTGCTTCTCGCGCATGTCAATCCAAGTCCATTTGTGCCTAGGAATGTACCAAACGTTAGTCCACAGCAATTGTGGAGTCCATAGCTTTTTACAATAACTGATTATATTCCGCTTGGATAGAAGCTTATTGCATTTTTTTTACTAGAACTAATTCTACTTTACATCTCTAAATTTATGTTACTTTTTTTTTTGTACCATAAACTTTAATTTTACAGACTTTTCATTCTAAACTCTTAATTTAGGTACTTTATATTTTAAATTCTGGAGCTTGTCCCATTCAATCAGCCTAATCAATTGTAACATTAGCAAAATTAGTGAGATAAAGGATAGTATAAATCAATGACAATGTTATAGTTTTATCTATTTTTAATACAATATCATTGATTTGTAGGGTTTTATTCCATGGATTTTGCTACATTGTTAGTTATTGAAATTAGATATGACAAACTTAAGAGGTTAGAATACAATATATCCAGAAGTGCTCAAAATTGGAGTTTATGGTGCAAAGCAGAACACTGGTACAAATTCAAGGGTGCAAAATGAGGTTAGTGTGTATATGTATGTGTCTATGTGTATATATATGTGTGTGTAATTAACTGTAGCACTTTTTGACATGATATTCATATGATAAAATGTGCATAGTGAATAATGGAATAAATGACCCAGATCCAAACAATATTTTCTTTTCAATTTTGGTGCAGCAAATCTTTCTTTTCTGGAAGAAGCAACCGATAATTAAATAGTTTGTTTATATCCACACTATCTAATTAGTTCCGGTTTCTTGGTTCCTCGCCGGTGAACCATACTCGTACATTGCACCAATCGAGTTGACAAAGAGGATGAAACTAAAATGAATTCAATTTAATTACCTCTGTTTTTCAGTGATAATATACTTTAGACTAAGCCATGATTCACGTAATTTTAGCCTGCGCTATTAAATGATGCATTCATGTAAATATCTTAGATTCTACAAAATGAAAACCTAGAGTCCTAGACACAATGTGTTAGGTAATTAGAAAAAGACAGGACAAAAAGTTTCAATGGCCCTCAAACTTTTATCAGTATAAATTTTAACCTTTCAATAATGTTACGAAACTTTTGGTCCCCAATTTATAAAAAATGCAAATTCTTGATAATTTTGTCAATTTTAGCCATTATGAGTGAAGGAGAACATCATCACGTGCCACGCATGAGGAAATAGCAAGGGCATTCTAGTCCACCCAAGAATATATATTGACTAAAAGCCAATAAAAAACCCTCTGACCAAATTGATTTGACAATTTACAATTTACAATTTTACATCCCTTTTCCTTGGAAGTTAACGAAATTGATTTCACATCTCTAAATCCCTCAAACGAAAAAATCAAACAAAAGGATCAAAGTGGTACAGATCAGCAAGCATCCAGTGACGGATCCAAGGGAGCGCGGGCAGGGCAGCCGGCCCCCAAAAATTTCTAAATTCTCCATTGGGCCTATTAAGTTTATAATTAAAATAATATTACTTTGGCCCTTCAACTTTATAATAAGTTATTTTTTACCTCCTTCAAGTTTTTCTTATAAAATGTATCCTATAATTAGCCAATGTCTAGTGAACTTCCTTATGACAGTATTAAACTAATGTTAATAAACAACCATTTGTAGCTAGTATAGCTTTTAAATAGCGACTAATCAAGGAAATAATAATTTGTCTATAGACAAATGTCTATAACAATTCAACTCTTAGTATAAGACTAACTTGAATTAATAAAGGATTTTTCTTAATGTAAGTTACTCACTAAGACACCTCACTTATTATGTAAATATACACACTCACATTTATCAACTTCCTACATTTAGATACTTCCCCAGATAAGTTTCACTTTTATAAAGAAAAAAAAATTTAACACATGAAACTAACTTAACAAGTACCTCCGAACATTAGCTAGCCAAGCCCATTACAAAAAATTAAGAAAACTAACTCTACAATGTAAGATTGTCTTGGATTAAGAAAAGAAAAAGAAAAAGCAAGAGTATTAGTTAAAAACAAGCACAAGTTGTAATAACTTTTTAATGTGTTATAAAGTATCCGTTGTTGCCAACTCCATTGAAATTGTTAATGATGATGTTCTTACTTATGCATAGCTCATATGGCATTGTAAAAGAAATGATTCAAAAAAAATTATGTTAATTCAACAATTGGCGGATTTTATCAAATGAATGATCACAAGATACAGTTTTACATCCCTTACATTATTAGAAAATGAAATGACTGGAGAATCTAATGTCTTTATTTATTTTATATTTCATTTTTACAACTAAAATCATCTTATCGTTAGTTATTATATATCAAATTTTTATTTTAAGTTTATTATGCTTTATTTGCCATAATATTTTCTTATTATATGTTTGACCATTTGCCCCGCCGCCCAAAAAACCTAAAATCCCTCACTGCAAGCATATGTAAGTGATTGTCAATGTGAAATGGAGTAGAAAATAAGGAAGAAAGATGTCTACTTTAATCCTGTTCTAATTTATAGTGAGTTAATATTGAGTTTATTGAATCAAATTTGTGTTTTAGATTTGTTTATATGCATGTGCAAATGTCGAAAAACTTAGTTTAAAGGGTGTTATTTGGAAAATGATGTTGTCGAGAGGTTGGGTGGTTCCATATGTGGGGTACCATAGTAGAAATTTGCATGAGCAATTATGGTCCCAACTTCTTTGTTGTAGATTGACCATGCCCGACAAAGGGGGTTCTTCAAAATTTAACTTTTTGTGGTTGAAAAGTTGACAGATTTATGGGTTAGGGTCTTTATTTTGGCCTAATTTGACTAATTAATGAATTGATTTATCATTCTTTATGATTTTTTTCTACTTGCTTTATCTGAACTAAATTTACTATTGGAGAGCCTAATTGTGAATTCTTTACTATTCGGTTGCACCATGGGGTTAGAATTATTTAGCGACAATATATATGGCATGTGCTGGGATCCAACCTCGGAATATACAACTATTGAGTAACTAAATACACAACAATTTAATAATAAATAAGCAACAAGCAAGAAAGATAACCACACAAGATTTAATTTGATTCAACTCCACCACTGAGTCTACATCCACGAAGAGCAAACATGTTCTTTATTATAAGAGAAAAACTCATATAAGAATACAACTTGAACCTATGCCCAACTCCAATCTCTTGTATAATTTTTCTTACCTCCCAATAACCCTCTCTCATCCCATGTATAAGACTACATGTCACTCATTTTGTGCCCCCTTGTAGTATGTCAATCCCTACCTATTTATAAGCTTACTTGACCAACATTCAAGGAATATTAGAAAATAACTGTTAATTCCTAATTCTATACAAAATAGGAAATATCTTCCACTTCCTAAACTCATATAAATAGAAAATTCTTTGGCTACTATTGCAAGTAACTAAACTAATTAGAAAACTAGTTAATTCACACATAAAAGAAGAAACCTGTCTAAAAGAAATTAAACCAATTTTTTTAACAAATCTCCACCTTGGCGAATATTCTTTTTAACAACCATTTGCTTTCAACTACCATGTAATATGGTACCAAACTGTACACCCGAATCAATATATTCCTGACACCAAATTGATTCAATCGTCAAATGAATACGTATAGTTACCTTGAGTACAACCTCCAGTTGATTCGCGAGAACATGCCTCAATTCACCATCTCTCTTTGCAAGAATTCTCCTCACCATCACTTGCAACTGGGGATGTAATGCCTTGGTCCCGCTGGACTGACCAATACTTTTGGATCTCAAACCATTGACCCAAAATAGTTAACCCAAGTTATTCAGTAGTCGAACAACCTAACCTTATATATCAGTACCCTTCCATTTTTAGTTTTGATATGGGACTTTGTCCCAAGGGCATCACACTCACCCCCACTTAAGGACTTTGCGTTCATGCAAAATATGTCAGTATCCAAACTGTCTATTTGGTCATGCTCAGATTATAGAGGTGACTCGTATGGGGTCTAAAGGTGGCCCCCATCGAACATGGTACTTAGTCCCGCATAACACTTAACTCCTTACACTTCTTTGTATAGTCAGAACCATAACACACTAGCCCAATCTCACCCCATGCAAAGATCACGCGAGATTTGCTCTGATACCACTGTAACACCACTGACCCGTTGGACTGACCTATAGGTGTCAAAATGGCTGATTTCGGTATATTTGGATAAGTTATAATTGAGTAATAGGTATAATTGAATTAACCCATTTATACCCATTAAAATAAATGGGTATGGATATGTCCAACTACCCATTTATGACTAGTTTAAAATATTATTTATTTTTTCAAAATTTTTTCGCATGGTGTTTAATAATAAATAATGACATTTTATTATTATTACATTAGTAAGAAATTCAAATTTATCTCCTTAATACTCACTAAAATTTTGAATAAAATGTATATTTATTTTAAATGGGTTAAATGGGTGAGCTAAATCATCCCACTACCATCATTACATGGGTATAAATGAGTACCCATTTATACCCATTTAAAATTAATAGGGGTTTGGGTAAATTATTAATGGGTGGGTTTGGGTGAGTCAATATAAATGGGTTGTGATTGACACCTCTAGACTCGACCTAATAGTTTTGAGACTCAAACCACTGACCCAAAATGATAAACCCAAGTTATTTATAATTGAATGCACCAACCTTATAGATCAAGAGCCTTCAATTTCTGGTTTGGGAATTTGTCCTAGGGGTATCACATGGGTTCCCTTTTCCTTGTGTATAACCATTGAGGCAATCAAATGGTAAAATCGTCATGTTTATTCCCATCCTTAGAACTATCTTAGCATATGTGGTTTGCAATACTCCACCTACAATGAAAATCTCATAGCCATTAGAGTCTTCTGACACATGGAAGCTAGATTCCGTTGTTTCTTTGGGACACAAGCCACACTACCCAAAAAATATAATCCAAATCTAAAAACCACTAGGATGAAATATCAACCATTGGATTTGTGAGAAAGTCTCCACCAGTTCACATCCAAAATCGGCATTGGACTCCACCCTTTTTTTGACCCTTGAATCACCTGTCCAGATTCACCATCAAGAATCTCACTTTCCAACTTCCCATCCTTCATCTAAAATGCTGCTTACTAATCCATTGACACAAGAATATCATCTATTAAATTGTTGAATTGATTACAGCCATGAACTTTTATTTCTTAACAATTTTGGGAATGAAAACTAAACATTCATTTCGTTCTCCCAAATGATAAATTTTTTTGACCTTGTTGTTAAGGGGTAGGAACAAAAATTATAAAATTAAAAAGACATATTTTATAACTCTAAAAGTTTTAAAGTAAAAAAAATTACTCCTGAATAATGGTGTTCAATCAAAAACAAATTTTCTTTTTCTAAATTAGTTAACTACCAGTATTAAGATAAAAACCTTATTTCCTTTCATTTTTTTTGATTTTTTTATTAAGGAGTTGGAAGTAAAATTAGAAATTTTAAAAAGGCATATTTTCTAACTCTAAATATAAAAAATTTACTCCTAATTATTCTTTTAGAAAACAATCTTAATTTGTTTTTATTTTTCATCCTCTAAAAATAAAAAATCAAATTGTAGATGGACAAAATTGGAAGAAATTATATCTCTCTCCTAGGAGGATAGCCAATGTTATAAAGATTGTCATTCTAAGAGTACTAGGTGTGATTTTAAAAACATTAGGGAAGCCAGGTGTGATTAAAAAAAACCTCAGGAGAGGTTTTTGAGATTATCCCTATTTAATATCCATACATGAATTTAGTAGTTCTATAAATGAACTAACAAACTACGAGAGGGTACATCAATGTACCAATGAATCTTGTGGGAAATTCATGTATCAATTTTCTGGGGAATACAAATGGGCATCTACATTAATACAGATAATTAAATTTCATAACACTCCCCCTTAGATATTCATTAAACAAAATATGCTTTGTTAAAAACTTACTAGGGAAAAATCCAGTAGGACAAAAACTCTAGTGAATGAAAAAGAGTAACTACTCTTGTGTATTTTCTCCCCCTGATTCAAACATCATTTGAGATCTTTTAACTGACATATTCGAACATTTTTCACTAATTTCTTAAACATTGTAGTTGGTAATGTTTTGGTAAACAAATTTGCCAAATTATCATTTGATCATATTTGTTGCATATCAGTTTCACCATTCTTTTGTAAGTCATGAGTAAAAAAGAATTTTGGTTAAATATATTTCGTCCTATCTCCTTTAATGTATCCTCCTTTCAATTAAACTATAGAAATTGCATTATCCTCATATAATACAGTTGGAGGATTTTCTTTCTCGAAAGATAACCCACAACTCTTTTGGATGTAATGGGTCAATGATCTTAGCTAAACACATTCCCAATTGGACTCATGAATTACTATTATTTCAGCATGATTCGAAGAAGTGGTAGCTATTGATTGTTTTGTAGATCGCCATGAAATAACTATCCCGCCATATGTAAATAGATAATCAGTCTAAAATCTTACTTTATGTGGGTCAGTCAAATACTCAACATCAACAAGACCAATCAATTCAAATCTAGATTTATTTGCATAAAATAAACCAAGATCAATTGTTCCTTGGAGATAGTGAAAAATATGTTTAATACCATTCCAATATCATCTAGTCGGTGAGGAACTAGATCTTACTAATAAATTCACTACAAATGATATATCTGGCCGTGTACAATTAGCAAGATATATTAGTGCTCCAATTGCACTGAGATATGATACTTCATGATCAAGTATCTCTTCATTTTCTTCTTATGATCTAAAAGGGCTCTTATTAGGATCACGTAATCTAATGACTATAGGGGTAATTAATGTATGTACTTTATCCATATAAAACCACTTTAATACCTTCCAGGTATAAGCAATTTAGTGGACAAAAATTCCACTTTCCAAATGCGCAATTTGTAAACCAAGGCAAAATTGTGCCTTACCAAAATCTTTGATCTCAAATTCTTTCCTTTAAATATTCAACAACTTTCTAGAGCTCTTCAGAAGTTTCAATCAGATTAAGATCATCAATATATACAGCAATTATCACAAAATTTGACCCTTTTTTTTTTATAAAAACACATGGACATATTGGGTCATTGGTATAATCTTATTTAATCAAATATTCACTAAGGCGATTATACCACATACGTCCAGACTGTTTAAACCATACAAAGACCTTTGTAATTTAATAGAATAAATATATTTAGAATTTGATTTACATACTTCAAGCATGTTAAATCCTTTAGGAATTCTCATGTAAATATCATTATCAAGATTTTTCATGCACTACTAAACTCACAAGATATCTAAATGTGATCGCATCCACGACAGGTGAATACGTTTCATCATTATCCAATTCAACTCTTTATGAAAATTCCTAGGTTACAAGTCTTGATTTATATCTCATAATTTCATTTTTCTCATTTCTTTTTCTTACAAATACCTATTTATATTCCATTGGCTTTACACCTTTAGGTGTTTGGACTACAGGTCCCAAAACTTTTATTTTCACCAGTGAATTTAGCTTAGATTGGATTGTATCTTTCTATTTTGGCCAATCATTTCTTCACCGATATTCATCAACTGATCTAGGCTCCTGCATAATATCGAGTGTTACGTAATATGCAAAAATATTATCAATAAATATTTCTCTTTGGTTTCAACTTTTTCCTATAGTGATAAATTTTATTGAATTTTAAATAATTTCCTTCTCTTCAGGAGTATTTCCTTCAGGAGCTAACTCTTCAGGAGCGGCCTCTTTAGCAGGTTGAATTTTGTCACTATCATTTTGAAGTTCTTGATTAATCATTGATTCCTCAATTTTGTTATTATTTAATCCGCCTTTCTTTCAAGAATTTTTATCTTTGGAACCAAGGGGTCTCGCACGCTTTAGGCATGCTTTTGACTCATTAGCACTTGTAATTTGTCCTTCAGGGATATTAATTTTAATTGGAGCATTTTCAGTAGGAATAAGTGATTTCTGGAATCATTAAATGCATTCTATAATTGATTTGTAATTTTTTGTAAATGTATAATCTTTTAAACTTCTAGTTCACATTCTTTAATACGAGGATCAAGAAAATCTAATGATATTTTCCAAGTGATTTAAAGGTGATTCATAGCTAACATATATCCTTAATCTTCTTTGGAGGCCCAATTTAGAACATTGGAGTTGTACAATAGAAACATAAACCGCACGACCAAAAATTCTTAAATGAGAAATATTTGGTCCATATCCAAATACTAATTGTATGGGAGAATAAGTATAATAACTTGTCATCCTAATTCTCATTAGTACTGCTGCATGTAAAATATCATGTCCCCAAACAAATAAAGGAAATTTAGACCTCATCAATAATGACCTAACAATTAATTGTAGCTGTTTAATAAATTATTCAACTAGATCATTTTGTGTGCGAACATAAAGGACAAGATATTCATCAGTTATACAAATAGATATGCAATAATCACCAAAAGCATGTGATGAATATTCATCAACATTATCTAGACGAATTCTCTTAATTGGATAACATGAAAATCGTGCTTGCAACTTAATCATTTAAGCAAGCAATCTTTCAAGCGTCAAGTTGCGAGTAGATAATAAATATGTATGTGAACATCTTGTTGATGCATCAATTAGTACAATAAAATATCTAAATGGTCCACATGGTGGATCTACAGGCCCATATATATCATCATGAATTCATTCTAGAAATGTAGGGGATCCAGTCCCAACTTTAGCTGGTGATGGTCTAATAATTAATTTCCCTTGGGATCAAACAATACATGAGAATTCATTTGATTTTAATACCTTTTGATTATTTAATGAACAGTCATGTGAATTTTCAATTATTTTCCACATCATTATAGATCCAGGGTATCCAAAACGATCATGCCAAACCATAAAATCATTGGAATAAGTAAACTTCTAGTCTGCTAAGTGATGAATTTCAATTGCACTAGTTTTTGCATAATTAAGTCAGATGAGAAGGAAGGCAACTTTTGTAATTAGTAAAAATTGGTCATTTGTCTCATTCATTGTCTCAATGTGATATCTATTTTGTCGGATATCTTTAAATTTCTCCGAGACTTGGGAGAGAGTAATGCATTGTGTATGATAATTTTAGTCCATTTAAGGAGAAATATCGTGGCTCTTTCGGAGCCTTCAATCAATTTTGCACTACCATTGATTGTATGAACATTTGTTTCTCCTGTTTCCAAATAAGAAAAATTCCTTTTATTTTGTAATACGGTATGCATAATAACACTATCAATGAGATAAATGTCATCATCACCACTATTTAATTTCAAGTGTTTGGCATATATTTCTGTGAGGACTTGAAAATTTATTTTTATCTGACCTATTTATTTAATTAATTATTTATTTTCTCTAAATAATTCATTTAAATCATTTTAATTGCATTTACACTGTACATTACCTCATTCTATTTTTAAAAACCATGTTTACCTTTCAATTTAATTTTTCTGCCGCATAATTGTGAAAAAAGAGAAGGCATGCTTTTAAAGACAAACATTTGAACCGACAGTGACATAATCTTGGAGAGTAAAAGTGATCATTAGTAGATTAAGAAAAGCTAATTGATGGATTAGAAGTGAGTGATTAGGATTAAGCTCAAATAGGAGCATGATTGGTCACTATTCATAGTTGACTTCTTGCACCATAAAATAAGGCTTTATGTCTCTTCTTTCTTTCACTTTTCATTTCACCAAAAAGCTCACAAAAAACTCTCTCTCTCTCCTCTTCTTTTGGCTGAACTTCCCTCTCCCCTTTTCCCTTGGCTTGAGCTTCATTTTAGCCTCCAAAAACTTACTCAAAGCTGCTCAAATCCTTGCTTCAACCATGGATCATCTTCAAGCTTAGTAGAGGGCTTGTGGAAAGAAAGATTCTTGGAGGTTGAGAGTTTAGTTTTTAGAGATCTTGCTTGACATCTTGGGAAGAAGGTAAAACCCTTTAAAGTTTCAATCTTTTCTTAGCTAGATCTTAGCAAATTAAGATTGGGTTGTTGATGGGTTCTATGAACCTTGACATTAGGTAGAGGTCTTGAGGATATTTTACTTGCTTTCTTGATTTGTTCTTAGGTAGAGGTCTTGAGTTATTATGTACTCAAATGGTTGGATGATTATGTGATATGGCTTGTATTTGGTGAGAAAGTTTTGAAAAAATTTGGAGAGAAGGAAGAACCTTGCTGCCGAAATTTTTTCTGCAATTTCCCTTATTTTATTTCTGAAATTTTTGATGCCTCTTGGTGGTAAAATGCTTGCCACATGTTGTGTAATGTGTGTGTAAAATATCTTTCAAAAATCACTTCATTTGGTTGAGTAAAATTTGAGTTAAAGGAAGAACAAGAAAGCTGGAAAATTTCTACCTTTAAGCTACCTGAATTGCTTCTTCATCTTGGCTTGGTTTTTGTCAAAAATTTTGGACTGTTTCAGTCTCAAACTATTCAAGAAAACTCTGCTAGATATTTGGCTTCAAATGTGGATAAAAATGAGTGAGAAATACTTGCTCAACCAAGTTCAAAAAGAAAGAAATTTTCGTGTGCATTCCTGCTGGAAATGCTGGTAGCAGGTCAGTGAACCAGCCTTTAGAAAACAGACCATAACTGAATGTACGGGAATTAGAATTGAGCACTATTTATTGCGTTTGAAACTAGACTCAGAGTTCTTTCGGTGATATAAATTTCAAGGGTTAGTTCAATTTCTGTGAATTTTGGTGAATTTTCAAAATTGACTGAAAATCAAGACTGTTATACCCTGTTTTTATTGTAGCAGCGGTTTTAAACTGAAATTCGACTGGTTTCTGATCCGAATGTGGTACAAGTGTTTTCTGAAAAGTTTTAGTTCATCGAGTCTATTTTCCAACAGTATAAGATTTGTAAATTTTGGACTTATAGAACTTAAGTTATGATTTTTCAAAGAATGTCGCACAAAACTGAAAATCTTTCTAAAAAAGTGATGAAAGCTTCGAAATACCTTGGAAACATTCCCTGGTTTTCAGGCATAACCTTTTGAGTATTTTGCACACCATTCCAAACTTGGAAAATGGATTTTCCAGTCACATGAGATTCCTTTTGATTTGGTACGGGGAAAACTTGATTGTTTGAAAGTTAACCTTGGTTGAATACCTAGGTAACTTCAATTATGCATGTCTCAGGTGATCACGTGGACACCGAAGAGCTTGTTTGATCTCCTGAATTGCTCTCTCGCTTGCTCTCTGTTGGTCCCGAAATGCAACCCAAGAAATCAACTAAAATTGTTCAAGCAAACAAGTACTCAAACAACCACAATAATGATAAATGTAAACAATCTTAAACCACAAAGAATAAAGTAACAAAAAGGTAAAAGGAATTCAAACCAATCAAACTCCCAAGCTTCTTCCAAACTTGGAGTTGAATTCACCAAATAGTTTCTTCAATTGATAGTGACACTAACCAACTTGTACAAGTGAAGGATCACTCCTTCCTCACCCCAAACACCCTTTGGTTGAGCAAAGGAGTTTTACTACTCTCCAAGTAAACCCTCAACTAGCTACAATTGAAAGCTCACCAACCAACTAAGAACTACTATTACAAGTGAGGCAACCTTCACCAAGGTTTTACCACTCCAAGTGATAGGCTCACCTTCACCAAGGTTTTATGCCTCCTATAGAGTAACCTTCACTTGAGCAACCTCACAAACCCAACTTTCCCCACACCTATACAACAAACAAAGAAGATTTCTACCCAAATATTCACTTGTAAGCTTGTATTTCATGTAGGCAAAAGTCTTCTAATCTTCTTGAACTTGTGGGTATTTATAGAGTGTGAGAAATGGCTTCAAGAACCTCTCCAACGGTCAAAAATATGGCTGTTGAAAAATAGCCGTTGGACCTATCTGGACGTCCGATACAATGTTATGCGTCCATAGAGTGTCCGACAGGTTCTTCTCCAACGCCCGTTGACGTCCGATTGGGTTTTGTGCGTCCACACAAGCGTCCGATAGGTTGCTTGCTTCTTTATCGGACGGCCGATGCATAATCAAGGTCCCGATAGCTTTGTCCTGTGAGAGCTTTGATTTCATCTTTAATTCTATCTGACGTCCGGATGATAATGATGCGTCCGATAGAAGTGTCCGATAAGTTAGCATCTTCTCAATTCATCTTGAATTGATTTCTTTTCTTTTCCAATGAATCAAGGACCTGTTCTAACAAAATTCTCACATAAAAATATTAGTCCAAATCATCATTTTATCTTGTTATCATCAAAACCTAGGAACAAGGCCAACAATCTCCCCCTTTTTGATGATGACAAACCAAATGATGATTTTGCAAGGGAATAGAAAGAAACTCCCCATAAGAAACTCCCCTCAATATGAGTTAAAATGATTTAGAAAAAATCATAATCATCTAACAATTTAGAAAATCATCCAACAATCTCCCCCTTTTGTCATCAATCAAAAAACATATTAACTTCCCCTCATTTAGTCATTCAAACTATTTAACAATTCAACCACATTTAAACTTCAAATATCACAATATCATCAATATCACAATACCAAAATCATCAATATCACAATAACAAAATCAAAGGAACAAATACCAATACCCAACATTTAACAATTCCAACAAAGTACTTAATGAATTATAGCCCAAAGTTTTTTTTTTTTTAAAAAGAGAACATTATGAATGAGAGTTAGTATAACATGATCTAATAATCCACATAGATTTCATGCCTTTTCTTATATTTTCTTCACATAGCAATCATTTTGCATATGTCCAAATTGGCAACAAAAATGACACATAATACTAGAATCATTCACAAAAGTAGGTTTAATAAATTTAGTTCTTCTTTTTCTAGAAATAATAAAATCATTTTGGCCATGTAAAATATGGTTTTCTTTTCTTTGTAAAACATTTTGTTTCTCCTTTTGGAGAGAAGTATTCAAATCATTAATTCTTTTCTTTAAAAGATTTTGTTCCTCCAACATTTTTTTCATAAAACTTTGTTTTATTTTCCAACTTCTTTTCAAATCATTTTTGCAATCAAAATCAATTTTGTAATTTTTCAAATCATCATTTTCTTTTTTCAAATTCTTATTTTCTTGAAAAAGTCTAGAATTTTCTTCCAATAAAGTATTTATTTTATTTTCAAATCCTTATTTTTGGCATAAGATTCTTTTCAAATTTTATGCATTTTGATCATAAGAACTTGTATATCATCATTATCATCATCTTCATCACTAAGAGAGTGATTAGAGTTTACCTTATTATCTCCAAATGCCATAAGTGCCATTTGGTTGATTCTTCTTCTTCTTCCATTTCTTCATCCCAATTGCATTCGTCCCAAGTAATTTTGAAATTTTGAGTTTTTCTTCTATCATTGCTTGCTCTTCCTCCTCTAGAGCTTTCTTATTTAGAAGCTTCTTCAATGTTCTTGCCATGTTATTTAGTTTCACATCTTCATCATCTTCTTGTGAGGCCTTGAATGCTATGCCTCTCTTGATCCATGCTTCATCATCTTGTGCTTTTAACTTCAACTCATAAGAGGTTAGCGAATTTACAAGAGATTCAATAGACATAGAATTTAAGTCTTTGCCCTTCTATAGCGGTGACTTTATTTTCCCATTCTTTGGCAAGGCATTCAAAATTTTTCTATTTTCTCACCCAAAGTGTATACCTTTTCAAGCAATTCAAGATCTTTAATAATATCATTGAATCTACAAAACATTTTATCAACATTTTCATGAGGATGCATTTTAAAAGATTCATATTGAGCAACAAGCATAGATTTCCTTTGTTCTCTAACATTGTCACTCCCTTCATACATATCTCTCAACTTATCCCATACTTCCTTGGCCGATTTGCACCCTTTTACTCTAGTAGATTCATTTGCATCTAGGGCATTGTACAATACATTCATGGCCTTGGCATTCGAAGAGAGATTAAATCTATCTTGAGCACTTAATTCACTTCTAGTTTTAATTCTATTTCTACCGGTTGTTTCATCTATAATTGTAGCCTCATAAGGTCCTTCACTAACAATAAACCACAATTCTATATCTATAGATTGCAAAAATATTTCCATTCTATCCTTCCAACAAATATAATTTATACCATTGAACATGGGAGGTCTAACAATGGATTGCCCTTCTAAAAAAAAAATTATTGGTTGCCATCTTTACTCCTAAGCCGATTAAGCTTAATTTCAAGGAGACCAAGCTCTGATACCAATTGTTGGTCCCGAAATGCAACCCAAGAAATCAACTAAACTTGTTCAAGCAAACAAGTACTCAAACAACCACAATAATGATAAATGTAAACAATCTTAAACCACAAAGAATAAAGTAACAAAAAGGTAAAAGGAATTCAAACCAATCAAACTCCCAAGCTTCTTCCAAACTTGGAGTTGAATTCACCAAATAGTTTCTTCAATTGATAGTGACACTAACCAACTTGTACAAGTGAAGGATCACTCCTTCCTCACCCCAAACACCCTTTGGTTGAGCAAAGGAGTTTTACTACTCTCCAAGTAAACCCTCAACTAGCTACAATTGAAAGCTCACCAACCAACTAAGAACTACTATTACAAGTGAGGCAACCTTCACTGGTTTTACCACTCCAAGTGATAGGCTCACCTTCACCAAGGTTTTATGCCTCCCATAGAGTAACCTTCACTTGAGCAACCTCACAAACCCAACTTTCCCCACACCTATACAACAAACAAAGAAGATTTCTACCCAAATATTCACTTGTAAGCTTGTATTTCATGTAGCCAAAAGTCTCCTAATCTTCTTGAACTTGTGGGTATTTATAGAGTGTGAGAAATGGCTTCAAGAACCTCTCCAACGGTCAAAATATGGCTGTTGAAAATAGCCGTTGGACCTATCGGACGTCCGATACAATGTTATCGCGTCCGATAGGAGTGTCCGAGTTCTTTCAACGTCTTTGACGTCCGATGGTTTTGTGCGTCCACATAAGCGCCCGATAGGTTGCTTCGTTCTTTATCGGACGGCCGATGCATAATTCTGCGCCCGATAGTTTTGCGTCCGGCAATGAGAGCTTTGATTTCATCTTTAATTCTATCGACGTCCGATGATAATGATGCGTCCATAGAAGTGTCCGATAAGTTAGCATCTTCTCAATTCATCTTGAATTGATTTCTTTTCTTTTCCAATGAATCAAGGACCTGTTCTAACAAAATTCTCACATAAAAATATTAGTCCAAATCATCATTTTATCTTGTTATCATCAAAACCTAGGAACAAGGCCAACACTCTCAACTATTGGTGATTGTCAAGTGCATAATTTGTTGACTTGCTTGAACCTGTTACATGCTTGAATTGACATATTATTAAACTTGTCGAGGCGGACGTGTACTTTATCTCGTCCGACCTCTCTTACTTGATGTGAACATGCTTGCTTGTATTTGCTCATACTTGTAGTGACTTGCTTGAACCTACACTTGTACTTGATTGATGATTGAGCGTTGTCTCATCATCCTACTTGATACATAAACATGCTGGGAACGCCCAAAACTCATCAGTAAACCTTTCATTTCGGGCCGGCAAGGGCTTGGCCGAGGAATTGGTAAGCCATGGGTCTTTACCTGTTTCGTCGATTGGAATGAGTTCGCCGACTCCTTTCCTGGGTATACTCAAGTATTACGAAATTACCTATTTTGACGAGTGAGCCCGGTTGGGGGGTTGAAACGGTGGAAGGAGATGGTTGACAAGTGGAGTTCTACATGGTATTTATGAAAGTTGACGGAGTGTCAACTCAACTGGAAATCTTGATCAAGTTTCGTGGATCTTGACTCCTGAGAGCCCCTGTATCCTTTCTTGAATGTGTAATTAATTTCCTCATTTGGATTCTTGCCTGAAAGTTTTAGGTACTTATCTTGCTCGATGAAAATGTATATTCCTTGATCTTGCATGCTCGATGTTTTTCTTCTCACCGATGTCGCCACCCCTTTAAATTTGTTTTCCTTAACAGGGCAGTGAAGTGAAAGGTTAGTGGCAGTACTAATTGTGATTAATCTTTTGTTAATTTTATGATATCTTTTGTATATTTTGACAAGTATTTAGTAAATGCAAATTGTACTTGGGATGTATTTGTGACATTTGGATTGTAATAGAAGTAGGATTTGGAACTTTGTGTAATTATTGATAGTAGTTGGTTTTATGAGATGGAACTTAGATGGTTAAATCTAGTGACTTAACTTGACTCGCTAGTGAGTCCTGGCGAGAGTTGGGCAGGCGGTTCGCCAAACTCTTTGGTTCATTTAGAGAAAGTATTACACAATTTCTTCTTCAGGAAGAAATGACAAAGGAAATAAAAGTAAACATTAACTAAAGATACGAAAACAGATGTTTATAATTTACAAAGAAAAGGCATAAAATATACAAAATAATAAAATATTAAATATTTAAGTAAATATTTGGTATTTACATATCATCATTTGGCATCATCAGGATGCTCAAAGAAATCTGCTACATTGAGATGTGTCATATCAGCATCGTCATCATCATAAGCATTCTTTCGATTAATAAAATTTGTTTCAACATTTTGATCTTTCGTTTTCAATGGTGCTTGATAAAGGTCAACAAGATGATCTACTGTACGACAGATATGAGACCAATGACCTTCCATACCACACCGATAGCATTTTTCTTTATAATTTTTTCTCCATTTTTCTGATCATTATTATTATATGGTCCAAATCTACCACGACCGCAGCCATGTTGACGGCTTTCTCCACCACCACATCCACGGCGACGTCCAAAGTTTTGAAATTGAGTCACATTTGTTTTAGGGAATGGACTAACACTAGTTGGCCGGGACTCATGATTTTCAACAATAATTCATTATTTTGTTCAGCCAAAAGGAGACATGCAATAAGTTCATAATACTTCTTAAATCCCTTTTCTTGATATTACTGCTGTAAGAGCATGTTAGAGACATGAAAAGTAAAGAATGTTTTCTCTAGCATATCTTTATAAGTAATATTTTCACCACACAACTTTAATTGAGAAATAATTCTGAACATGGTTGAATTATATTCATTAACAGATTTAAAATCTTGTAGCTGTAGATGGAGCCAATCATATCAGGCTTTTGGAAGAATGATCATCTTCAAGTGATTGTATCTTCATTCAAATTCCACAAAACTTGTGGATCTCTCGTAGTTAAATATTCAGTTTTTAATCCTTCATCTAAACAGTGATGAAGGAATATCATAACTATGGCACAGTTTTGGTTTGATCCTTCATTTTCTATCATAATTGGGTTTCTAAGACCCATTGCCTTAAGGTGGATTTCCACATCAAGTGTCCATGATAGATAGTTTTTTCCAAAAATATCAAGAGGTACGAATTCTATTTTTCGTAAGGTTAGACATAATGAAAATAAATTGAGAACAAAAAATACCACCTCAAAAGTCAGCCAAAAATTACCCAAGGAAATGTTCAATGATTGATCCAACACTTGTAAAGTTTTGGAAAAGTCTCGTGCTGATAATGTATTGTGAAACTAATAATACAACTACTAAAAGTAGAGATTGAAGAAGTGAAAAAAGTAGAGAGACAAGAAATAGAGAGAATAGAAAGTTATTTTACTACTATCTCAATTGTTCGGGATTGTTATAAGTGAGGTTTAGATACCTCTATTTATAGGCAAACCAAGATTAAAAATGTTGGAATTGATCCTAAGTTTTGATGATAACAAAATAAAATGATGATTTGGACTAATCTTTTTATGTGAGAATTATGTTAGAACAGGTCCTTGATTCATTGGAGAAGAAAAAAATCAATTCAAAAAGAATTAAAAAGTTTTGCCTACTATCAGATGCAAAGAAATCGAGTATCGGACGTCCAATAGTAAACGAGCACTTATCGGACATAAGGATCGGATGCAGAGCACGAGTATCAGCCGTCCGACAAGTTTGAGACAAGTTACCAAAGTCTCTAAGCAAGTATCGGATGCACAAGGATCGGACGCTTAATTGTTATCGGACATTCGATAGTCCAGATGTAGTAGAGTACCAGACGTCCGATAGCTCTAATGGCTATTTTTCTAATAGCCATATTTTTGACTGTTGAAGAGATGCTTGAGACCATTTCTCACATTTTATAAATACCCACAATTTCAAGAAGATAAATGACTTTTACCTACATAAAATACAAGCTTTCAAGTGAAATATTTGGGTAGAAATATTTTTTGTTCGTTGTATAGGTGTGAAAAAAGTGAGTATGGTGAGGTTACTCAATTGGAGGAGTAAAACTTTGGTGAAGGTTGTCTCACTTCTAATAGTAGTTCTTAATTGGTTGAGTGAACTTTCAATTGTAACTTGTTGAGGGTTAATTAGGATAGTTGTAAAACTCCTTGGCTTAACTAAAGGCCTTTAGGGTGGGGAAGAAGTGAACTTTTACTTGTACAAGTTGGTTAACTTCACCAACAATTGAAGAAGCTACTAGTGGATTTTTTCCATATTCAATGCAATTTGGAAATTTGGTTTGCAATTCTTTCTCTATCTATTTTCTTTATTGCTCAATTGTGACATCTTTATTGTGTTTAATTTGACATATCTTTGTACATACTTGAAAAGTTATTTGTACTTATTTTATTGGGTGAATTCTTGCCATAATTACTTGTCTTGTAATACAACCTAATTCACCCTCCCTCTTAGGTTGCATTTTTGACTAACAAAAGATACATGAACCCTATTTGATATCCATACATGAATTTAGTAGTTCTATAAATGAACTAACGAACTACGAGAGAATACATCAATGTACCAATAAATCTTATGGGGAATTCATGTATCAATTTTCTAGGGAATACAAATGGACATCCACATTAGTACAAATAATTATTTCATAGCAGCTAGATTTTTGTTTTCATTGAGGCAACCAAAACCCATATTTCATTAGCCTTTTCTATGAACATGATCATAAAACTAAAAGATAAAAATTACATAAGAAGAATAACCTACTGATGCTCTGCCTGATAAAGAAGACATAGCATCAACTTAGTTCATCTTAGTACGATACCTTTTGTTTACCGAGAGCCCACAAGCTTTTCAATTTCTTGGCCCTAACTGAGCAAGATTAAAATAGTAAATATCCATGTTAACAAAAGCAATCTCAGTAGAACTTATTGACCTACTTCTTACTATGGATTTCTTTTTTTCAATTCTTTCGCTTTGAGGTTCAATTTTTCTACTTTCCATTCGTCTTCTTGCTAATTCTTCATAACCATCTCTTTCTTTTCAACTGTGTTAACCCTGCTAAGAATACTAAGTATAATCTCCATAGACTAGGCAATGAGACCCATGGACGGAATCAGGATTTTAATTTTGAGAGGCAAATTATTAAACATATAATGATACGAACCAGCAAACAATGTATAATAAATTAAAAAAAATTTAAAACCATAAATAAAAGTCAAATTGATAAAATCATACTCAAAATTTAGTGCAAAATATATAAAATTATTTTATCTACCATCCTATTTCCTATTCACGTGTGGAATATGAAATTGTGCTAGATGCTCCTTCATTTGATCAAATACATCTATAACTAAATCAACATCAATATCTCTAACTATTCCTTTTTCAATATATGTGATCAATAAATGTGCAAGAAAATCATCATTCATTTTATTGCACAATCGGGTCTTCATGATTTTCATTATAGAAAATGCATGCTCACTTGTTGCTGTAGGCAAGGCAAACTCAAAATAACCATGAAATAACTTGAAATATATCAAAATTAGATCTAATTGGTTGGCTAATAATTATATATTATTTCAGAGAAGGTGACAGTCCCGTCGTGCCCGGACCCTGTCGCATCACGAAACGCTGTCGGCGAGTCGGGTTGTTTGGGAATCGGGCCTGCCCCAATTGTAGCTGGAGAAGCCGCCACCCTGGGAGGCGTGGCGATGCATGATGCCAGAAGTGCCCTCCCTAATGGTTTCAAGCAACTGCGCCATATTAGAGAATAAATTATCAAAAGTCTAAACCAATGAAAAATGAAAAAATTGCATTCAATAAACATAATATAATAAAAATTGAACTATTTACATATGTATCAGATTCTGTCCAATTACACACTATATTGACAAAACTAAGCATGATTATTTTCTAAAATGTTAAAAAGAAAATTAAATTAAATAATATCTTATTCATTAAATTACATATGACTAGAAATTAGTATAGGGCCGAATATCTATGTACAAACATAATATATGATGGGAAATTCATGAAAGCAATTAAAAAAAACTTACCTTCGAATAATGAAATTTGCACAAAGACGATGCTTGAAAGCACGAGAATGGAAATTGGAGAAGGACTAACAACACACCAAAGAATTTTCATAGAAATCCTTGCTCTTGGCATTTATTTTTGTTTGACTGATGTAAATAAGCTGCAATACAAGTGAATTCCATTGGATTAGTATTTGTGTCCTTCTGTATAATTTTTTATTTTATTATATTGTACCAATTTTATAGAGATCAGAATTTGTTTGCTCTAAGGAATGCGTATACATATGATATCTAGTTAGTGTGTTGTTATAGTATTTTAAGGAGAAATAAATTGACTAGTTTATGTTTTAGGAGTTTGTTTTGGATTAGGAAAGTTGTAAAAACAATTACTAGAAGTTTGTTTACACTAGGAAACCCAAAAAGAAAATATAGAATATAGTTGGCAACTAACGTAAGTTATGTAACTAATAGATATAATTTTTTGGGGGAAAGGGGGATCTTTGTACAATTTTAGTAAATATCCATATCTATCAAGGATTTTTCAGTAATTTTGAGGGACGGCTGCCCATGCCCCCCCCTAATTCCATCCTTGGTGAAACCGATGGCACATCTCTTTATCGATCCATGCGCAATATCAATAGCCACTATGTGAAACCCCGAATTTTCTATCTCTCTCATTTAAAACTATTTACTTAACTAATATTATTAATTATTTTACAAGTAGTTTACTTAAGGCCCGTTTGGTAATGTTTGTATTTTCTATTTTTGTTCTTTTGTAAAAATAAAATAGAACAGGTAATCTGTTTTCATTAAAAAAAAAAGAATAAAGACATGTCTGGTTAAATATATTATTTTGAAAACAGAAAAACTTAAACACATTTGGTTAGATGATGTTTTTATTTTTAATTTGTAATTTATGAAAACATTTTATCAATTAAATTTTTATACAATATCATCCTAAATAGTAATAAAATATATTAATGGAAAATATGGATGATGATAATTAAAGTAAAAATACCTATATAAATTATATCAAACAATAAAGAAAGTTAATATAAGTTGATGTTAATAAATTTGTAAAATCATCAAAATCATCTAAATTTTATTGAACACTTTGACAAATTTGTTGAGCAATTTCATCTTCAAAATTTCCCATCTGCTGCACTTGGTTTTGGGTTATATTTATTGCAATTGGGTTTTGTGAGTCATTGCCTTCACCTTGAAACTCGACAATGTCGTCATTAATAATTACTTCTTCATCTTCATATTCATCAAACAACTCACCTCTTTGGCCATATTAATAAATTATGAACAGTATAGCATGCTACTGGGATGTATTTTCGTGTTGACATTGGACACGGGAGCATATTCTTCAAAATTGTAATCGAGCCTTCAATATCCCAAAGCACCATTCAATAACATTTCTTAATGAAGAGTATTGATAATTCTTCTTCTCCACATGACTGTCTACCAGAAGCTCTAAAATCACACAAGTGATATGATTCTCCATGAGAAGGAGTTAAGAATCCAAGCATGTTGGTATATCCAGAATCTACAACATAATATTTACCTTACAAAAAGAAAAAAAAGCACATATGTTAATTTATTTCTTTTAGAGATTGATATTAATGTCCTATCCTATGTCAATCAGTAAGGAATAGTGGTAGTTGGTAACCAACTCACATTCTATAGTTTAAGGGTATTTTTGATAAAATTGAAGTTTAAAATCTAAAATTTGAAATCTGAATTCATTAACTTACTATATTATTAAGTATTAAATTTGATACATTTAAGTGTAATCACATTAAATGATAAGTGAATTCTTTATCACTTATTTTTTGGAGTAAATTTTACCTAGAAAATTTAGTAGCACTTACTCAATTCAAATGTTTTGTTTTTTATTATTAAACACGTCTTTTTGGTTATCAAATATATCTGAACATGTTAAAATTTGAACTCATTAAGTTTAAGTGTTGAATAGGATTATCAAATAAAATAAAATATTTTATTTTCCATTATCAAACACATGTTTTTGATTATCAAATGCGTCTGAATATGTCATGATGAGAAATGGAATGATGAATGCTTTGATTTGGGATCATTTCTTACATTCTTATCCAAGCGGATTAAAGCGCCAAGACATCATGAAAATTCCTTCCTTTAAATAATTGGAGATGTACATCTTGCTCCAAGTTGAAGAGTCCAAACCGGGCTAGGGTTTGAAGACTTCAAGCTGCCGTTTGGGCTAGATCAATCAAGGTGATTACTTGATTGATAAGTTCAAGATTGAATAACTCAAGAAAACTCTCAAGTATTCAAGAAAGGCTCTCTTGGAAAGAGAAAATGGAAAACTCACAAAATATTTGATAAAACTTGCTTGGTAAAAATTGATGGTTTGTAGGCTTATTTATAGCCTTACAAAAGACTCAAAATCCGAATGTAACTTGGACTCTAATTACTAAAACCCTAACCTAATTAGAATAGGCCAACATGACTCTATCTTTTAGGAAATATCTAAAACAACTAAATTAACTCAAATAAACACAATAAATTCGGCCAGCATTACACACCAAAGCTGGTCTGAAAATAAAATAAGAAAGCAACGGGAAATAATGGAAAAATGAACAATTATGCTCTTATTCACTAATCTAACCCAAATGGCAGCTTGAAGTCTTCAAACCCTAGCCCGGTTTGGACTCTTCAACTTGGAGCAAGATGTACATCTCCAATTATTTAAAGGAAGGAATCTTCATGATGTCTTGGCGCTTTAATCCCCTTGGATAAGAATGTAAGAAATGATCCCAAATCAAAACATTCATCATTCCATTTCTCATCATTCCCCTCCTCTTGAAAGGCGATTTGTCCTAAATCGAAGGATCGTTTGCACTGGAGAACTTCAGGCCATGTGTTGATGAATGCGAGCCAAGAAACATGCCTTCTAGTCAATTGGAACACGAACCAACATGCACGCTTCAGCTCACAAGTATCTTGCCAATAGCCCATCACATGTATACCTGGATCAAACACAAAGAATGGTGAATGAATGTTAGTGAAATAAATGTAATCACTACAATCCCCTAATTGATAACATGATGGAAATATGTGAATTCCATGTACCAATCTAGGCCTTAGAACTTGTCCTAAACACAGATTAGAATCTCTAAACGAAATAGATGCAAATTCCCATAACAAGGATGTTAAATGCAATCCAAATGCATGAACTATAATGAAATTAGGACAAAGACTCTTAGGCAAATCAACTATGTTTAACACATTACCTATTGAGTCAAGAACTTTAAACATTCCAAAAACACAACTACTAACACACACATAATGTAAGGCCCAAATACAACCTAAGAGGGGGGGTGAATTAGGTTGACTAATAATCAGCCAAGTATTACCTCTTTTTCAAATTTTAATCACAAGCTCTTTAACAAATGATTTATCAAACAAATAGACAAGTCGAGATTGATAAATATGGATGAGATTTCAAACAATGAATATGATAATGCAAGATAAAAGAGTAATGATGGAAAGCAAACCAAACTTCTTCAAGACTCCACTTGAGCTTAAAGAGAATTCCTCAAAACAAGCTTCTTCAATTTGGTGAAATTGATCACCTTGTGTACAATAGAAGGATCACTTCCTCCTGCCCCAAGCTCCACTTAGTCAAGCTAGGAAGTTTTACACTCTTTACAGAAAACCCTCACACAGCTACACAATTGATGAACTCACTCACAATTGAAAAGCTTCTCAATGAACTCACACTACAAGACTAACAATTCTTACTCAAAATGAGTATTTTCTAGCTAAAATCACTCTTAAGAACTTGTTATCCAAGTGTACAGTTGCGGTTTGATATTTGGACAGTGCTTGTATTTATAGGAGACCAAAAAGTGCCTAGAAAATGAGGACAACGGATAGTAGAAGCTGAAAGGTCAACTAGCCGTTGGAGCTATCGGACGTCCGACACTCTGTTGCTCGTCCGATGCTAGCGTCCGATAGGCAAGTTTCGAGTCTTATCGGACGGTCGATGAATAATTCTGCGTCCGATAGCTTTGCGTCCGACAGTGGCCAGTAAGCTCAGGAAATTTTCATGTAATCGATCGGACGGCCGATACATGTCTTTGTCCAAGGCTTGCGTCCAAAGCGTCCCAAAGAAGCTCATCAAATTTCTGGATATCTTCGGACGTCCGATGTAGATGTTGTCGTCCAAAGAGGTGTCCGACAGATCCCCTGCTCCATCGGACGTCCGATACGCCGTTGAGCGTCCGATAGGAAAGTTTGAGTTTTATCGGACGTCCGACAAGGTATCGTCCCGTCCGGCTGGCCAACAGTTTCGCCTCGATGTCCTGTTCTGTCAAGGATCTCACTAGAAAACATTAGACCAATTTTCTTCAATTGTTTTGTAATTATCAAAATTCGGGATCACAATTAACATTCTCCCCCTTTTTGATGATGACAAAACAATTGAATGTAATTTAACCAATATTGAGTTTAAAAAACTCCCCCTTACTTGAATAACTATCTACTCCCCTTACTCAATAACTCATCTTTTTATTCTTTTACTCCCCTTTTGTCATCACAAAACATTCAACACAAAATGTAAGCAATGAAAACTTTAATGCCGATATGTAAATGTAATCAAGATAATGTAGTAATGTAAACAAGCAAAGAAATTTCCAAAATCGATAACATCGATTTCATTACATCGATAACATCATCCAAAGAACATAATCCAAAATCATGTTAAGGCCATCATCATTAACTGAAAATAATGTCAACAAGAGTACAAGTGTTGGTTCTACAAAAGTCTTAGATGAAAGCAAAATAGATTGATACACTTTCACACCAGAAAGGGAACAAAATAGACTTGTGCATTCTAATGTGAAGTGTAAGTGCATCCTAGTGTGCCTAAAGGGTGAATGTTGATCGAGTTCCAGGTCGCCTTCTGACAAGCCGATATGTTGAATCATCTTCTTCTCAGCTTTCTTCCCATCATCCCGCTTTCTTTCATCTTCCACAACCACCGGTTCTTTCCCTTGGTAGATGATAAGGGATCACTGTGGATTTTGCGATTCGGGCCATCTCTTGGTCATCCAATGGAGGATCAGGTTCTTTGGTTTGGGAGGTGTTTTCATCCTGGAGGAGAAAGTAACAGGTTTCTTTTGTCAAGAAAGTCGATTTTGGTCGATGTCATGGTTAACATAAGACCATGTTCGAGAAGAAGAACATGACTTTGAGCTCGCTTAACAAATCCATGACATCAGATTGAGAGGAAATCCTAGAGGCTGACTTCCTAGGATGAATTGATGGACCTGGAGTAAATCTAAGAGTTCTAGTAATACTAGGAGAGAGAGAGAGCATCATGTCCTTTCTTTGAACGAGACCTGTAGACAGCTTCCTTGGTGCACCACTACCATCAAAGAATTTTAAATTCTTTCTTTCAAAATACTGTTTTGAAAACACGTAAGGGTTAAGTCCCAAGACATACACCACTTATAGGAATTTTGAAATGTTCAAAGATGGGAGTTAAAAACTTTCCATAAGAGAGTTTTCTTCTTGTATCAGTGGAGAGTTTCAACAGAAACTTACACATGACAAAGCCAAAATCTATTCGATTCTTTCAACAAAGCAATAAAACAGATATAACTCCATTTTGTTTGCATCTGTCCGATGACCATCAGTTGGAACAAGCAAATTTGAGATGATTGAAAAGATGATCAGGTTTTTAGGACTTAAATCTTCCAACTTGGCATCAACAGGGGTTTGAAAAGGGGATTGAAAATAAGCCATTAGTTTTTCAGCATTGAAATGATTCAAACTTGTTGAGTTTCCTCATAGGAAAAGAAGTTTGCAATCTTACTTTTGCACCCAAACTCAATGGTGGTTTTAAAATTTCATTCACAACATCGAATCAAATACCAAATCAATTCCATTGACACGGATTTAAGCTCATCACGGAATTACCCTTCCTAAGATTAGCAAAGAACTGATACATCATGTCAGGGTAATAGATATTAGGCATAACAATGATGTGAGACCATTTCTGAAATTCAAACAACTTAAGGACAGACTCTAGATCGATTTTTTTAAACTCAGAAGGAACAATGGATCGCTGAATAATGAAACCTTTTTGAGAGAATAAGGCAAACTTAGACTCAGCATCAGAATCTATGAATTTAGGTAAAGGAGCAGGTTCTGTTATAACCTGAGAATCAGAAGGAGTAGTACGAGGTGGTTGTTTTGTAGCAGAGCCACGTCTTGTTCTTTTGGAGGTGCGTTTGCCATGTGGGGAGGAAGTATCTTCATCTCTTGGCATCTTCTTGCGTCCGGTAGATGACAGAGCTCCACGAGTGCGTACCATCTTGCTTGTGTTGTGTGATTTGAGTGATGAGGAGGTGTTTACGCGTAATGCAGAGTGACACACTTTTAAATTAGGTGAAGATATATCAATTTTTCGAGCCAGAAAGAGGGGAAAGGAGAACTTAGGGTTTCTGGTGGGATTTGGGAATGAGAAGAGGAGTGATTTATAGTGTGGATAATTGATGAAGATTGGACCGCAATAGGTGAGAGGTGAAGTCTGAACTTTCAATTTTGAGAAATGGTGAAGGTTTGGCTGGGAATTTGGAGTTTTGAATTGAGGTGGTTGGGAAGATGCGTCCGAATTAAATGTAGTTGACTGATGGAAGTGAAGTGAAATGACCTGATTCAGTGCGACTGTTCATGTGTCGGACGTCCGAACGTTCTGAAGCGTCCGACCCATGCGTCCGATAGCATTTTCTGGAAAATGACCAAGAACACTGTCGGACGTCCGTTCATCAGGATCGGACGTCCGATAAGTTTTCACCAGAAAGGCTTAAGGCTCCTTTTCTAAAATACCCAATTTCGAACGAAGATGTCTAAATTGTTCTAGGGGTAGTGCTTTTGTGAAAATATCAGCAATTTGATCATTCCAGTAGACATAGTTTACACAAATTTCACCTTTTTGAACAAGATCACGAATGAAATGATGCTTAATGTCTATATGTTTTGTTCTAGAATGTTGAATAGGATTTTTTGTCAAATTAATTGCACTAGTATTATCACAAAAAATGGGCATATTATCATATGTCAAACCAAAATCATTCAAGGTGTGTTTCATCCAAATTAATTGTGCACAACATGCACTAGCAGCAACATATTCCGCTTCGGTTGTTGACAAGGAAATAGCATTTTGTTTCTTACTAAACCAAGAGACTAAACACTTTCCAAGAAAATGACAAGATCCACTAGTACTCTTTCTATCAATTCTATATCCGCCAAAATCAGCTTCCGTATAACCACACAAGGTAAATTCATTACATTTAGAATACCAAAGACCAAAATTCATGGTTCCTTTTAAATAACGAAAAATTCTTTTAACGGCATTCAAATGAGATTCTTTTGGGCAAGATTGAAAACGAGCACATAGGCATACGGCAAACATAATATCCGGTCTACTTGCAGTTAAATAAAGAAGGCTTCCGATCATACCTCTATACTTTTTCTCATCTACATTTGTACCTTCTTCGTCCTTTTCAAGCTTGGTGGACGTGCACATTGGTGTTCCCACTTGCTTTGAGTCTTCCATGCCGAACCTTTGAGAAGTTCTTTGTATTTTATTTGTTGATGAAGGTTCCTTCACGTGTTTGAATGACTTGGAGTCCGAGAAAAAAGTTCAATTCTCCCATTAAGCTCATCTCAAACTCATTTTGCATAATGGTGGAGAAATCCTTGCACAAGTCATCATTAGTAGCACCAAATATAATATCATCAACATAAATTTGTACAATAAGAAGATCATTTGATTTTTGTTTTGTAAAAGAGTTGTGTCTACTATGCCTCTTTAAAACCATTTTCAATTAAGAACCCACTTAACGTTTCATACCAAGCCCTAGGGGCTTGTTTTAGGCCATATAATGCTTTTGAAAGTTTAAATACATGATTAGGAAACTTTTCATTTTCAAAGCCGGGTGGTTGATCCACATACACTTCTTGATCAATGAAACCATTTAGAAAAGCACTTTTAACATCCATTTGATACAACTTAAAACCCTTGAAACATGCAAATGCAAGAAACATCCTAATAGACTCTAATCTAGCAACGGGAGCAAACGTTTCATCATAATCAATACCTTCTTCTTGAGCATACCCTTTAGCCACTAATCTAGCCTTATTTCTTACAATTTCACCTTTATCATTTAATTTATTTCTAAACACCCATTTAGTGCCAATGATAGGATAATTTTGAGGTCTTTCAATTAAAGTCCAAACATTATTTCTTTCAAATTGATTTAACTCCTCTTGCATGGCCATAATCCAATAGTCATCTTTAAGGCATCATTGATGTTTTAGGCTCAATATGAGATACAAATGCTAAATTATCAAATAATGGCTTTGATGAAGAACGAGTTCTTACCCTCTCGGATGGATCACCAATGATCAAATCCTTTGGATGATTTTGAATGAACTTCCAAGCTTTAGGAAAATCCTTTAGTGATTCATCATTCTTGTCTTCTTCATCTAGCCTCTGGATTTCTTGAGAATCACCATCTTTGAATTTTCTTCCATATCACAATTGTTTTCTTCTTGAAGTGTGAGCTTCTCGAGATTCTTTTGATGCCTACATCATCATCTACACAAGTACTATTTGAAGAGTTGCCATTAGATTCATCAAATGAAACATGTATAGCTTCTTCAATCACAAGAGTTCTTCTATTATAAACTCTATATCCTCTTTATTTTCACAATATCCCAAGAAAATACCTTCATCGGTTTTCTTATCAAACTTTCCAAGGTGTTCCTTGATATTTAAGATAAAACATTTGCATCCAAAAACTTTAAAATAACCAACAATTGGCTTTTTATCAAACATCAACTCATATGAAGTTTTGTTCAAAAATGGTCTTAGTAATACTCTATTCATTACATAGCAAGTCAGATATTACGGCTTCCTTACCAAAAAATATTTTGTAAATCATTTTCACTTAACATGGTTCTTATGCGGCTTTCTACAAGTGTTCTATTTTTCTTTCAACAACACCATTTTGTTGAGGGTTTTACAATAGAAAATTCATGAGTTATTCCATTATGATCACAAAACCTGAAATCCACAATATTTAAATTCCGAACCATTATCACTTCTAACTTTAATAATATGCAATCCAAGTAAATTTTGCACTTTTGCAAAGAGAGAGACAAAACTTTTAAAGGCATCATCTTTATGAGTAAGAAAAATAGTCCATGTATATCTAGAGTAATCATCAACAATAACGAAACAAAATCTTCTACCACCTAGACTAGCAATATGTGTAGGACCAAATAGATCAAGATGTAAAAGCTCCAATGGCTTAGATGTAGAAATGTTTTTCTTAGGTTTAAAAGATGTTTTGGTTTGTTTCCCAAATTGACATGCATCACAAATCTTATCCTTTTCAAACTTAATCTTAGGAAGTCCTCTAACAAGTTCCCTTTTTGAAATTTCATTTATCACATCCATGTTAAAATGACAAAGTCTTCTATGCCACAACCAAGGATCTTCATTTGAGATTTTAAGGCATTTAAAACTAGAAGAGTCAATTTTCTCAAGAATCACATCATAGATGTCATTGTATCTACTTCCTTTGAAAACAATATTAAATTTCGAGTCAAGAACCAAACATTCATGCTTTTTAAATAAAACAAATAGATCTTTATCACAAAGTTGACTAACGCTAAGCAAATTATAACTTAGATTATCTACTAAAAGAACATTATGCACAAATGTTTCACCATTCTTACCCACATCACCTACTCCAATTGTTTTAGCTTTCATGTCGTCTCCAAAAGTTACTTTTCCGCTTGACTTTGATTTGAGCTTGATGAATTGTGAAGGATCACGGTCATGTGCCTTGAGCATCCACTATCAATGAACCATTTTGATTTCTTCATATCCTTTTCAATTTTTACCTACAAGAAATAGAAAGTTTGGTACCCTTTTAATTTTTGGGTCCTTGATGGTTAGAGTCAATGTTTGACTAACCACATGCATCTCATTCCTTTTCTCATGTTTCTTTTCACATAGCAATCATGCTTCAAGTGGCCAACTTGGCAGCAAAAATCACACATAATGGTAGAGTCGTTTACATGAACTGATTTAATGAATCTAATTCCACTTTTTCTATGGATTGTAAATTCATTTGCATTAAACATAATTTTCCTTTCATAAGGGTTAGAATGAGACTTAGAACACCTTTCTTGTGAAACTATTTTGTTTCTTGTTTTGAAGCATCACGCCAAGATTATCCATTCTCTTTTCAAGTCATTTTGTCTTTCTTTGAGCATTTCACAAAGGCTTGTTTTTCTATCAAGTTCATATTGCAATTCCATTTCAGTTTTTACTAAGCAATCATTGTCATATTTTAACTTCTTGTTATCTTGAAACAAGTTTGCATTATCTTGCAAAAGAAAAGTAATTTTTTGTTTTAGTTCTTTGTTTCTAGAATAAGACTCTTTTAAGCTTTCATGCAGTTTTGCAACAAATGACTCTAAATCATCATCATCATCATCACTATCGTATTGTGGATGAGAAGTTACCTCATTGTCACCAATTGCCATAAAGGCAATTTGAGCTGATTCTTCTTCTTCTTCAATCTCTCCTTCCGAGTTGCATTCGTTCCAAGTAATTTGAAAGTTGTTAAACTTCGGTTTTCTTTCATTCTTCATATCTTTCTTCTTCTTCATTGGACAGTCCACCGCATAATGCCCGAGCTGCCCACACTCGAAGCACTTATCTCCTTGCTTCTTGTTTGCATCATATCTTGCTTTGTATTTTGTATTGAGTTGATTGTTGTTTTGATTGCTTGGTCCTCCTTTTCTGAATCTTCTCTTGTTGAGTATTCTTTTGAAGCTTTTTGTGATGAGTGCAAGATCACTATCATCACAATCACCATCTTCTTCATCTTGTGAAGCCAAATCATCCTCATCTTGAGCAGCCTTTAGAGCAATGCTTCTTTTAGCTCTTGCTTCCTCTTCATCTTGTACTTTGCTTTTGAGCTTTAATTCATAAGATGTTAGAGAATTAATGAGAGACTCAATAGACATAGAGTTCAAGTCCTTGGCTTCCTCAATTGCAGTCACTTTGTTCTCCCATTCTTTAGGTAGAGCATTCAAAATTTTTCTATTCTTTTCACCAAGAGTGTATTCCTTTTCCAAAACCTCTAGATCTTTAATAAGATCATTGAATCTACAGTACATCTTATCAATGTTTTCATGAGGTTCCATTTTGAATGATTCATATTTAGTAACAAGAATGGATTTCTTTTGCTCTCTTACATCCTCACTACCTTCATGAATTTCTCTTAATTTATCCCAAATTTCTTTGGCAGATTTACACCCTTTTACTCTAATGGATTCATTCGAATCTAGTGCACTATAAAGAACATTCATGGCTTTTGCGTTTGATGTGAGATTAGCTCTATCCTCTCGATTCAACTCATCTCTAGTTTTTAATCTAGGAACATGAGTGATGGGATCATTTATAATGGCAGTGTAAGGACCTTCACTAACAATAAACCATAAATCAATGTCAATAGATTGCAAGAAAATGATCATACGTTCTTTCCAACTTACATAGTTTGATCCATTAAACATTGGTGGTCTAGTAATTGATTGACCTTCACAGAACATGGCATTGTTGGTTGTCATCTTTACTCTAAGCGGTTAAGCTTGATTTTAGAGACCAAGTTCTGATACCAATTGTAAGGCCCAAATACAACCTAAGAGGGGGGGTGAATTAGGTTGACTAATAATCAGCCAAGTATTACCTCTTTTTCAAATTTTAATCACAAGCTCTTTAACAAATGATTTATCAAACAAATAGACAAGTCGAGATTGATAAATATGGATGAGATTTCAAACAATGAATATGATACGCAAGATAAAAAGAGTAATGATGGAAAGCAAACCAAACTTCTTCAAGACTCCACTTGAGCTTAAAGAGAATTCCTCAAAACAAGCTTCTTCAATTTGGTGAAATTCGATCACTCTTGTGTACAATAGAAGGATCACTTCCTCCTTGCCCCAAGCTTCACTTAGTCAAGTTAGGAAGTTTTACACTCTTTACAGAAAACCCTCACACAGCTACACAATTGATGAACTCACTCACAATTGAAAAGCTTCTCAATGAACTCACACTACAAGACTAACAATTCTTACTCAAAATGAGTATTTTCTAGATAAAATCACTCTTAAGAACTTGTTATCCAAGTGTACAGTTGCGGTTTGATATTTGGACAGTGCTTGTATTTATAGGAGACCAAAAAGTGCCTAGAAAACGAGGTCAACGGATAGTAGAAGCTGAAAGGTCAACTAGCCGTTGGAGCTATCGGACGTCCGACACTCTGTTGCTCGTCCGATGCTAGCGTCCGATAGGCAAGTTTCGAGTCTTATCGGACGGTCGATGAATAATTCTGCGTCCGATAGCTTTGCGTCCGACAGTGGCGATAGCTCATGAAATTTTCATGTAATCGATCGGATGGCCGATACATGTCTTTGCGTCCAGGCTTGCGTCCAAAGCGTCCGATAAGCTCATCAAATTTCTTGGATATATTGGACGTCCGATGTAGATGTTGTCGTCCGAAAGAGGTGTCCGACAGATCCCCTGTCTATCGGACGTCCGATACGTCAGGTTGAGCGTCCGATAGGAAAGTTTCGAGTTTTATCGGACGTCCGATACAAGGTATCGTCCGTCCGACAGTCAACAGTTTCTCCAACAGGTTTCCTGCCTCGATGTCCTGTTCTGTCAAGGATCTCACTAGAAAACATTAGACCAATTTTCTTCAATTGTTTTGTAATTATCAAAATTCGGGATCACAATTAACACATAATGATCATGAGAATCAAAGAAAATAAACAACACATAAGGACTCAAAAATAGACGAAGACAATTGTGAGTCAAATGAACTCTAGGATGATGGTCATAGAGTAAATGAACAGCTTTATCAAAATTCATGATTCCAAGATGATAGACCATATTACATGCTTTAACAATCTTAAAAAATAAGACCAAGTAATTCCAGATGTCTAGCATGCATGAACAATTCAAAAAAACCAGCTATGCTCAAGTAGGCAGCAATCGATTTCTCAAAACCGGGTGTATAGTCAATCATGTCAAGCTCAAAAGTATGTACCTTCATAGGCAGTGCAAACACAGTAGGTGTACCATGATAGCAAAGAGCTTTAGGAAAGGAGTTTACCTTGTTAATGGCCAATGAAATAATGACAGATTTACCAAATTTTGGCAATGCACTTGACCATTGATTATCACTAAGATCTACAAGTGAGTTGAAACCATCATAAGTAACTCCTTGATTAAGCACTTTAATTGCCTCATTAACCTGTGGAAAATCAATAAACACACTAGGCAAAATAAAGCAAGGATGGTTAGTCATAAATACAAGATGTTTGCTCTCAACGTTGGCTTTTGCAAGTATTGCTTGCTCCCTTTCTTTCCTTTCCACAAAACCCGAGCAATCTTTTCCCCTTTTCATGGATTTTGCCTTGGCTTTATCCTTCAATTCTTCCTTTTGTGCAGTAGCTTCCTCTTGAGATGATTGCTCATCGCCTTTGACTAGCTCTCTTGATTGCTTTTCATGTAGAAGAATAGCAAGGTCTTCACAAAGTTGCTCATAAGTAAGTGACCCAAGCTTGAAATGACCACCATTAAATATGAAGGAATACTTATTAGTTTGCCCATCATACTTAACATCGTTCTTAGACATCCAATATTCTCCCAACAATACATGCGTCACTTGAATAGGAACAACATCACAAAATACCTCATCGATGTATCTACCAATACGGAAAGGAACAAGTGCCTGCTTAGTAACCCAGATATCACCACTAGCACTTTGCAACTTATATGGCGGAATAAGATCAACAGTTGAAAGATTCAATTTCTCAACTAAGACAGTGCTTGCAAGGTTGATTGTACAACTCCTGTCAATGGCCATGCTAAGAATTTTATCCTTGATGTAGCAACGAGTGTAGAACCAGTTACTTTGTTGAGCTTTAATGACTTTCAGTTGCTCTCCTATATCACGCAATGCCAAAACATTTACTCCCTTAGGCACATAAGGATGATGTTCTTGATGGCCACTCCTTTTGAAGGTTTTATCCTCCAATGTATCAAACCGTTTGTTAATACGGTTGATTTTCCCTTGTAATGATTCAAGGATGAGTTTTAGATCAAAGGCATCATTTGTCTCTTGGCTTTGAGACATTTTGAACTTAACCTGCAAAACTCAACAAAAAGTTATATAAAAAACCTTACACGCTCCCTCACGTGTTTCCCCTCACTCTCTTGTATCACTCAAGTGTTTGAAGTCTCTAATGATCTCACAATTCACTTCTCAATTCACTTGATCACCTTTCTTGAAGAAATCAGAATTTTCTTCAAGTTGTTCAACCGAGCTTCTCACCAAGTTGCACCAAGATTGTAACTTCCTTCAAGTTGGTCCGAATTCTGGAATTTTCCCTTTTTTTTTTTTTTAATGAATGACACGAAAACAGTCAAGAAATTACTGAAAAGAAGACTTTAGAAAGTTTCCTAGACTTACCCACACAAGACTTAATGAGAATTAGGAAACTTGGACTTTGGCTAGTAATGAATTTAGGAAACTAAGACTCAACTACCAACTAAGATTGGAAACGGACAAGACCAAGACCTATATGACTCAAATTCAGATTAGAAGAGACACTTTATTGCTGGAAAACAAGTATCAATCACGTGGGCAGTGGTCAGCAAGGAAACAACAAGTCGGTTACAACAATTTCCTCAAGCCAAAAACGGGTTAGGAAAAGGGCTGGTCAAGGGCGGTGGCTAGTGTTTCCAATGCTGTTTTGGATTGGCTGCTGAAGTGATTTAATCCTTGTTGGATAGGATTTGTGGCTGGTTAGGATTTGGAAAGCTGTTTTGCTGAGTTTAAGAAGGTTTCCGATCGGTTTTGTAACTTTTTAAGCAACAAGTAACCCAATTCAGCTTTGGAAAGTCAAAACTGGAATTTGGAAACTAAGTTTTCTGGTTTGTGTTTCAACTTCCAATTTTTGGATCTTGCTTCCCAAAACAAGCAGCTAGGTTCTAACAATCAACAAGGTGTGGTTTATTCTTGGAATAACAAATGCAACACCAGAATTTCGTTCAAACAAGTAAAGCAAATCTGGAACAAGTTCAAGTGCAAGAAAAAAACAGGTTCGGCTGGTTCTTTTTCTTTCGTTTCTTTTTTTCTCTCTTTTTTTTTTCACTTTCATCCGAAAGAACCTGCTTTAAATCTTCAAGATTCAGTTGTGGAATTCCAGATTTCAAGATTCTCCAATTGGTTTCAAGAAACTCAAGAAAACAGCCCCAAAATTCAAGAACTTGTTGGAACTTTGTTCAAGAACTTCAAAGTGTGTTTCAAGAATTCAAGAAAGTCGCAAAATAGATTCAAGATTCAGGAATTTCAGCAAGTAAGGCTACGGTTTTCTGGTTTAAATTATCCACAATATTTCCAGCAATTAACCAAGACACAAAAGACACGATTTGGACAAGGTACAAGACAAGAATACGGACAAGAATCAAGACACAAGAACAGCAGCTTTTTTTTTTTTTTTTTTGACTCTTTAAACGGCTTGAAGATGCAAGAAACAAGAAGACAAGACTCCAACAAGACTCAAAAACTTAAGGGAAGGTGCGGACAGCAACAAGAACAAAAAGGACGGATAGATTCAAGACAAGAACGACAAACGACCAAAACATAATTTTTTAACAAGAAAACTTACGACACAAGATGATATACTTGAATTCGTCAACTAACTCTGATAACTAACTGATACAAACCCTCCCAAATGGTATGAACTCGTACTTTGTCAATGACGGATCTAGACGAAAATTCAAGTTGATAGGCGGAAACTATCGACCCCTCTAAACCCCGGGTTTGCGAACCTTGGACTTAACCTTGACCCACGAACCAACGATCTAGCAAACCAATGTTGTAGGTAGAAGAACGCCACAATCAAGGTGATTACTTGATTGATAAGTTCAAAATTGAATAACTCAAGAAAACTCTCAAGTATTCAAGAAAGGCTCTCTTGGAAAGAGAAAGTGGAAAACTCACAAAATATTTGATAAAACTTGCTTGGTAAAAATTGATGGTTTGTAGGCTTATTTATAGCCTTACAAAAGACTCAAAATCTGAATGTAACTTGGACTCTAATTACTAAAACCCTAACCTAATTAGAATAGGCCAGCATGGCTTTATCCTTTAGGAAATATCTAAAACAACTAAATTGACTCAAATAAACACAATAAATTCGGCCAGCATTACACACCAAAGCTGGTCTGAAAATAAAATAAGAAAGCAACGGGAAATAATGGAAAAATGGATGATTATGCCCTTATTCACTAATCTAACCCAAACGGCAGCTTGAAGTCTTCAAACCCTATCCCGGTTTGGACTCTTCAACTTGGAGCAAGATGTACATCTCCAATTATTTAAAGGAAGGAATCTTCATGATGTCTTGGCGCTTTAATCCCCTTGGATAAGAATGTAAGAAATGATCCCAAATCAAAGCATTCATCATTCCATTTCTCATTATGTTAAAATTTGAATTCATTAATTTTAAGTGTTGAATGAAGTTATCAAACAGAACCTGAGTAATTGACGTGTTTTTTTGCTCTTTCCATTTGACCAACACCAGATATGCAAATTTGAGAAGTATCATGAGAGAGTAAATAGGGATGGAAAGATGGACGTGAACTAGTAGATAATATAGGAGCTAAAGCAGGAGATAGGAGTTAGTTTATAAGTAGTGGAGTAATTTTAGGAAGAAGTGGCTATACTTTAACTAACTCTAACTATAACTAATCTAATAGCAGTTGAACAATATTACAAGAAGAAAAACAAACCATAAGAGCGGAGAATAAGAATTTCAGTAGACAAAAAGTTGACATCAGGAAACCTGGCAAAGGAAGGAAATACAAGAATTCGACTCCTCTGACAAGGAATGCTTAAGGTAAGGCTGTGAAATCTACTTTCTAATATTCCTTAGTTTTCTCTTTCAAAATCAAAGATTTTCATTCTTAGGAGCCCTGAAACATGTCTGGAATATAAGGTGCAATTTTTCTGAGTTTTGATAATTTTTATTGTTTAAGTTATAGAACACATATGTCACTAGATCCCTCTAATTTGAATTTAGAAAGCTTGAAGTCTACCAAAAGCAATGAATTAGTTAAGGAAGCCGTATCATGCTTTATGTAAGGTTTGAGAATAATTGGTGATTTTTATTTGACTCATCTCCCTGCTTCCACCTATTAGTGGACTTTTGAAACTTGGAATTTGATTAGAGAATGAAAGTAAACAGAGGGAAGGAAAGGTGAAAGGGAGAAGGGAAAATTTCTCCAACAAG
This sequence comes from Gardenia jasminoides, assembly GCA_013103745.1. Taxonomy (NCBI): domain Eukaryota; kingdom Viridiplantae; phylum Streptophyta; class Magnoliopsida; order Gentianales; family Rubiaceae; genus Gardenia; species Gardenia jasminoides. Next base: position 19,211,534 of record CM023097.1, on the reverse strand, counting down.
CTTCTCCAAATTTTTAAAGGATATTATGTTTAATTTGCAAATGATTGTGGCTGTATTTTGGTAAAAGCCGTTAACTTAATAACAGAATATTTTGGTAACATTAATGGCTTTTAGTGGTGGATTTTATCATATACTCTTGGCTATACAGTTTTGTGCACTAAATGGTTCAAATCTAAGTTACAGTTTTGGACAAAAAGAAGGAAAAGCAAGATGAACCACTATTAGAGTAAGAGAATGGTGCAAAAGAGGTCAATGCAGATGGTTTCATGATTACTGGTGGCGATTCAGGAATGAAGGTGTTTGTTTTTTATTTACTCCACGAGAAAAAACGTCCTTGAGTTTCATATTTAGTTTTAAATTATTATGATAAAATGACCCCTGAAGTTCTAAGAAAATCATGATAAAGCAATTAATTATGGCCCAAAAGGTTTGACATTGGGCTGTTTTTGAATTAATTATCTTATTGGATCAATTGAGTCCAAAATGTTTTACAATTAACCTAATGAAATATCATAATGTAGCGAAATGTCCAAATTGATTGGACCAAGTTGTTTTCATGCATTAGATTATTTTAGAAGTCCAAATTTGTAGCAATGACCCAATTTTAATTAGGCACCTCACAAATTTTATTTTAAAAGTCCAACGGCATTACAAAGACCCAATTTTGTTCAACTGAACTTTTTTTTTTTTTGTCAAACAGTTGCTTTATATATATATAAGGAAAGAGGAGTACAGATTTAACAGTTACAGGTAACGACCCTAGAGAAATGTTGTGACCTATTAGAAAGCCACAAGGGGAAAGAATTTTCCCATCTAACATCTTTGGTCAACTTTGTGGCAAATTTTGCCAAGACATGACTGACTGAATTAACACAACGACTAATGAAAGTGAAATGGCAGCTCCAAAAGGCTTTTTTTTAAGTGTTCCAAGTGAATCATAAAGCCATTTAAACAAGGCTTTTTCATAAATGGGCTTAGTTTTAAGGCCAAGTTCAAACTCAAATGTTCTTCGAACTAATGAGGGACTTTTATACTAAAATAGAAAGCTTTTTTTTAATATATGAATTTAGACAATTTCTAAAAATAAATCCAAAAGAAAAAAAGAGAAAAAGGAAAATTTTTAAATCGGGGAAGCTTCTAAAAAGGAAACTTTCTAAACTAAGAAACTTTCCAAAATGTGAAATTTTCTATTTTGGAACACTATTCAAGTACATTTTAGAATATATCCAAACATGTTTTCTAGGATTGTTTACAATAGGATTAAGTACTTTAGGAATAAGATAAATCAATTAATTAAAATATATATTTTATTGATTATAGGTTTGAAATAAGTTGAAGAACACATTCAGAATCGCTTCAAATGAGCAATTTGAGATGGATAATACTTGCTCCTCTGTGCTTTCAAAATGTTAAATACGATTTTTTTTCAAATGAAAGCTTTATTTCGATATATGTAAAGTGGATCCTGTAAGCCTATTTGAAATTTTTTGCTACGCTATGAAATATAAAATGAGTGGCATGCTTTCATGAAATGAAAGAAAATGCATGTGATTCGTGAAATGAGTTCCGAATAGTCATGAAATAGATGATAGGGGTTATAGTCTTACAATATATAATGATCAAGTGCATATTAGCAAAAATACTTAGATCAGTTACGATGGTCCTGGTAGCCATTATACCCAATTAATTGACTGATATTATATTATATTATGTGGTTAAGGGTTTTTGCAAAATCTCTTGGTCGCCCTCCTAGTAGAGATTTAATCTCTAGATTGAGTACTCAAAATTCATATATTGCATATACTTGTTTATGAGTTATGTTTTATGAAACGAGATGACGTGATTGACATGTTATATGTTTTACAAGAATTTTCTATGAATATGATCGTGTCATGTTATGTGTTCCCATATCACATTTCGTGGGGGCCACATCTAGAATCTATTGTACGAAGGCCACTTTTATGTATTCCACTTACTCTCAATGAAATTTGTATATGTAATATATGAAAAAAAGATTAACTTTTTATACACTAATAGTATAGTAATTTTTTTACACTAACAGCTCTGGATGCATATCTCATGTGTATGATTTGAATTTCAAATTTAAATTTGTGTTATGTAGTATAATCCAAATCTGCTAGTGTAAAAAAAAAAATTATACATTGATAGTGTATAAAAAAGTTATCCGTGAAAAAATGCTAATGTTTTTATTTGTTGTATACATGTGCTATTGTATGATCAAGTTTGAATACATGTGTGTGTGTGTGTACATTTTCAGATTGCTACCATGAAAACTAAATTCTTAGATGCACAAACAATTTTATCTTATTGCAACAGTCATGATAAGAGATTCTAGAATTTGGCTAGAAGCCCATAATTACATGTTATTCCAAGAATGTCATATTTCAATTGCAATATCAAACTTAAATCCAAAAACGGACAGAGGGAAAAAAAAAGATAAATTATCTCTTCCAATCTGAGTCAACGCAAAGGGACCTTTATCTTGAGTTACTTTCTTATTATATATATTTGAGCATCATGGCATAAAATGATACTAGGGTTTGCCTTCAAATGGCCATTAGTTACATGGGATAACATATGGGATTATGTTACCATTATTTTAGTTTGAAATCCATTAGTAAATTTTACAATGTTATAATGCAGTAATAATTTTACCTTATTGCAATAGTCAAGATCAACTCATCAAAGTACAAGTGTTTCTGTGAAGATCAGGAAGAGATCCGGATTTTACTATGCGGTTGTTGGAGGAAGTTAGATCAAGATAACTATCATCTGCAGATTTTCCTTTAGAATCTAAACCTACAGAATCCAATCAAATTACACTTCCAACAATATCTTAACTCTCATTCCTTTATTTCTATCCTTTTTCCATTTTTTCTGTACCCTTTCTATCCCATGTCTCTCCCCTTCTTCCTATTCTCTTCTTCCGTTTTCTCTCCTTCAATATAGAATAGTGCATTTTTCTTTCCAAAATCTTTCACCATTTTCTCATTCAAAATAGGCTACAAATATGAAGGATACTATATCTTCTCCCTCTTTTCAAGAACTTAACCATAGGGGTGATGAAGATGAGAAACTTCTCACTCTTTCACTCTCTACAAATCCCATTTCCACTACATTTCAACCAATATCTTATTCAAGAGCTTCTCCTTCACCATCACTCCATGTCCATGACAATGTCCCTATGAATCTCCAGACGATATCGCACCAAGAGGGGACAATTTCATCACATCCACAACGCAAAAGAAAGCCACCAACACAAACTCCACCTGTAGGGAAGTCTGAAAACATCCCTCCACCGTACCCTTGGGCTACCCCGCAACGTGCCACTGTGCATAGCCTTGAGTACCTACTTTCCAATGGCTTGAACAAGATTAAAGGTGAAGTTCAATGCAAAAGATGCGACGAAAAGTACGAAATGGAGTTCGATTTGCCAAATAAGTTTGCGGAGCTTGCAACATTTATTGCAGAAAACAAGGATTCTATGCATGATAGGGCACCAAATGTTTGGATGAATCCATGTTTACCAAATTGCAAGTTTTGTGATCAAACCAATTGTGTAAAGCCGATTCTTACTAAGAAGAGATCCATCAATTGGCTATTTTTGTTGTTAGGTCAGATGCTTGGATGTTGTAAGCTTGGTGAACTCAAGTATTTTTGCAAGCATACCAAGAATCATAGGACAGGTGCAAAGGATCGAGTCCTTTATCTTACTTATTTAGGGCTGTGTAAGCAACTTGATCCTCAAGGACCTTTTGGTCGATAAATAAAGGTGGCCAAAGTTTTGTTTCAATTTACACTTTCTTTTGGAAGCTTTATCTTGTTTTCTCTATTTCACTTTTTTATTTAAATAGCTTTTAAGATGGGAGGAAGCAGCCTCGGGGAGAGTAACACATCAAAAGTTGAGAATTGAGATTACAATCTACATGGAGAAACAAAAAATTCTAATCTTATCCTTGATATTAGTTAATGTTTCATTCTACGTGTATTCATCCGTGAAGTGCCTATTCAAACATAGTTGAGCACAAATCAACCATCAAAATTGTTGTGATCCAAATTCGTTAATAAAATGTAAGCAAGTCAGAATGGATCTTGTGATTATGTATGGATGACCTCATTTACAAGTCACAATGATAATTTCACCTCTTTATGACATATAAATAAAATGATGTGATATACAAGACATGCCTTTGTTGAAGTAGATAGCAAGGGATTGTCTTTGTTGAAATAAGTACAAAATCAAGGATCATGTGTGTCAAAAGCTAAGTACGTGTATCGGCGACCCAGTTTTGATCACATGTATATTTTACATCAATTCCTAAATAATTTTGGACACAAAATTGTGCAAAAATAAAAGGGAAGCTCTCATAGAATATTATCTTCACCATAAGCTAAACAGTCTCTTCCCACTAGGGTTATAGTGGCTATGCTTAGTATTTTTTCCTTGTCCGACCTTCACCATCTTCAAGTAATGGAATCTACAAATTTAGATGAGTAAATTATGGGTTTGGGGATTTAGGTTTGTCAAACTTCAGCACTGTTGCAGGAAATAGAGGCAAACATTTAGGCCCGGCGTCTTTCATTGGGGGACGGCACAGTAATTTTTATTTCTTTTTGGCTGACTGGGATCGAAAGCAGCAGTAGGAAAGCCAGGTTAGGCAAGGATTGTTTTGTAATTTACAAAAGTTTAATGTGTATCTTATTACATGAATAGTAATACAGTATAGCATTTGGCATTTATGAATTTGTCGAGCCTCGCACCCTCTTTATAAAATGGATAACATTTTTATACACTGTCAATATATAATTTTTTACACTTCAAATTGCAAATTTTCCATACATGCATCCCTATCAAAATTACTTCAAAGACCTTGATAATGCAATTCACACCTTCATACAATCATAGATACTTATTATACAGATAGTGGTACTTTACATGAAATGCAAATCAAGCCCTAGGCATCTTGACACTTCAACATTCTATTTATTGTTTATTGAACTGATGCCGGCCTCCGCCATCTTCCGAAAATACACGAGTCCACCTAGTAACGAACACTCATTTTTCCTCTGCCCGTTTCTCAATTTTTCCCAAAACAAATTCATTCACCAACTAAATTGGTGATTTGGATTAAAAGACACAGAAAAGCAAAAGGCTCATAACAGCACTTTGAGATAATATACCATCGGTGTGGAACACTGGAACACCTGCTCCCTTGATGCTTTTGAATTCTTGGATCTGAGCTACTGCAGAATACTCCAAACATAAGCCCTCAACTGTTCTAATTTGCTTAGACAGTTAGACTAAAGGCATCGTTAGAAATAGTGATGCAAATGTGCATAGAAGTAGGATAAAAGGGAAGGAAGAGAGTAAACAGCAGAAAATAAAGTTTGAATTGCTGCTTTACTTTCTTTGATGGTAAACCTACAGGAATCTGAGGTAATTAAGAACCAGTACCACGACCACTGCATGGATCCTTCAAATCCATATGATCAGCTACATCTGCAACGTTTAAATCAAGAGGGCATCACTGCACTTCTATGCGCTATATTTTCGCATCCATGAATGATGGTTTAATTCAACTTCACAACGAAGCATGGATCATTTCAGTTTTTAGCCAAAATCAATTTACCGATAGCCTAAACAGTTATCATACAAGTCAATCCTGTTAGCCTTTCCATCTATGTTAATGCACAAACAAATTAAAGGCAAAAAGTTTCTGTAACTTTGGAACTCCAATGCTGCATTTCAGAATCAAGCTTTCCTTTCTTAATAATACAAGGAAATTTTCTTAGACCTCATCCACCACCTCGAGCTCAGCAGACTGCAAGAACCATAGCTGATACAATTCACGTAATGGCATCCTTTTGCCAGACCTTTTCGATTTGTTAATATGTGTAAAGAAAGATAAGCAAAGCAATGATTGAGACCAAAAAAAAAAAAAATCTGAATTTTGCTTCGCTAGCACAATTGTCTTTATTGCCAAGGATTATTATTTGGATCAATGTCATGAGAGAGAGAAAGTCAGAGTCCAAATCAAAGGTATCAATTACTTCCACACATAATGTTCATAGCAGAGCAACCAAAAACCGAAATCAACAGTGTCCTCAAAGTTCATTCACAGTATTAAAAGAATTGCAATATAGAATACACACATTCACCTTGAAAATTTTAGTCATATGATACATTAAACAAGCAGATGCCCAATTAGAATGAACGATATCATGCGAGCTAAAAAAATGATATTCATCTACCTCATAATAAGTCTTTTAGGCAGAGAAGATTTAACAAAAAAATCAAGAGAGTGATCCAGATAACATAACAGAACACTCAATGAACTTATAATTGCCCTATTCAGAGGAAGAAGACATCAAGTCAAATCAAATCTAGCACACTCTATTCAGGGTTACTAAATCATACCAATAGAAAGCATTTGAAAGTGAGGTCATCCAAATCACAACAGTTTAAATAACTAGACAAAAGGTATTGAATGGCATTAAAACCAGAAAAACAAACTTCAAAAACAAGAAGCAGCGTTTAGCAATTCACAGAAAGTTACCAAAATGTGGAGGCATATGTGACTCGTCAATGATTCTGATATCTGACATCCATAATGTCTCTTGAAGGCTAGAAGCGTTATGTAAACTTCTACCTCCCTCTTCTACATTGCTCTAAAATTATCCTCTGAAGAGAGGGGATGTGATACAAGACTCATTACTGAGGAAGCTCATGATGTCATAAAATCAATATTACATATACAAGACTTGAAAAGAAATGGAGTGTAAATCTACGCCAAAGAAGGCACATAAGATTTCTTCTGCAGCACTTCTTTAATTGATAAAATGTATAAAATTAGAATACAACTACGAAAACCTAGGAAAGAAATGCTGAGAGAAACTCCTGAATTTAGCTTGGAAAAAACAAGTTCCTCACTGCAAGGATTCTTGTTTGGATCCCTGTCATCGCGCGCACACAGAGTCCAAAAATGAATGAGTAAAATGAACCACAGGTGTATTTTAACTACACTCCAACCATAAGGTTCACAGCAGATCAGCTTTCAACTTCCTTCTATATTCCTAATCAGATGATATGTCAACAAAGCAGATATAGACTAGAGTAAAAACACTCAAGCTAGCTTGAAGACAATATCCGTTCAACCCATTGGTGTCAAGTTTTGTTTTATGTAAGAGAGATGCATGAACAGAGAAGTCAAGAGTGATTCAAGTTACATAACAAAATACTTGATTTATAATTGCTGATTTCAGAGGAATGATGAGCCCTCAAGTCAATTCAAGTGTAACAAGCCTCATTCCAGGTAATAATTCCTATAAATAGAAAGCACTTAAAGTCTCGGGTCATACTAATCAGAACACATTAACAAACCAGTCTAAAGGTATCCAAATGGCACCAAAACCATATATAAGCATTAAGAATAATCATCAAAGCAGCAAATCACTAAGAAGCAAATTACCAATATGCAAATGTGTATGTCAATCAATAGTGGGCAGTCCAACTGATGTGTATATCTGAGTCATGACATATTCATTGGCAGCTAGCAGCACCAGACAATTTGTGCCTCATTCTACCAGATATCTAGAAATTATACTGCAAAGCAATGATCTAATATATGATTAGCACATAAAGTTGACCAGTAATGTGCAACGGTTCAAAAAATAAATGCAAGTTTAGCTAATTACAAAACAAGGTGAAGCCTATTCTCTAAAATGCACCAACACTAAAATAGGAGGCCATTTAATCACAACACATGAATGCACTGTATTACACATGAAGATCTTGAATCAACAACAGATTTATATAGTAACCTGTCAAGTTAGCCAAAGTTCTATACTTAGAAAGAACTAGTTCAGATTTCGGGATGTACTATTAAGTAAAATTACAAGAAAATTACATAAAAAAATGTGAAGAGGAGTTTAAATGAGAAATAAATTTGAATGCTTATAACTGCCAAAAAAGCGGAGGAGCATACAACAATAGATAGTAGAGAGCTTCTGTGAATGGACATCTTCATATTTGTCCAGTTCATGCTCTAAACAGAATTCCGTAATGTACTCCTCCAAGCATATTTTAAGCAGAACATTTCATCGTAATCCAAGCCAACTATGCAATATCCATCATCACGGTCCAAGATAAAAAGATTCAATGTTAACCAACACAGTACAAAAGAATATCCAAAGTTACTCATCTTGTCACATATAATAAAAACGACACATGTATGTACCTGTAAACATCAGCTTTCTACTTCAGACAGAATATAGACAAGCATTCCATTTAAATAACCAAACTACACACTCTGAAGTGTAGCAGTGTACTACTCTATTTTTTAGTTCAAACCATGCTAGGCAAAATATCCATGTTGCTTCACATCCACTGGAGTTTTCAACATCCACACCAAAACAAGCACCACAAAATTCGGATTAATTAGAAGCAAAGCAGAACTCAGGTCACTGAGAACGTGTATAACTTCAAAACACCCAAACTATAAAAAAGCAGAAGAAAACACTAGTTGAATGCCAATGCCACTTCCAGTGAAAATGAATTTTCAGCTACAATATACATAGTTTGTTACACCTCATCTGTGAATGAGAAAACTACAGAAAATCTCCTACTTTCTCCTCTTCAGTGGCCCAGTTTTGTAGCCACACTTAGTGGGCTTCCCCCACGGTGTACGTGAACCACGTCCCCAACTTCCACTACTCTTACTTTTCCCTTCACCACCTCCATGTGGATGATCAACTGGATTCATTGCCACACCTCTAACCTTTGGCCGCCTTCCCAGCCACCTACTCTGCCCAGCCTTCCGTAACTTCTTCTTCCCATGCTCTGGATTCGACACCTGTCCGATTGTTGCCCTACACCTCGTGTCGATACTCATCTTTCTTCCAGACGGTAATTTTATCTCACAAAACCTGCAAAATATGTCACTTCTCAGAAAAAAAAAAAAAAAGAAAAAAGAAAGAAAGAGCACAAAAATCCAAGCCACGGCGTAGCACCACAACAACATCCCATCAGCCCTTGCTACATATTCATTCCACTCATTCCAATCGAGCCCCAACCTTCAACTGCCACAACTTGTAAACTATGCTTGAAAGAGTGTACCTCCTTATCCACCAAAATTCTTCCTTAAACTTTCAATATTTCGCGATGAAACCCATAAGTAATAAAGAGAAACTACAAGAACAATGTTGTACCTTGTGCTCACTATGTTGGACCTTCCCTATAGCTACAACCTCTACCATTATTTTTCAATCAATTCTCTGTTCTAATTCAAAAGCAATAGCTCTCCAACTACAAAACGATGCCGTATTAACACCAAATTAATAATAGTACAAGAAAGCAATATATCTAGTACTAGTAAGTACAAGTAACTGTACCTAGACGACGTCGTGTTTGGCTCCGTTAGAATCTTAGCAACGGTGCCGGCAGCTCGGACGAGCTTGGCGCCTTGACCGGGTCGCATTTCGACGTTATGGATCAGGGTCCCGATCCGCATCATCGACAGGGGCATACACGACCCGACTTGAGAGCTGATGTCCAGCGTAAACATATCGTTCATCATCATCGCTTGAGGAACCCTAGCCGGCGGCTTCCTAGTCACGGTTTCGATTGCACCTGCAATATTTTGATTAAACAAATGAAATTTCAGAAATGAAAATGGAAATTGAAGATCAGTCTTGAGAAATTAGCAGGAGGTGTACTCGAAGAAGAGAAGGCGTGGCTGTTGGCGACCGTCATCTGGCGGCAGAGGTTGCCGAGGACGATTGATGAAGCCGTGCGAGCTCTTGAAAACGACATCGTTAACGCGTTTTTGGGTGCAAAGGGACAGGGAAATGGGAGGGGTTTAAGAACGATGGAATTTGCAGTTTGCACTGGAAAGGGTTTTTTAGGGAAGGAGAATGCAACGACGCCGTTTGGGGTTTCTTTTTTCTGTTTGCTTGGGTTAGACGTTTGAATTTTTACGCTAGCAAATTTAAACTTTAGTGATTTATCTTTTTCTTTTTCTTTTGAGAAAAATATCTCTTAATGATTTTTTTTTTTTTTGGGTTGCTCGCCCGGTATCCGAGGTTTTGCCCCGACTAATCCGGACCCGACTCAGGTCGCGCACCTAATAATGGTGGGTGAGTCTGCCAACAAGGGTGTCTGCATACACTAGAACTCGAACACGAGACCTGTTTAAGTAAATCCGAGCCGCTTACCACTCGGACCAACCCCTGTTGGTATTTTTTTTTTTTTTGGGTGCCTTGAATTTACACCTAATTTACCATGTCAATGTACACATGAACACTAAATATGTAGAAGTAACCCAAGCAGATAAAATTACAAATAATTTTTTTCTACCTAGATTTCTCTAGAGAAACTGTTACTGTTCGTGGACGATTTAACAACTCTCTAATATGTTGTAACTTTTCAATTAGAATTTCAGCATTCTTGACCCATTCTCGAGCCATTAATTGTTTAAAATGATTGTTTCTGACCATAATGTCATGAAATGTACACATAAATCAGACTCAGCAAATTATGGGTCCAAGTCCAAAAAAACTGACTAGATTTTAGATAACAACAAGCGAAATGGTGCGTGTTGGCGAAATATTCAAACATCATCTACATGTATGTGAGAAGAAAATACCTTGCTATGTGAACTCTTTTGAAATTCTTAATTTTCTAGGTAATTACAACTTTGCTATGAGATTAACGACCATGATAAGTCCTTTTGTCAACACAAGTATAAGTAATTCTATGTGATGAATTCATTTATTGGCTTTGGCCACAATTTTGTTTAAGCTTTTCCTACTCCAGTTTTACTGTTACAAATCATCGTGTGAATAGTCCTAAAAGGACACAATTGCGATGAAAAATGAAAGTTCCACAATTTTATTATAATAATTTATCCGCTTGAGGCTTGAATTCTGTGTTAGTTCATCAAGTATCAACATACACAAAAAATTGGGAAAGTTTCTCGGATGAACTGTCTGAGTCCATCTTTGGGTACTTATCCGTGATGGGTCCAAGATTTTAAAAGAAAAGAAAAGGAAAAAAAAAAAGATTTCAAAAGAAACTGTAAACACTCAAAATTGGACTTGAAATGAAAAGGTGGAAAGGATTTAATCCAGGGAAAGGATTTAATCCAGATGGACATACAATGCATAAAACCGTGGGAGTGGGTATAACATTTTTTACCATCTTTTTGAATTTTTAATTTTATCCTTAAAAAATCTAATTTTTACCTTAATCAGTTAACCACATTTGCCAACATAACCATTATAGCTACCAAATTATCTATTATTTTATTTAAGAAAGAATTACTCATGGATCAAAGTTTGTTAATGAGAATTTTATATAGAATTTTTTGTGTAAAACAAAATTTCTATATTCATGAAAAATAATAATTATTTCTAAATTGTAGAGAGGAAGAAGAGAAAAAATAGTTCTTTAGTAATTGATAATCATCTTTTCATTGTTCCGCTGCTTTGATTTTATTCCATAGTTAACAAAAATACTCAAAACTCAATCATCTGCCCAACCCACCCATTAATTTGAGAGTTTGATATGGGTAAGTTAGGTGTTGAACTAGTTGGATTTTGAGTTTAGAAAAGCACAAATGAAATTTAGACGGTTTAAATTTTTAAGTTCGATGAATTCATTAACTCACCTTCCAGATATCCAAAACAAGCCCAAAGATTGTATGCGACATTGACTTGGTCACATGGGCAAATTAATACTAATACTGTACTAGTACTCTTGCACGTTGATTTTGACTAGTATCTTCCCCTTCTAATTTTACTTAATGTCAAAACAATTTATTTTTGCTTAACGTGAAACACAACTCATAAACAGAAACCGAAAAAAAAGTCGTAACTAACTTGTTCCATTTGGAATAGTTTTTCCTTTTCTTTTTTTTTTTTGGGGAACAACATTTGGATTTTGGACCAAATAGGCCTCTGTATGATTTATTCGGTTAAAGTTCATTTTATATTATTTCATGAGTTCTCTTTTTTTTTTTTTACTTGCCATTTTAAATATTTTTTTATAAGATTTACATATAGATTACAGTTGCAACACATGGTTTCTGAACAAAATGATAATAATATTCACTTATTGAAGGAAACAAGTTAAAGCCTATACTACTATACCTACAAAGAGTGGTAAAGCAATCCAAATTAACACCCAAAAAAAAAGGAAGAAGAAGAAGACGACACTCTTATTAAACATGTTACGAAGAATTGGCAGCCAATTGAGCAGAACTCTGAAAACAACAGCATCAATAGTCATGACTTGTTACCACATAACTCAGGATAAAAATACAAATCCCTTAACTATAAGGGTTCGAAAAGCTTCAGAATTTTATTAGCATCAAATTAATTTTTTTGGTAACTCCTCTGATTGCCTTTTACATGATTTGATTTGATTTTGAAAAAGGATTTTCTACTCTTAATTTGTCCATCCAAGTATTCTAAAAAGTTTTTATGTGTGAAAGTATGTTAGCGTGTGTTTCCATGCATCTGTGTATAAAAAATAATATGTGTTTTCATCCAAAGAGGTTAAGAAATAAATGTGGTTGTATGTGTGGAAGTGTTTTAGTGCATGAAAAAATATTTATATATGTGAAACTGTATTTATGTGTAAGGAAAAATCATTTTACATATGTAAATGTGAGGAAAAATCATTTTATATATCAAAATTTATGAAATAATATGATAGGTCATATTTGAATTATGGGTTTCAGTTGACACATTATTATCCAACCAAACATCAATCCACTTGGTACTTGAGTGAACTAGATATAACCCAAATAACTGAAACCCCAATACCAACCTGTCTAAAAACCGCCCAACCCACCCTATTGCCAGGTATATAATTTATTTGTATGTAATCTAAACAAACAACTATGATCCACAGCAAGAACTGCTCATCAGCTGATCCAACATGAACATATCCAATACTATGTCAGCGAAAAAGTGTCAGCGAAAAAGTGCAAAGTAAAACCAGCTCTTCGGGATAAATTCATCTAAATATCCAATTATTGCCTAAAGTGAGCCTAAGCAAGAATTAATGTTAAAATGGGGTTCAGAACAAACTACAAGCCATTGAGCTGATATTTCACGGACAAATTAACAAGTATACCCGTATAACTACAAAAATTTATGGACAGGAAATTGCTTTACTTCTTTCAATCAGCAAATGCAAAACAGAAGAAAAACTAAACTGATCTTCATACTTCAGTTAAACATGGATCTCATTCACAGTGTTGCTAGCTGACAAAATTGCTGAGGTACTAATTCCACCTCTTTTTATATTCCCTGGCTTTGCTTGAAGAGTCAAGGTGTCTCAAAACATAATGGTCAGCACCCCTTCTGAAAAAATGCACCAAATCCTCATTGCATTGGTAGAGTTGATGGGGGAAGGATGGTATTAGCTAGTTGTTCATTCACTTTTACTGGAAGTGCTGGCATTTGCTTCATCATATAGGGTGGCTCATTGATCCTGCAAAAACAAGTAAATTAATATATAGGTTCTCTTTAGGAGCGAGAAGGTATTTCATTGTCAAGATATGCCACAAGGAGATGTTATTGTGAATCACATCCCACCGAGTAAGGTAAGTTCTCCTTGTCTTCTGAGTAGTAGTAGATAGGATTGGCAGTGATGCACCGCGTATGCGACACAAGGCGAATCTTGACTATTTAATATTTTCCCAAATGCATCTATATGAGAAATATCATGGAGAGTGGAACTTGCGTGATACTTAAAGGAGGCACAAAACTGCAATCTTGTTGCTCATTTTGCAATGATCATATGTCACAAAACTGGAAAGCAGTGTTAATTTAAGCTCCTCAAATCTGAAATAATATCAGATCGCAACCAATGTATCCCTAATAGAAAGATGTAAGCTAATTTAAGCTAACTCTCTGTGATGAATGAAAATCCACATCAACATAATTGATTGTATGATCCTATGGAAGTTATGATTTGTATCTTACTACTAACCAACCAATGAAAACAGCAGGCGGCTGCCAAAAGTGTTGCCTATCTTCCAATTAAATGAGTAGGGACATTTGTGCTCATCATAATACCTTGAAACCTCTCTGGCTATTACCCCTCAAGGTGGAGGGAGTTTACCACAAACTATTCAAGAATATATCTTGCTTTATAGCCCTCGGAGGTTTTAGTAAATGACTAAATAGCTCTCTTGAGATACTTCTTGAGACTACTTTTCATATGCAAAATTTACAAGCAAATTGTATTCAAACCAAGATGACAACACATTTAACAACTAGAAACTAATCATGCTTAGTATGTGTTATATCAGAACACTCAGATACTGCATGGTATCAGGAACAATGCATTTCCTTGTCTTCCAGGATAAGTTGACACCACCATGATAAGATACCATCTTTAAATCTTTGTTTTATAGTGCCCAAATAAGACCCTTGAGCTTTCAGTGTTTGTCATTTAGTAATTGATGGATCACCAAAATCTGAGCATTTATCGAAAGAAATTGGAAATTAAGCTGAATATTACATCCAACATTTACATGAGTGAGGACTATCCATCAAGCACCTTCCCCCCAACTATATACAACAAGGCAGCCCTAGAAATACATCAAGGGAAGGATGGGTAAACAGACAATGGCACATGTAAAATGAAAATAATGAACATTAATGGCAGAACATTATCATGTGACCTATATAGACATCTATTCAGTCCTAATATGGTGTCAATTTCCAGAACATTCACTTGACAATCTTATATCTTAGGAACCTTAGAAGGGAAAGATAAATATCAGGCACAAGAACAGTAAAAACATGTACAAAGGGAATAAGTGTAGCTTGGAAATATTGAAAATCACACATTAGATATTCATTCAGAGAATTGTAAATGAAAACACATATTGGCATGCACTTGTAAAGAGAAATGGCTTTCCAGAAAACTGAAAAATGGAAAGCGGCATGTAAAGATTGGTTTTCATACCTCTTCAAGATCTGGGAGATGTTATCCCGGGCTTGACAGAAAAGACCAATGTTGCTGTGCATCTGAAAATTTGGGTTTTTTTTTGGGGGGGGGGGGGGATTGTCATGTAAAGCGATCTGGAATAGGAAAGTAAAAAGCAAGAAAGACTCAATGTGACCACATTTTTCCTCTCTCTTTCTCAGCATGTTATTGCAATATTTGTATAAAGTTCAACTTTACACACAAAATATTAATAAACAATTATAACTGCATAAGTTCCAGAAGATATGAATGAGTAGGACAGGGTATACATATGAAATCATAAATACTGAAAGCTTTTTGTTACCATAGGTAGATTACATACATGTATGATTCTATAATGTTCAACAGTGCACTTCTAAAAAGTTAAAACTGCAGTGATTGCCCAGTTGATAAACTTTATTACTTACAATTCCCATAAGTCAGAACAATTTCATAAGAACTTGGGTGTCTGCTAACCAGGTAACTTAATGGCGCTTAACCATCAATTCAATTACTTGGCTAAGTTATTAGTAGTCCAGAACCTGAAAGCTCGTACCTAACAATCTGTTGGAGCTTAAACTGGTTAAGTCAAATTCATATGGTACACAACCCAAAGCCATGGAGACCATGCATTTAATCAGTATTTATCTGCATGAGCTATACAATCACCCACAACTATCAAATAAAAGTTCTTATTGCTGCAGCCAATGAAAAGCCATTCTCTCTGTGCTCCAAGATCAGACTAGGCTATTCTGTTACCAGCTTTGGCAACTAAATTGTTTGAGCCTAAGCCATTGGTTTAGAATGCCCAAGTCCAAAATTTGCTGGTAGAACAAAACTCAAGGTCTTAAATATCAATCAAGAAATCCTCCAGTGCAATGTAGAGAAAAGTGCATGCCATATTAACATCAATAAGAAATTTACATCGTAATCATTTATTTTTTGTCACAATAATAAAATCTTACCAGATTTTTGTGCAAAGATCATAAGCCCGTTACATCATGTGTGAAGACAGATTCATGAAAACAATCTTACAAATTATGTTGGTATGCATCTTTGACTGGCACAAATTCAACAAAGATTTCTTTTAACTTGTACAAAACTGCAGTTACATGGGTACACTTTTCATCTCTAAGAAGAGATGAAAATATTCACATTCAATCACAGGAGATAAAAATATCTATCCCCATAAATGTGTGATGTTTTGGATGCTTTGTAGATGACATGAACTGAAATAAAATTAAATGCAAAATCAATTCACCTGATAAGTGGTTAAATTTGCAGATATCTGTTCCAAGGCCCGAGCATTCTGTCGGAGAAGCTCTTGTGTAACACCATCAATGGCTAGCAAGAACACAAATATTTGCTGGTTGATCAACATCATAACACTAGGATAAACAAACATGTAATGCATTTAATATTGAAGATCCAAATTCCTCATATGTTCAAACACATTATACATTCTTCAGCGACAAGATCAACTCAAGGCATGATGAAATAGAAAAAGTTCCACAGAGAGCAGAAAGCAATACAGTCCTTTAGCCAGTGTCAACTGAACTTCTTAAAAGGCACAAATAATCCTCTGTTTTTAGCCCCCACCCCTCCCCAAAAAAAAAAAGAAAACACCTTCTTTCAGCCCCAACAACAAATTGCAGTATGTGATGCCATTCTGAAGAGTGAGATGTTTCCCTTTTTGGGGATGCTCATCAAATCATTGATTAAACAATATGGACTGAATCCAACTGAATGTTTGAATGTCATGTCTAATGGAGCTTATAATTTCTCTATTATAATGAGGAACTATAGGAACTTCAGAATAATATGACTCATCCCTGTATGTGGAGTAAATAGATAAACAAGCATCTACAAAAGCTGAAAAGTAATGATAACCAAAGGAAACAAAAAAGAAAAAGCAGAAGTATACAGCAACAACATATGTAATGGTAACGTGTTTCTCAAGCATTCAAAATTTTGTATTATACAATGCTTGCTTCAACTTTTACAACCACAATTAGTTGCCTCATGATACAACTGGACCCTGTTCCAGCTATATGGACTTGTTAAAGGTATGGACGTTTACCTTTACCACTATGATAAAAAGCCTTACGAATAATAAGTTCGTTTTTATGAACCTTTCTGACAATGAATTTTTTTTTTAATGTGGATCCAGAGACCACATATGGCATTCTAATACTGTATCTTAACATTTGTATTTTGAAAAGTGATACCTTATAACCTGGACACTGTCTCCAGACAGTATATCTCCTATGCTACTTTTAAATTCTCAAGTGCAGTCTTGTCTCAGTTTCATTCCTTCTCACATTGCCTACTTCTAACACACAAATATCGCAAGTCTGGCAGTTATTTAATATCAGAAATTTACTTCAAAATCATACCATTAACTTGAAAATCAAATGACAAACATGTAATGCTTTGGTTAGGTGCACAACTAGGAACCATAAGACGTCTGAAGTCTACAAAGATTTCAAATAGATCAAACAGAATTTTAACATCTATTGAATTAGTTGTTTAGATGAATACAAGTAGTGCATCCGTACAGGGTATTTCTTCGGAGGGTGGTGCTTAAAACTAATTTAGACTACAACATGTCTGAGGATCGCTTGACCTGCATATGATCCAGTTATACATCTTATCTGTACAACAATATACAGACATTGAACCTCAAGTTGTGAAGCAGGATAAGCATCAAGGGTAGAAAGCTGCCCTCAATGTCGAACCTTTCTTTTCAACCTTTTCTCTCTTGTGTTGGTGCCTCTAGTTTTATTACATACAGTGTAATCAGAATTTTATTCACAGATCCAGAAAGTCATCACTCTTTTTATGTACTTTCCAAAGTTCTTAGAATTTTAAAAGTCAGGTCACATCACTCAAATAAGTTATGTTAACTTTTATACTGTATGACTTCTAAAGAAATAATCCCACTCCTACTCGAATAATGTGATATATTTTATATCTGCTTTCTGTCCTTTCTGCCACCAGCCACCTCCCACTTTCACTTTTCCTACATATCACCTTGAACTAAAGTACAAAATGAATGTGGGCCAACTTTTAGATCATGTTCACAAGTAATATTCCTTAAAAAGGATAGTGTTAGTTTCTGGATTTTCCATTGGCTTACTTCTGCATCAAATAATATTTTATAAATTGTATCAAACTTCAGCACTCAGCAACTCATTTTCAAACATGCTATACCAAAGAAAAACAAACAAAGTCACAAGATATTCTTCACCAAAAGCAGTATATGCTCAACAAGATTCAATTTATGTCCCTTATAAAGCCAACTACAATCACAATATTCTTTAGGAATAATATTACTATATATCCAAACATTGCAAGAGGTCCCAAAAGCAATCTTATTAGTAACCACTACTTGAGGATATGGAAGAAAACCTGGTTGCATCAGTGCCTGAGATGACATTGCTGAAGGATCAGTTGCTTTTTCCTAAGGAAAGAATGTAAGAAAATTCTTGAGTGCTAGTCCACAAAAGTGAACACAACAAGGAAGCGCAGAGAAAATAAGCCGGTTATTGTAGCCTTAAAAACGGTTTTTCATAATTCTGAAACGAGTAGGAGGAGAACAATGTAAGGGTAATATTAGAAGACATATTGATATCCTTGAGACTCCAGTTAGAATGAATCAGTTACTAATACCTTAAGCTGAGCTTGTCACAAACACTTCACTGGACATCCTATCCCTACTATACTGTTCAATTCCATATATTCTTGTTTATAGCTTCAGCATGCCAACTTCAGAATTTATCCTTGTCAATAACTTCTATGAACCATGAAATATATCTAATCATACATGTTACTTTGCATTTACAGATATTCAGTCACTCAATTAGGTCAGACACAATGACCCCATAAACAGACTGTGTAATTAATATGCTACTCATTAAATAAATAAACAAATAAAAATATTACATAGATATATATATATATATGTATATGTATGTATATCTATACATTACATATATATATATATATAGATATATAGATATAGAGACAGAGAGAGAGAGAGAGTTCTTTTGTTGTATCACGTTCTTGCATTTGCTTCATGTCAAAATGCCAGGACCAGAAATATTTTGAGTTTGTTTAACACTCTTCTGATTCAACAAACAGACTCCTCTTTGAGGATACACAATCTTCTCTGATCTCATTCCAACTTAGTCAACTAGGCTTTCTCATTTACTGCTTTGTTCTTTAGATATTCTTCATGGATAAAATTTTCTATTGCATTGAACACGTGTATTTAATTTCTTAAATACAAGAGTTCTCACCTTTCTTTCCTTACTTTTCCTCAAACTAAGCTCGTCTTTTCTTCTCCTGCTGAAATCTCTTTTCTGGATATAAATACATGTTAGAATATAATAAGAAGCATCAAGCACTAAAATGAGCTGTTAAAAACAAATTACGAGCTTGAATCTGAAAATCAGTCATGGTAATAATTATGGTAATTGATGATGCACTCAAAAATCCAATTAAGTACGAGAAAGAGTAAGAGGCACATATGAAAACTACACAGTAGTCTGTCAGGATCAGTAAGGGACTGGAGAATGTATGGAAACTACATAAGAGTTGTCGAAAGAGGTAACAAGATTTAGAATCAGAAACATTAAGTATTCCTTTATCAATAATCCTGATAACTAGAAGGAAAGTTACTGGAAAGGTAGTGGCTTTTTATAGTAATGAATAATCAGGGATCCAATCCCAGATATAAAGGTATACTCATAAATGTCTTTATTTCTGAGTAAACAGGATGTATCACTGTTTAGTACCATTAGAAAATGAGATAAGAACATTACTTTGTCAAAGCAATAGTCAAACACAAAATGGAAAAGCACTGAACTAGACATATAACATAGTGTAACCACTAGAAATAGGAGCATAAGTCATGAAATGAGAAATTACAAGGCACATCAAAGACACGTTAAAAAGTTTAATCTCTCTAAGATGGAACAGTAGAACAAGGAGGAAAAAATCATTTTGAACTTCATGTTTTTAACTCATTTACCAGAAATTTCATATAATTAAGGGGCACTTGTATGTATTACAAAATGGACTAATAAAGCAAGAGCATGAGCAAGAATTGAAAAGCAAGCATTTAAACATCCAGCACAGTCCAACATAGCTCAGTCAAGACAGCAAAAAGATGAAAAAAGAAATCTATATAAAGATATAAGAAAGAAAGAAATTGTTGGCAAAGTCAATCAATCAACTCTTTTGACTTGAACGTTTTATTACTTAGTATCATCATCATTGACTTAGCTATTCATCTCAAACCTTAGGCTGTAGGAAAGGAGGCTTAGTTTCTCTTCAAGTCTTTATATTTGCAAGGGCAAAACTCTTTTAGTATGTTCATAAGTACTACAATGCAGATAGGCGTCTCAGATTCCTGAGTTCATTTCAAATGGGATGAAGTATTGTACAAGGCAGCAGGAATATTCAACTTCGGAGTTGTTTTTCTTCTTTACTCCCTCATGTCAAACTGAGAGTATGAAACAAAAAGAAATATTCTATAACTTCACTTGAGAGTGTAAACATTTAATGCTTTACCAAGCAACAAATGAATGACTTTAAGGCCTTTTCTTCTCTGTGCTTTAGTTTGAACTATCAATGAAGTGAGACTCGCCATCAATTTCAAAAACTTTCCCCAGTAGTACCTTTTAGTCCATTCACAAACTAATCAAAGTGGACATCTATGTTAGATGGTTTTGACCTTTTACAAGCTAGAAAAATAAAGTACTCTCGTATGGAAAATAGTTATGGCTTTATGATGACGCTTACAATCATCCATTTTATAACTAGAAAAGTAAATTACTCCTTATGGAAAATAGTTATGGCTTTATGATAACACTTACCATCATCCATTTGTAGCGTAAAGCAACATCACGGACTGTTTTGTTCTTTAGCAGCACGGCAATCTTTGCATAACGGGCTATGGTTGATTCAGTGGCATATCTACAGAATATTTAAGCAAACTGACTTTTATACACCTCTTATTCATTAGGAAATAGCACTTGTGAAATATGTGGACGAACTGTAGAAATAAACAATTAAATATCAAACATACTAGTAGTTACATCATTCTAGTGAAGTACTAACACGATCCAAAGTTATAAGCATGTTAAGCACAGATAAATAGGATTCTAGAGAGTACATAAGGCAGTCCATTATCCCACCAAGCACTAGCTAGTAGAAATGTTAAATTACACACTCTCTTATGAGTCCATTTATCCCAGAACTCCATCTCCTTCCAGATAGTTTAAGAGTTCTTGAACCCCATTTCTTTCCAAATGATTTAATAGTTCTTGAGTAGCCAAATTTAGGTTGTACAAGTTAGACACAGAGTGTAGGTAGAGATTTCTAACAAAACCCGCTAATGAAGTTATTATAATCATCTTCATAGGATGATGCGAAATCGCACAGGGAACATATAATAGCCTTGTGCCCACTTGCTAAGTTACATACTTCGTTCCATCAAACCCTCTTGTACTCCATTGATTCTAACAGTCAGATTTGATATTTAAAAAAAAAAAAGAAAAGAAAAGACTGCATCAAGAGCAAAGATACATGTTTGCAATCATGACGAGGGAGAGATGAAGACCACGAGATATTAGCTTGTCATGATCTAGCTCATATTTATTGAATTTATTTATAGATAAATATTTCAGTTTCTTTCAAGGTAGTGGAAAATTGCTTATAGATTTCTGCTATAATTCCTAGATTACTAATTGACTAACCACTCAATCTTCAACTGTAGATCCTACACGTTTCTGACTATACCTTAAAAATGGTCTTAAAATCAACAGCAATATCCACTTTCTATGCCAGATGCAAACTAAGTGTGGATCTCATCTATGTATTACCTTAGGAAAAGTAGAACATAGATGCAAAAGTGTAGTCCACTGATAGAGTGTAATGGGGAAAATAGCATCATTATTGATTTTGCAGCCATATTATAGTCATCAATTTCAGAGCGTGCCTAACTTGATTTTTCTCCCAATCCAACATGCAGTCCGGACAGAGGGGACTAATTGCTAAATGCCAAGTCTAAACTCGTATTAATAAAGTAATTATTATCTAATTCAGAGAAATCTGAAAAAAAGCATATTCTAAGGTAGAAGTGATGCTTTAGATTCACCCAAGCTATATGAAATTCTCACCACTTGGAGAAACATAGGAAATATTGAATCCGATGAAATAATCTATCTAAATTTCACGAAATAAGGAATAGGTAAATTTTCATTCATTTCATTCATATAATTAAGCAAACTAACAGCAGAAATACAACCTAATCACCTAACTGAAAAGAAGGGGAAATCTTATGAACCAATAGAAACGGTATGCCCCTAAAATCAAGTGCAAAGATGTTCAGAAACAAGAATCATACATTAAATCTTTTCCATTTTCATATTAAAAGTTACAAAATTCTCTTTCAACAAAAGTATGAATAATAACTGTCCAAAAATCATCTCAAGAATCTAAAGCACCAATCCATCAAGCACAAAAAAGCAACCCAACAAGAAGCACAGAAATTATCAAGAAAAATCTAACCAAAACCAATATGAGACATAAAAAAGAGAAACCCATGTCAAGAAATAAAACATAAATCAAGAAAACGCCCAAAAGAATATACATATACAATCTCACGTTTTCAATCCTTCATCAAGTGTGGCCTGCTCTTCTGGTGTCCAATCCATTGAAATTCCATGCAGATTAGGCTGGAACCTGGTTGTAGCAGTACCACTATTATACGAACTCTCAAGAAGTCCTGCTCCAGAAGAAACACCCGAACCTTTCCCATTGTTATTAGTATTATATGAACAAACCGCAGCTGATGATGATGCTGCCGCTGCTGATGGTTGAACTACTGGTGATGTTTGTTTCGAGCAGCCACCACCATGATCAGCACCACCACCACCTCCATGATGATGATGGTAACTCATAGCTACAGATGCTGCTTCCTGGTGATGTTTCATCATACTTGATGAATTGTTGCTGGCCATCATCAAAATTCATGCAAGAAAAAGCAGTTAAAAAGATTAATATTTAATATTATATTATTATATGTTTATATGGTTTCTTGGGGTGTGAGTCTCTGTAAAGATTCTGCTGCTATGTGTGTGTGAGTGTGTGAGCTGGATGGAAATGGGAGGATGCTTTAAGCCATTAAGGTGGAGAGAGAGAGAGAGAGAGAAGGGAATCTACTGATGGGCACGTAAGAAGAAGCAGTGTTGAAAAGGGAGATTTCTGCAAGTAAACCACTAAGGCCACGACTAGCCAAAGAATTGAAGCGAAGCCAAATCTAGTGTTTTGTTGTTTGTTTTGTTTTTGCAATCTGTGCGTTTTTGTTGTAACTTGTAACTGTTTGCATTGAATGGGATTCTGGGAATTTATTACTCCTATTAATTACAACAATATTTTGTCAGTTAGTAGTATAAATACTCTGCTATTTTGTTGAGTTTTCAAAAAAAAAAAATCTAATGAATGTCCAAGAAAAGTTTTTAAACACATAAATTATCATCTAAATGTACACATTATTGCGTATAATTAATTATTAGATTTAGCTTACCTTTGTAGTAAATATTACCATATAGAGTTGTAATCAATGAGTGCCTCCTAACACTTGTAAACAAATGTTTTTTATTCTTGACATATACAGTTTGACAGCGTAATGATTTTTGCCATGACAAATAAGGGAAAATTATTGTTGTTTACTAATATTCATGACCCTCTTTTTTTTACTCATTTTTTGCTTTTTAAAAAATGATTTTTCTAAGGGATGCTCAATCTAAAATTTA
Organism: Gardenia jasminoides; assembly: GCA_013103745.1. Lineage (NCBI taxonomy): Eukaryota > Viridiplantae > Streptophyta > Magnoliopsida > Gentianales > Rubiaceae > Gardenia > Gardenia jasminoides. The sequence continues at coordinate 19,187,705 of CM023097.1, read as the reverse complement.
CTAAACTTACCATATAGATACACAAACTAATGATTATTACCCTTCTTTACATTCATATATTTTTCCTATTTAATTTTGGATCTTTCTACCCTTCCTTGTATTTATTACTTTTTCAAATCAATCTTTTTTTTTTCAAATATGACATATTAGCCAACCCTTTTGCTTATTTTACTTATCACTCTTCATCACTGAAAAATTAACATTTTTAAGCTATCCGTTATGTTCAGGACATATTAGACAACCCTTTTGCTTATTTTATTTATCACTTCTTTTTTATTTGTTTCAACTTTTGTCTTGTATTGTAATGGATGGATGGCAATAAGAATTTGTTATAGACGCAAGTCCAGTGTAAAGACAACATGTTCAGTTAGGCCATGTTATGGAATGCTATTAGTTTTATTAAAGCTGTTTAACGAAGAGTATATCTTAAGTTTCTGACAATTTTTTTTTAATGCTATTTGGTCTCAGAAATTTTAAGAGAGAAGATTTATTCTAGTAAGTCCTTTTCAGTAGTGCTTTCGAATACTTCGTACAACTTTTCCAACCTTGTAATTCTTAAGGCATAAATCAAATAAGTACGAACTATAAAATATTATACATAAGTACCTTTACCAAATTTTCAGTTTACAAATGTTATATCAAGTTCACCTTCAATAGATTCATTAGAAACTGACCAAAGGGCTTGCTTATACTTCAACATCATTAGCTTAAGTTCATCTACTTTATGGATTTTAAAATTTTTTTTTACATTTTTATTTGTTCTATGTACTTTTGCTGCCATTAAAATTACTCTGAAAAACTTTTTTACTCAATAATTGAGTTTATTTCTGAATAATTAGTCGGTTGAAATGACAAGTGTACCAATAAAAAAAAATTGAACTGTAGAAATTGCAAAATTTTTCCTAGGTTTTTTTGTAAATTTTGAGTGGTATTTTTGTGCTACTATTACAGTTAAGAATAATGATACCGACAGAGAAGCTAATTTTATTGGTCACATGTACAAAAGAGGCTGAGATTTTGCTATTCAGTCTTTTCTTTTCACAAGCCTTTAAAGATAATGGATAGTCGAGGTTTGGGTGGTTTTGGTCCTTTTGGCAGTTTTGAAGAGAAATTTTCCTTTTTGTAAAGACTGAAGTGCGAGTGCGGGCTGACGCATTGACAGCTTCACTTCTGCTTTATAAAAGAGTAAAGTTCTTATATGCTCAGTATTTGTTACCCATTGGCCTGGCAAAAGGTTAATAGATTTTCATTTTCCGCTTTCCACATTCTTTTATTCTTTTCAGACAAATTGCATCCACAAATCCTTTGGTATATGTAGCAAGCTAATTGTCTATTTAGCCTTCAAGCTATCTATAATGATTCCATTGTATCTTTGCCATCCAAATTTTTTAAGGTATCACAACTAGGAAAAAAATTCAAAGAAATCAGTAAAGTTTAAACATATCTCAATAGCTAAAGTAGTATCACATAACTTACCTTTTGTTAAAATTCTAGTAAAAATAGCCTAAAACAGCTTAAGAATAGATGTTTGTGATGAAAAACAAGTCCACCTATGACGGTCCAACTTGATAAGAAAAGAGTCTAATAGTCTTAGTTGAATAGGAAGATTGCGATGGAAAACTTTTGCTCTGCTCATATGTTTCTTTTATCAAAAATTTCTCTGATCTCTGTGTAAATATAAGACAAACTGAAATAAATTGGAATTAATTAGGGCACTCGAACCGTGGATATTTGGTTGCATGTCTAGTAGATTCAACATCGCGTGAGTTTCGTGTCAAGAACATTGTTAAAAGAACTTTTAAGATATGTATTTTTGTAAAAGAACTCTCTTTTGAGATATGTATTTTCACGATTACTTACCCTAATATTAGAAAAAAGGACCGTTCTTTTCATGTTTTTAGATAGGGATAATTTTAGAAACCTCCCTTGAGGTTTCTCACAATATCACCGAGCTCCCCTGAGATTTTTAAAATCTCACTTACCTCCCTTAAATTGACATTTCTTGTAACATTGTAACCCCTTTGAAAAAAAATGCAATAAAGATAAAACTTTTATTTCAATACTACCCTTATGAAGTTTACATAATAATAAAAAAATAAATCAAGGTTAAATTTTTATAAGGTGTAAATTTCTTGATTTAAATTATTTATTTTAATTGTACTGAAACAAAAGTAAAATTTACATCTTGAATGAAAAATTTATACATAGAAAGAGATTATTTTAGTTATCAATGCAACTTAAACTACATCATGTATTAAAATATATTTTCCAAAAAAAACTTTTTAATTCCTTATTATAATTGTCCATTAAATTTTTTATGACGTTATTTAGTCATTAAAATCCTCCTTAGTAGTTGATTTTGACTAGATTTATTTTATCCATATTTTTTATTATCCTAACATTACCTTGATGTATAGAAATATGGACCATTACTAGATAGCAATTTTTTTTAATATACATTTTTTGGTTTGAAATTTTATTTTTGATTTGGCTTTTTAATTAAATACTTATCACGATCAAGGCTAATGTTTTCAATTTGTGAATTTCGATAGGAATATTTAATCTTATCAATTTGACAAGGGAGGTAAGTAAGATTTTAAAAACCTCAAGTGAGCTAAGTGATATTATGAGAAACCTCCTTTTAGATATTCACTTGTGTTTGACATGTTTTAAATATTGATCTTTTTTTTTCCCCTTTAAAACCATGTTTTGTTGCTTATATGCGATAATATAGCTCAAAATATATTATGCACACTGAAAATGTATATATTATTACCGTTATATAATGAAGACCAATTAAGTCATGAAATTTGAGTCGAGACAGCCTTGGTCTAAAGTTAAAGTTGAGATTTCAAGAATTAGAAGTTCTAGATTCTAATCTGCTATCTCCTCCCTACTTTTTGAAACGTATCATTTCCCCACTGGAGAGAAAAAAAAAAAAAAATCCCTTCCCCTGCTCAAAAAGTCACGAACTTTGAACTGTATGAAGCCATTATCATTTAGAGTATGCGTGAAATTATCCATTCTCTCTTCCTTCTCTGTTTAGAATTTATTCAACCAAAATCTCACTTGAATCTCACTTGGGAAAGAGACCAGACTCCCCATGGGAGAGAGCCCTTTCCCTATTTTTATTTCTTTTATTTGAATAAATTCTCTCCTAGGTGGGGTTTACTAACGAGAGTTTATTCTTAATGAAATATTCTTCTCCCCTAAATTTTTCTAGTGGGAGTTTTATTCTCTTCTAAAAATTTTTATTAGAGTGTTTTTTATTTTTTTTATCTTTTCTTCAGTGGGCGAGATTAGAGATCTGATAGATCTCAGAAGCCAAATTTGGATCTAAATTTTTCTTTAGACTTGAAACAGTATCTATCAAATCTAACTATTGGAAGACAAGCACCATTGATTTATTAGGTTGCGGCAATATTCATCTGATGGAAGAATATTCTTGGAGTTTATGAATTATGATTAATGTATTATTTTTCTTGATATCTTGTTTCAGTTGATTTCCAAATCTATTTACCTCTGTCATATTTGATTTACTTGCTCCCATGAGTGCAGATATTGGAATGATACTATTCTTTTTATCAGAAAGAAAAAGAACATGTATGAAATTTCAAATAAATTAGCTTTGTAATTTGGGAGAAAACCTAAATCCTCATTTAAGTGAAATTCTCTAAACTTAATTCTCTAGTTTTGATTATTAGCAACCAGATAACAGAGGAAATTCTAAAAATGTGATGGAAAAAAAAAAGTTTCTACAAGAGGGGTTGTTTGCAAAAGACTTTCTAACATTGTGATTTTCGCATTTGATAAATGCGAGTTGATGAAACTTCGCATTTGTCAAATGCGAAGTTAGTAAATTGGACGAAAAAAAAAGCGAAAAGATTATATTTTTCACGCGTGAAACTCGCATTTGGCAAATGCGAGTTTCACTAAACTCGCACTAAACTCGCATTTGTGCTGATTTTTCTTTTTTTTTTTCCATTTCTGATGCAATTATTTTTTTCCGTTTGTGTTGATTTTTTTCAATTTCTGATGCAAATTTTGTTTTCCCATTTCTATTGCATATTTTTTTCCATTTCTGCTAATAAAGAAGAACACATAGTCGCAAGAATAGGCCCAAAACCAAAACCCAGAATAAAACGGACACGGCAACTAACATATACAGTAAAGCCTGCTGCCCCGAACCGAGGGCAACGCCCCCCCGACGGCCGCCCCTGGACCCCGACTTGACCGGCGTGAGACCCAACAGAGTCGAGAAAATTTCTTAACTTTTCTTATTCTAAGCAAATTCTTTTTTCATTTTTTGAGAGTAATTCTCGATTTCCTAACTTCAATTCTAACATTGTTTATTGTTTCTTAATATCACCATATTGCTTCTTAATATCATCATATTGCTGGTGTTTAGTTATTTCATTGACTGTTGTATCAAGAACTTCCAACCGCAATATCCACATCCCAAGCCAGTCATTGACTATGAAACCAAAACCAAAATGTGTTACATGTTCTCCTAGTACACATTATTTCCCAAAGTATTATCAAACTTTGGGGCCGAATGAATAGGGTGGGTAGATCAAGGGTTTTCTTGATGCCCAACAACATTAAAGGCTTGTGGTACGTTCTCATATCGATGCTGCGACTACAATAATAAGCGGTTTTGCCATCTCGGTCTCGGGATCTCCACATAAATGCAAGTCCGGCTTCCCATTTAGCTAGTTGGCTACTTGATAATTGAAGATGACACACATATTGTGCCAGTGTTGTGCATATTTGTGAAAATGCCATATCCCAAAGGGTTAATTGCAATTAATTCTCTTAAAGTATATCTCATTTCTTACTTTACCCCTAATCTTTAATTTTTTTTATCATTTAATCCTCTATTGGACTGAATTACCCTTCTATTATTTTAACTTTTCATTTCTCTTTTTTCCATTCTTGTTTTTCCCCTCTTTTGTTTCTTTTTTTATTTTATTTTATTTCTTCCTTGTACTCTATTCCATCGTTTCCAATAGAAAACTTCATCTCAAAGAAAAATTTTATCTTGAATTTGTAATTGCATTTTTAGATGAAGTTTTAAAAGGCATCAAAAGCTAATTTCTAATGATTTTATTTGTCACAAAATTACAATTAATGATTATTAATCGGTCTCAAATTCAACTTGTGATATTTTCTTGAGAATAAATTAAGAAACTGAAATGTAAAGAGGAACAAGCAAAAGAATTGAAAGGCTACAAAATGGTATTTTGGGAAGTGGTTTGAATTTTTTTGTAATCATTTGGGAAGAAGATAGATATTTGCAATTCCATTTTTAATATACTTTCTATATTACCTACTTAACCCTTGTTTTGACGTGGAACTTCAATTCACTTTGCAAACCTCCGACCGTTTAGATAATGTATTTTGTGAATTGGAAAATGTACTAAATCTTGGTACAAGTGGCCTGTCCGTATTTAAGGAATTATACGGTAATTGCTTCACGTCAAAATATGTAGATTTTATAGGCACAATCAGCTCAACTCAGTGGCTGTTAGACTTATACAAGTGAATGTCATGGTTTACGCATTTGATGATTATATTGACGAAAACAATGTCAAGTAATTGTGAGAATCTCGATGTAACTCCACTTGTATTTGATCGCATAGCATACAATTAAACTTGTTTCTGTAGTAAAATGAAAAACTATGAACCCGTGTGGTACAATTATGTGTATAGTTAACATTGCTTAGGATGGTTTAGGGTTTAGGGGTACGGTTTAGGGTTTAGGGTTTAGGGTTTAGGGTTTACGGTTTACGGTTTACGGTTTACGGTTTACGGTTTAGGGTTTAGGGTTTAGGGTTTAGGGCCTTGGCGTTGTCGTTTTACGGTTTATGGTTTCGGGATTACGATTACTAACCTGTAGGGTTTAGGGTTTCGGTTTTAGTAGGGTTTGGGGTTTGGGGATTGCGCATAATGTTCACTACATAACAAATTAATCATTAGTAGTAAAGAAGAAAAAAATAAAGAGGGAAAAAATTCATTTTTTTAAACAATCAAGTATTTTCTTAAACCACAAAGAGAAAGTATTTCTAGTCCAGTGCTCTTATTCTAATGCAATTTCAAAAATTTACTTTTTTTTATAAATTTTACTTATAAGTGAAGTTGCATTGTGCAATGAGAAGTTGGAAAGTAAACACTTCTTAGAATACAACTTCAAAAAAATATTTTTTTTATTTCAAATGCTAAATTCTGATTTGAACCCTACACCCAAATCACCCTATTTGCAGAAAAAATTTAAAAATCATAATATTTTTGAAATTTCTCATCACGAAGAGTATGGGAGATAAGAGAGCAAAGGTTTCTTGTGAAGAAATAAAGGAAATCATATAGATTCTTTTATGTAAGTATATTAGGGGTGGAAAAGAAGTTTTCTAACAATTGTCAAATAGATATAATGTAGCAAATAATTTTTTTTCCTAACGGATGTCCAACGGGTACTATTATACTACGTCTAAATTAACAAGTGTTTATCAAATCGTTATGGAGTTTACTAGATCAAAACTTTAGCTAAGTTTACTTGAACAATTGTCAAGACAATATTAACATTTGCCAAGCTCCATCTAGCCATTAGGAAGTTAGTGTCCAAGGAATAAACCTATAAAAGAAATGTTGTATTGGTGTTCAATGGATAGCATACCTCAACTAAGTAGCCAAATAGTGAGTTTATTCAATCAAAAAATCGAAGTGAGTTCTAGGATATAAATGTAAGCTCATTAATTTTTTTACACAACGAACCTTACTTTACATATCCAAATTTTAACAAATGTCTTTTGAATATATAAGGATACTCTAAACAATTTATGAGCAAGGAAATTATATGTTCAAGGCTTTGAAAAGAAAAGTAATGAATATAAATTCCAGGAAATCGAGCAAGTCATATAAAGTATTATCAAAGATTTCAGTCCCCTGGATAATAGGAAGAAAGAAGAAAAATGAAGAAAAGAAAGATAAGACGACATTTTCTTTTTTTTTTTTATTTCCCAAAGTATTATCAAGCTTTGGGGCGAACCTTCTTGGCTCTTATCCCATGTCAAGGTGCCTTGAATCATGTTTCTTCAACCCTCACTGGGGTCTCGCCGGTCCGGTCAGAATCCAGGGGCGACGCTAGGGGGTCCAGGCGTTGCCCCAGGTCAGGGCAACGCCCGCTTCTGATATATGTTAGTTGCGTGTCCGTTTTATTCGGGTTTGGTTTGGGCCTATTCTTGCGGCTACGTGTTCTTCTTTATTGTTGCGTCGGTTATAACATCCTATTTATGTTGGCAAATTTTGTGGCAGTACATTTTCTTTTTTTTAGAATGCGAGTTCTGCTTTTCATTTTCTTGTTTTTTTTTTCACCAAACTCGCATTTGCAAAATGCGAGTTCACTGGAACACGCATTTTGCAAATGCGAACATCACTGGTCTGAACCCTACACCCAAATCACCCTATTTGCAGAAAAAATTTAAAAATCATAATATTTTTAGAAATTTCTCCCAGATAACAATATACATACGGTCCAAATTGAGTTTAGTATAGATTGGGATCAAACTCAAGTAGTCTTGCTAAAGAGGCTTTGCATGACAGGAGGGGCCTCAAAAAGTGAAAAAAGAAGTGACATCAGTTAGCATCAAAAGCCGCAAAAATGAACTGCAAAACAAAATGTTGTCAAACGTAGGGAAGGATCTATGGCCGTCCTAAAGCTTCGGAAGGAAGTTCTGCCTCAAGTCCTAGTACTCGACTGTCCAAAAGAACCACATAAAGTAAATCATCTACCAGATCTTTGTCAAATGAAAGATCGGACGCAGGAGGAATTAGTCCGCAGTGTACAAAAGATGATCCCTCAGCACATTGACTTCTGCCAGCTGGAGCTTCGGATGAAGAAGCCAAACAGTGGTACGGTCCAACGAGCTAACGGCTAGTTTTTTCAACCTTTTTTTTTTAATTACTGTAAGTAGCTCTCTCCATTCAATTTTATGGCAGCCATATAAGGATTAAACACCCTAGTTGTGCCAGAAAAGATTTCTAGTTGTGATATTCGTGAGTTTGATCAGAGAGTAGTCTTTAATAAAGAGTGAGAAAAATATTGTACTAAAGTGAGGTTTTCTTCAGGAATGGCAACGAGACGGATGTCCATGCGAGATGGGGAGGGGCCGGTGCTAGGGAAGGGGGGGTTCTCCTCCAATTTTAAAAAGGGCGGGGATGGAGGAAGATATCGCTACCCTATCCCCCTACTAATACACAGATTGAGAAAAATAAATATCTATATATAGTTTTCTATATATACATACAACCAGTGTTTTTAGAACCGGACCGGACTGGCTGGTTCGACCGGTTGAACTGCAAACCAGCCATGCCACCGGTCCAGTTCTCTCCTAGGTGGCCTGAAGTGATAACTGTCAAGAACCGGTCGAACAGTGCGAACCGTACGAATCGGGATGAACCGCGAACCGGCGGTTTTTTGTCTTTTTTCATTTTTTGAAAATATAAAATGTAGTGTTAATGAGATTTGATCTTGGGACCTCATATATAAGACACAAGTATCTTAGCCACCACACCAACAAATATTTTTGAAATTAGGTGAGTACAAAAATTTATAAAACTAATGAAAAGTAAAATAAAAAATAAAACATCCATTTACCCATCTATACCTCTCTCTATTTCCACATTCAGAGGTTTCAATCTTGCATCATTTCCAATTTCACCTCCATCATTCCTTTTTTAATCACTAGTTTTTAATGTTACTAAATTCCACATTCAGAGGATTCAATCTTGCATTCTTTCCAATTTTACTTCCATCATTCCTCTTTTAATCACTAATTTTTAGAGTTACTAAATTCCACCATCAGAAGATTCAATCTTGCATCCTTCCAATTTCACCTCAATCATCCCTCTTTTAATCACTAATTTTTAGGGTTATTACAATAAATTTCCTGCACAAACTCTACTCTTCCCTCTTCTCCTCTCCACCTCCTCCACCCTCCTCTCTCTCTTACCCTTTATTAAATCTCCATGTATTTAGGTTAATCTATTGAAGTTTTCTTCCACAACTTTAACATAATCTATACAAGTTTTCTTCCCTTTATTTATTTTCTGTATGTGGAGTTTTTGTATTTAATTTGAAACTTCGAATTCTTTTCATTTATTGATGTTGGTTTTCTTTTTTTTGTTTTCCCAATTTTCGGTTAAAGATGTATCTAATATTTCAAATTTTTTTAGGCTTTTTTTTTTGTATGGTTGAAAGAAATTACATTTATCAATTTTCAGAAAATTTATGTTCAATTTTCATGTTATTAAGAAAATTTTATAAGACACTTCAAGATAAATTACTATTGGATTTATGTATTCAAAGTTATTGGGTTTAAATTTTTTTCCCCTCAAAATATTTGGAAAATATCATTAATGGTGAATAAAAGATGGGATTTGGAATCATTTTATACCCAAATGTGTCAATGAAATGTAGTAAAGTGTCACAAATAACTGATTGCTGAAGTACCACAAGGGCCCATCTCACGTTCTACCAACCCTAGAGATCGACCTAGATGAATCATTGACTTACCAAGAAAAACCCTTGAAGATTCTCGATAGAAAGGTTAAGGTCTTAAGAAGGAAGCAGATTCCTTTGGTGAAGGTTCTTTGGAGACATCACGGTGTAGAAGAAGCAACATGGGAACTAGAGGAAGAGATGAACCAGAAATACCCAGAGCTTCAAATGACCAAAGGTAATAATTTCGAGGACGAAATTTCTTAAGTAGGGGAGATTGTGAGGGCCTTGAACTTTACTCAAAAATTTGCTTAGATTTTTCATGAATAATGCTTAAAAACTGTGCTTGGGCGTGTGCATGATCACGAAAATTTTTTTTTAAAAAAAAAAGAAAGACCATTGAAATTGTTGCAAAATGATAGCTTGGGAAAACTTAAACGAACATTCGAGCTCCACTTCGATAAATTAGTTCACAACTCAATCGACCCGTGAGTTTTATATCACTCCTTCGATTTCAAATGTGCTTAAACAAGCCGCCTATGAAAACCATTACAATCATGTATATAAAGTCTTAAGTGTTTCTTTCTTTTCTTTCATTCCAACCGGCTTCATTCCTAAATTTCTTAAACCAAAAAATTTAGTAGCTGAAACTATTTTTCTTCAGCAAATTTTGAACCCACCATTCCCTCCAAGCAAATCGGATTTCTCTTCACAATTCCAGCAAGAACTTCTGCCGCCCTTTTGTCACCTCCATATTGTCGCGCCCCATTTTTTTGAAAAAGGCAAAAAACGTTGTTGTGTAAAAGGGAAAGATTTGGTTTTTTGAAAAACGAAGGGAAAGGGGTCATGGGACTATAAAATGCGACGGTTTGGACCCAAAACAAAAGTCTAGAAAAGGGTTTTAGAAAAGTTTGAGTCGCCACTTGGTATGGAGTTTAGGTGTACCAAGTCACCCAAAAGTTTTGATTTAATGAAATAAACAAAGAAAACCCTTTTTAGGCGACTCAGTCTTTGAAAACTAGAGAAAATGTTGGGGTCACGGTTGAAAGAAGGGAAGGCAAAGATTCGATGTTGCTCGTCTCTAAGGCACCCTTCTAACCTAGCCAAAGCTAGTTGCAAGATTTAGTTGAAAATTTCCTAATTCTAACTTTAAAATTTATCACATTTGGATGTTGTCTATATGGATGCAAAACCTAGACCTAATGTTGGATCGAGAGGGGCAAATGTCTCCTTGAGGTGTGATTGGAATTGATCACATTAGTTGTGTCATCCAATTTTGATCCCTCGAGGAGGTCACGAAAGATGCAAATGATGAGACTCGAATGAACGGAAAGTAGGTTTTCAAAATGCAATTTTATAAAGTATCAAGAGAAAAGAAGTTGGGTTTTTGAAAGGATCAATTTTAAATGCAAAGGGGAGCTTGAATTTCCAAAAAGATGCAATTTTAAGAAAAATGGTTTTTCGACTTTGAATTGCCAAAACATGAAGAAGAAAGTTGATTTTTAAAGAATGAATTGATAGAGTTTAAAATAATGTACATGTATGTCCCAAAGAGGAATAATGCAACATAATGGGTGCTGGGACTAAGTTCGTGACTTTAAATCTTCCTTTCATAGAAGAAAATAAAAGCGTGCTAAGGCTAGGAAGCCATACTCTTTTTCCCTTTTCAAAGGGTAATGCCTTAAATGCACTAATCTAATAAAAGAAAACTAAATGAGATGTCTCATACCTGGGATGGGGAATAGTGACATGCAAAATGGGAAAGAAACTCTAAAAGTGGAAAGTGTGTGAAATTTGTATCTAATGCATGAAAGGCGTTTAAGGGTCTAGCATTGACTAGCCCTCGTTAAAGGGTTCTCACTAACATTGATTAGTGAGAAATTGAATGGGAAGGCCACAACTAGCGTTGGACTAGTGTGGTGGCGTCAATATATTTACACAATAATCATGTAGACATGATAATAAAGCAAATAAACACATAAAACACATAAACACATAACACATAGGCATAATGTCTAGATGCAAGACCCTAGGAAAGCAAGTAAACACATAATCATGCAAGCATGCAAAATAAGCATATAAAAACTAATTATTACATTGGGGGAAACCTAAATACATTCTAAGGGAAGAAATTCGAAATAATAATCTAACTATTACATCTTCTAGAATAAATACACTTTTTGCCAAATTAAACCTATCTATTACAACTTGGCATCCAAGGCCTCCAAATGATTTACTCAAAAATTAAATGACATAAATAAAGACTAGACATGAATAAAAGCAAAGGAAAACTTAATTTAAAACATGCAAGATCATGCAAAAACACATAATAAGCACATAATAGGGGAAAGAAGTTACCATCCCTTGATATGAGGCCTTAATTGAATCCTTAAATGATGGGAATGATTATCTAAGACTCAATGTGAACAAAAGGGATCAAGGTACCAATTTAAAGGAAAACCAATCAAAAATTCAAAGAAAGGGTATCTAAACAGATTCTGCAAGCAAACAGATAATAATAGGAAGTAGAGTAAGATTCTGGAACAAAAGAGCATGAAATATCAACAATACAAAAAAAGAAGGTTACGCGGACCGAAACGCTGAAAGAACCAGCAAACACAAGCAAAAAATTAAAGACCCGAGAGGAAACGCGGACCGTAAACGCTGGACGCAACCGCTGAACAAATCACAGCAAAAATCAAAGATCGAGAGGAACGCGGACCGAAACGCGACTCACCAGAACCAGCCGCTTCTTCCCATCTTCAAAATATCGGGAAGATTGCTTCCGCTTTTCGAACAATATCACAAAACAAAATCCTCGAGGCAAGGGATCTATTTAAAGCATCAAATATCAGCATTCGATCATGTCAAAACAAGATAAAATCAAGAAGGCCAAATCTTAAGCATCGCGATCATCAAATAGGCAAAAGGGGAAGGAAGAACCGTTGGGTAGAAACGGGATTGACCGGCTGCGTAGCCGCCGCTTTCTTCACATCTTCAAATATTCAACCGAAACGCGGATCGTTACGCGAGCTAGTCCACGCAGAGGTCCGCTTCTTCACAACTTCAAACATTCAAGAGGAACGCGATCGTTCACGCCAACTAGTCAGCGTAAGTAGTCCGCGCTTTCTTCACATCTTCGCGAAGAACATTTTTCCAGAAATTTCTCGGGAATCACAACGATCATCACGTAAGCATCAAACGCCTAATTTTAAACGTAAAACCAATCTACTAGCCTTACCAAGGCCTTATAAACACAACATGCTCATATAACAGCTGATAATCATCATCAAATATCCCAAAATAAAAGAAAAACTACTCAAGACCTTGGTTCCACCAAAAGGCCCGAAAATCAGATAATTTTTACGATCAAAACAGTAAATAAGGTGTAAGTATGCTACCTGAACCGGAAGCTTTGAATTTAAACCGAGGAAAGAGGCCAGAATTTCCAAGAATAAGCTCCTCAAGTGTCAAACCCTAGCTTTTCTTTTCTTCTTTCTTTCCTTTTTCTCTAGTTTCCAGCCGTTTTCTCTTTTTTTCTCTCTCAAAGCTCTCCCAATTCCCTCTTTTCTCTCGATTTCCCACCTTTTTTCTAAACCCTAATCTAGGCTATTTATAGCCACCCAAACCTAGAACTAAGGGTTTTGATGTTCTTGGGATGAGGTGAGCTAATCTTGAACGTTAGATCGTTATTAGGGTTTAGGGGTGAGTTGGGGAATGTTTAAATAGGTTTCTTATCGCTCAAGCATCGAAAATACAGGAAAAGGTGATCCAAGCTTCGGAAAAATCGCGTCATTTTTTTTTTCGATTACACTAGTTACTGGACTCACCCGCTGAACGGTCCGCGTTTTATGACTTTGACTTTTTTTTTTTTTTTTTAAGAAAACCTACAAAAATGAGAAAAATATGTTAGAAAATTCAAAAATAAATAACTAAATATTAAGATAAAAACATAGGAAAACAAATGAAATAGTCAAAATTTGGTGTCTAACTTGCCCTCTTTGTCCGAGTCAAGAAACTCTAGACAAAGACGACACCAAATGCTTACCGGTTTTGTCGGTTGTATCAACCATGCAGAATATTAGATTGCCAACTTTCAAACTAAACAAGCATAATGTGACCGAACTGTAGAGTTGCCTCACGATCTCGACATGAGAATCAGGTCAAACGTAGTTCCAATGCAAATGAACTATAATGAAATGAATACTGAATCTTGTAAAATTCGAGAACGGGAGATAGAAGGGTGCCCGGCGGAGGCTGAGACTCACCAACAGAAATTTAAATTTGAAGAACGGGAGATAGAAGGGTGCCCGGCGGAGGCTGAGACTCACCAACATGAATTTAAATTTGAAGAACGGGAGATAGAAGGGTGCCCGGCGGAGGCTGAGACTCACCAACAGAAATTTAAATTTGAAGAACGGGAGATAGAAGGGTGCCCGGCGGAGGCTGAGACTCACCAACATAAATTTAAATTGAAGAACGGGAGATAGAAGGGTGGAGGTGATATTCACCAACATGAATTTAAATTTGAAGAACGGAGATAGAAGGTGTGGGAGGTCGAGACTCACCAACGTAAATTTAAATTTTGAAGAATGGGGGATAGAAGGTGTTAGGAGGTGAGACTCACCAACGTAAATTTAAATTTTGAAGAATGGGAGGTAGAAGGGGTCGAGACAAGACCAATGTAAATTTAAATTCTTTCCAAATTTAGACTATTCGGGATTGGACCAAGCCCGAATGACTAGATGGGAAAATGTAAATACGCTATTCAGTGGGATTGGACCCAAGTCTGAATGACTAAAATAAACTATTCAGTAGGATTGGACCCAAGCCTGAATGACTGAAATGAACTATTGATGGGATTGGACCCAAGCCCCGAATGAAAATAAACTATTCAAATGGATTGGACCCAAGCTGAATGAAAATAAACTATTCAGTGGGATTGACCCGAAATGACTAAAACAAACTATCCAGTGGATTGGACCCGAAATGACTAGAATAAACTATTCAGCCGGATTGGACCCAGCTGAATGACTAAAATAAACTATTCGGGATTGGACCCGAATGAATGACTAAAATAAACTATTCGGATTGGACCCTAACCCGAATGATCAAATAAACTATTCAATGGATTGGACCGAGCGAATGACTAGAACATACCGGATTGGACCCGAGTCCGAATGACTAAACATATGATTCATGGGATTGGACCCGAATGACTAAAGAAACTATTCAAATGGATTGGACCCAAGCCCCGAATGACCAAATAAACTATTCAGTGGGATTGGACCCAAGCCTGAATGACTGAAATAAACTATTCAGTGGGATTGGACCCAAGCCTGAATGACTAAAACAAACTATCCAGTGGGATTGGACCCGAGCCTGAATGACTAGAATAAACTATTCAGTGGGATTGGACCCGAGCCTGAATGACTAAAATAAACTATTCAGGGATTGGACCCGAGCTCGAATGACTAAAATAAACTATTCGGGATTGGACCCAACTGAATGATCAAATAAACTATTCAAATGGATTGGACCCAAGCCGAATGACTAAAACAAACTATTCAGTGATTGGACCCAAGAATGACTAGAACATACTCAAATGGATTGGACCCAGTCAATGACTAAACATATGATTCTGGGATTGGACCGAGCCGAATGACTAAAGAAACTATTCAAGTGGATTGGACCCGAGCCTGAATGACTAAACATATGATTCAGTGGGATTGGACCCGAGCCTGAATGACTAAAATAAACTATTCAGTGGGATTGGACCCAAGCCTGAATGACTAGATGAAACTATTCAGTGGGATTGGACCCAAGCCTGAATGACTAGATGAAAACATAAATGCTAGATTGCCAGACTTTGAAAAATAAAACACAAGTTGTTCAAACAAGATAACTGTAGAATGCAAGTAATGATGCACTCGATGAAATGGTGCAATTCTGATTTTTGATTTTTCTTGACTTAAAAAAGTAAGTGATTGCTAGGAACAATGAATTTTTTTTTCTTCTCTTTTTTTTTTTTCTCTTTTCTTTTTTTTTTTTTTTTTTTTTTCTTTTTTCTTTTCTTTCTTTTTTCTTTTCTTTTTTTTTTTTTTCAAGAATTGATGGATTTTGAGAAGTTGAAGAGTGTAACGAAACCCTTCCTCTCAGGGGTTGGGACAAATCCACATATGTTGCCATCGTCTTGATGCAAATCTCTTAGGCCGCAAAATTAATCTTGAATGCATTATCCAAAATTGAGAGCACTTCTCTCAAAACAATTTGCCCCTGTCAACTGAATCGTTAACCCTAAGTCATGAAATATTAACCAATTAGTCCATGGAATTCGCTTCTTCTTCTTCTTTTTTTTTTTTTTTCATAAAGTGTAAAACTCTTGTGATCACATATTGGCCATTAAAATGACTAAAATGTATCGAACCATGCAATAAAATACATTCATGAGATACTTATGCTTATGAAGCATTGCTTGTTCTCAAGTGATAGGAATATTCATCAAAAGCAAGTTATGAGATTGAAATAAACCATGTGATCCGAAATCCAAATCCTCATAAACCAAAAACATTTTATGCAATTATTCAATTTGCATCAAGTACTCATAATGTCAAGTAAAAGAAAGACAATTATACCTCAATTTTAACAATTCAAACTTGATTTCTCACTCTCACCAAATTTTGCAATCAAACGACTCATATAGTCAATTCAAGCTTGTCTTTTCCATATTTTCTCAGATTTTACTGATGAAAAGGATTTATTAAAACACTTCCTCTTATTCAAATTGCAATAATGTCTTTTGACGCGAAAATCAACACTTTTAGGTGAAGACTCCCGGTTACTCGACATATGCCTTCTTGCTCAAATAGTAAAGATGTCTTTCGACGCGAAAATCAACACTTTTAGGTGAAGATCCCCGGTTACTCAACATTTCACTTGTTCAAACTGCTTTGCATACTCATAATTCAAGCACCGCTTTTACGAAAGTTAACATTTAGATGCTAAACCTCCTTACTTAGTACTAGAATCATTGAGTAGAACTTTGATTCTCACTTTGCTACTTTTCTTGCTTTGTTTTTTGCTTTTTTTTTTTTTTTTTTTTATCAAATGGAAAAGGATCATTTGCCAACAATATCAATCATTTTCTTGTAAAATCCAATAAAAGAAGAGATCTCATTTAATAGGAAAAAAATTCGAGGCATAATTTTCCCTATTTTACAAAACATACTTTCTAAAATGCCAATGTCTTAACCACATAACAATTATTTCCGAGTAAGATGGAAAAAGGATTTTTCGCATCACACGGGCTTTTATTTCAAAAGGATGAAAGCAATTGCAACCAAAATTGGACATTCGCACCCTTTTTGAATCAAATTTCGAAAAATAAATCAATTTGTGGGACAAATGTGCAATTTAGAATTTTTTTTTTTTTTTGTTTTTGTTTTTTTACACACATAAGCATATAAAAGCCAAATTTAAACAAACAAATACATCTTGATGGAGCAATTCAATCAAAAGTATTTCTAACTGTTAAACCTACGCCTAAAAAAATCAAAACACAAGATCAAACATGAAAAGAAATAGAGCAAGAATAGAATAAATCATAATCAGTGGATCCATCCCCTCAACTCCATCATCGCCTGTGGTGGCCTCTGGGACAGGTTGCTCAGGCGGAACATCGAGGCATGCCACGTTTCAGAAGAAAAGAATTTGAAACGAACTGTGGATTATAACACCTAGTAGTGTGTGCATGAAACCCTGTTTCCAGATTTTTCCGAAAAGGTACTTGTCCTTCTTCGATTTTGCAATTAATCAATCTTCAAAATGATTTAATCATACAAACTGAACATTTATTCAAAACATAAAGCTAGCTTCCTCGATTGGACCGATTGGTCACTCCCTTCCCTCGCAAAAGAAAAGAAATGGTGAAGAAATAATGATGACGCCGCCACCGTTCTACCCTTGTATCTCAAGCAGCCCGTAAACATGAGTTCTTGGACGCGTTGATGGTGTTAACTCAATTCCTTTTGTTTGGACCGGTGCGACTGTTCTCGCTCGCCGCTTCAACCCATATCACCCATACCTTCATGGTAATCCAAGAGGATTGTCCTTTGAAAATGCCCTTTGATGAAAATATGTGCAAAAGTTTGTGCAAAGAAACAATTTTATTTTAAAATGACATCATGACCATAGAATGAATGCTAAACATGACATTTTAAATCGAAAAGCCAAACGCCGGAAAACTTATTTAAAACAAAAGCACTTGACCCTTTGGATATCATCTCCTTGAATTTATTGACAAGGGAGTGTTTGATATAAAGTAAATCGATAAACGAGTCACCGCCTTCCCTTGTCCCATGAACTTTTCCTTTCTGCTTGCACTGTTGCTTTTTCAAACTTGCCCTAGTACCCTTTCAGATTTGCACTGAAGTTGGATAAGGTAAAATAGACAGACTTAACTCCCAACTTTCGTCAATTTAAACATGTTTGTTAAAAATGGTGGCATCAGTGAGACAATCCCTTCTGACAAGATTTAGAGGGAATGTACTTGCATCATTTGCCTTGATTGAAAGTTCTTTCCAGAAATTTTGCAAAAGCTGGGGTCTATAACACTAGGCTTTTCAAGGGATTTGAGTGTGGTGTAGAGGCGGGTTTAAAACAGATGCAAAATTTTTTTTTTTTTTTTAAAAATTTTTTTTTTTTAATAAAATTTGCCAGCTTGGTCCCTTTTTCTTAATTTAATTTTTTTTTTTTTTTTCAAAATACAAAATTACTTGCCCCAGCGGTTTGTGATTCTCAAAGGGTTTGCTAAACAATTGACCGTTCTTTATGGGTTCAAATAAAAAAACGGGGTTGAAGTGTTTAAAAAAAGGAAAAGAATGTTGGCTTTTCAGACCACCTTTTATGCCATTTCTAAAGAAAACTTTGCTCAATCATATGAAAAATCTTTTACACATGTCTGAATTGATTGGTTGAGGAAAATGTCCATCCATTTCCATGAGAACATTGCCTCCTCCGTGTAGCACCTTTGAATAATGAACGGCCCTTGCCAATTGAGCTAATTTCCTCTTAGCTTCTTCTTGTATCGGAAGGATTCGCTTTCAAAACCTTGTCCCCACTTCAACCTGCGAGGTCTAACTTTCTTGTTATAAGCCAGCCATCCTCTGCTGTAACATTGCCCATGACAAATGACATTCAATCTCCTTTCATCGATCAAAGACAGTTGCTCGTGACGTTGCTTGGTCCATTCAGCTTCTTCCAATTGAGCTTCCATTAGAATGCGCAAAGAAGGGATTTCAACTTCGGCAGGTAATACTGCTTCCGTCCCATACATGAGAGAGTAAGGTGTTGCCCTAATAGAAATCCTGATTGCAATTCTCTATGCCAAAAGGGTAGTTTCTCATGCCAATCACGGTGTGTTTCGATTATCTTACAAATGACGACATCCAAGTTCATAAGATATCAGAATTTTCGTCCACCAAATTCCAAAATGATGACGTCCAAGGGTCAAAGGTTTTTATTCATGATCATCCAAGAGCAAAAATAAATAAATGTGCAAAAATAAAAGAGTGGACCATAACTGAAGGACAAAAAGGAGAAACTCCATTTCATTTGGCAAAGAGCAAGATAACAGATAATACCATGGAAGCATAATTAAAAGCATGATTTTAAACAAGCAAAAAAATGAGATAACAAGTGCATTGTTTTTGAAGAAATGATTGACATTAAAACATGATTCATTTTTCAAGGACAAACCCCTCAGATTTACCAAAACCTCCTCCGAGCAGGCAGACAATCAGTAATCCAATCTTGTGTGGTCTCTTGAGGAATCGAAGGAAACTCCACCTTGTCTCTATATCATCATCAGACCTTTCCTTAAATGATCCACCACCATCCTCATTGAGCATGATCAACAATTTCTTCCTCCACACCGATCATTCCAACGACGTTTTTATGTTCCGGGAAAGGGTTTCTATTGACGTTCGGCCCTTGGTCATTCTTTCTTTTCAGAACTATATCCCCGGCATCCACCATGTCTTGAATTCTATGCTTCAAGGCCCAACAATTAATCGTCGAATGACCCGGGCTTCCAGAATGGTAAGCGCAGATGGCATGGGATCATACCAGTGAGGGTCCTGGGATACATTTAGGAGGGAGGTGTTGATTTTCCCAGCGGCCTTCAACTGCTCATACAGTTGGTCAATGGGGCGGCCCAGATCGGTGAAAGTTCGAAAGGTTTTCTGATTTTGCATTTCATTAGGCGGAAAAGAATTTTGAGCAGGATTTTGTGGAGTGTCTAGAGCATAGTTTTGACTGGGTAGGAGATAGGTTGGGAAGTTGAAAACAAAGGTTGGGGGTCCAAATGAATAGGGCTGGGAGAGACGCCCACAGGCGGTGTGATAAATGACCGATGGTAGGGATAATGGTAAATATGAATTTGATTGGTGGGTGGTTCGATCTGGGCTGAGAGTGGACTCCATCCCACACAAAGCCGCTTCTCCTTCATTCTTTCTAAACTGAGCTTCCTCCCACCGCCATTTTGCCCTTGCAATGCTTCCAATTGTCGCTTTGTGGTCACATTGACAATTTTCCCGCTCTAACAAACTCATCATACTCCTCCGCTTATTGACAATTGTAGCAAAGAACTCCCAGGCCATTCAAAATCTCTTCAAAATAAGGGTCACGTGCCTTGATGAAAGTAAACAATCTCTTCTTCTCATAGAGGCTCCACCGCAGCCTAATTTTCTCCAACGCAGCATATGACTTGTGATCTTGAGGGTCTCCTTTGACTCCTTCCAATGTTGTCGGTGCCAACTCACAATTGAATTCATACTTGCTTCACAAAAGGCTGTTGACAAATCCAACCAAGTTTTGATCTCTTGAGATTTCAGGTTCGAGTACCAATCCAAAGCATCCCCTTCTAGGCTCTCGGGGAATAGACGATAGGCAAGCTCATCGTCCAATCGGTTTACCAAGCTTGTTGGCAAACATTTTAAGGCCTCTTAGGGTTCCCGGTACCATCATATTTGCTGAACTTGGGGGTCTTGAAACCCATAGGTAGCTGAACGTTAGGGAACAGGCAAAGGTCGTCATAGTCCAGGCCACCTGGTCTGTTTAGTCCCTGATTCTTCCTTATGAACTCATCAATTTATCCAGCCTTTTGAAAATCTTTGTCAACTGGTGCACATAGGTCATCCACCGCTGGTTTTCCTTGGGAAGTCGATCCCACACAAATGGTTCATGGTATGGTATTGAGGCTCGGAGGGTGAGGAGGCATGTTTAAAGTGATCCGGGTTGAGTATGATGGTTTGCCCTTTTGGTTGGGTTCGGCAAGATATAATCAAGTGTATGGAAAATCGGTGTTATGAGAGAAGCAATCTCATGAAGGTTAGAATAGGTGGAACAAGAGTGGTTTGAATATTGGTTGAGAAGAGGGGTGGATTACTTGTGGGAATGATAACAACACGTTCATGATCATTAAGTGCACCTCCACTACCAGTGATCAATTACAACGACCATCTCGGCCATCTCATTAAATCTTCCCAGACTTCACTTAACTGAGTTCCCAAGGCAGCAAAGTCGGGCGAAATAACAAAGTATTCCTATCTGAACCTGCTCGGAACTCATGCTTAACGAGCTGCTTTGAGCTTTTGCTTTTAAATCGGTAACGATGGGGCTTCTACGAAGCTATTTTTTAAAAGTACTGAATGGGCAAGAACACTTTTTTTAGAGCTTATTTCCAAAGGGGATCTGAGATTTATTTGAAAAAAGGAAAAGAAATGAAGTTAATGATTGCTTATATAATTTGGATGCATGTCCTAGAGAGCCCTTTTATGCCAAGGGTGACCTAGTATGAAAAATGCAATCCTCTGGGGTATGCACCATACAATACCTGATGGGTCCGATCACTTCACTGATATGTGATTAGTAAAACAAACTAGAGGATTGACCCAAAAGAATATGTGATACGTGATGCATCATGAGGACAAAGTTCGAATGGATTTATTACTTTAATTGATATGTGAAGAGAGGTTAAAGGTTAATTTAGCATGGAAAGGATTATTCTTGAGGGAAATATGGATCTAGCTCAAATAGCTTGGACGGGATTGATGGTTTACTCAAAAGTCGGGTTTATTGCTTACCCAACTCCACATCTCCATTTTATTTGCAACACACTAGCTCATAAGCCTTTTAAAATCAAAATTTGGCCTTGATAAAATCATTATCTCAACAATTATTTGTGAATTTTTTCGATTTAGTGTCCTTATGCATGGGATTTTACCAATTTTGATAAAATGGCCAAAAAATGATTACTAGAGGTTTATACTCTAGCATGTGAAGGTCACTCCATATCTTTGGTGTCATCATAGAAAGGATCGGACCCTACCTTACCTTGTGCACCACCCTTTTGGATGTTACGAAAACATAAACATGCAAATCTCATTGGATTATATATCCCAGACACAAGGGTAGTTTATTCCTAACATGGGATTCCCTATGCTGGCATTCCCTCTATGGTTTATGCATGATGCCAGTTTATTAAAGCAAGTAAAGGTGCAAAATGAAACATGGCCTATAGAGCCCCATTTGAACGCCGGTAAGCCTAAAATGATATGCAATTACAACATAAATTCAAACATGTAATAGCCTATCTAGAAGGATGGCTTGTCTTAAAAGAGTGTCAAGACTCTTATTTTTCTAGAGTTTGTGAAATGCAAGAAAAGGGAAGATAACGAAATGTTAGTTTAATCAACAGATATCACATAACACGTTGGAGCAACAAATTGCACAAAAAAAATAGAGGGGTGGAATCCTCCTCTCGTGTCTAGTGGTCCATAGGGGTAGGTAGACTCTCCCCAGGCAATTCTAACATGGATGCATGAGGTTGAGCTCACTAATGCATCTAGACTCGATAAAGGTTCAGTGCTCCCAAACCTTCGCACAAAAGGCAAAAGGTCATCAATCCAAATGCCTCAAGTCGGAGGTCTGAGTGATCCCCAGACATTGCTAATGCACCGTGCCACGCCACATGTCCAAGTGGATCGATCCTAATCCTAATAGGAAGAGTAGGACAAGCCACCAAAAAGTAAAAAAAGTAGGGTCAAAGTAAAATACATATGCACGTATGAAAGTGATTCCCTTTGAGAGGAGGGATTCAAACATCAAACATTTTCGAGGCTCTAGGGTAGATGCACACCCACCCCAAATGCAAGGCGCGGTACAAGTAAATAAATAAACAATAATTCATTCATCATGTACACGATGTGTAAGGAGTGATTTGCACGGGAAAACCCTAGAAAAGAAAAAGGAATGCAACCTAAAACATCCAAATGTGATATATAAGAAAGTTAGAAAAAAGAAATAATCAACTAAATCAAGTGCTCGGACCCTCTTAGGAAAGTCCCCAGTGGTCGCTAAGTTCATCACACTCCATTTTTTTTGAAAAAGAAAAAAGTTGTTGTAAAAGTGAAAGATTTGGTTTTGAAAACAAGGGAAAGGGGTCATGGACTATAAATGCGACGGTTTGACCCAAAACAAAAGTCTAGAAAAGGGTTTTAGAAAAGTTTGAGTCGCCACTTGGTATGGAGTTTAGGTGTACCAAGTCACCCAAAAGTTTTGATTTAATGAAATAAACAAAGAAAACCCTTTTAGACGACTCTGCAGTCTTTGAAAACTAGAGAAAAGGTTGGTCACGGTTGAAAGAAGGGAAGGCAAAGATTCGATGTTACTCGTCTCTAAGGCACCCTTCTAACCTAGCCAAAGCTAGTTGCAAGATTTAGTTGAAAATTTCCTAATTCTAACTTTAAAATTTATCACATTTGATGTTGTCTATATGGATGCAAAACCTAGACCTAATGTTGATCGAGGGGCAAATGTCTCCTTGAGGTGTGATTGAATTGATCACATTAGTTGTGTCATCCAATTTTGATCCCTCGAGGAGGTCACGAAAGATGCAAATGATGAGACCGAATGAACGGAAAGAGGTTTTCAAAATGCAATTTTATAAAGTATCAAGAGAAAAGAAGTTGGGTTTTGAAAGGATCAATTTTAAATGCAAGGAACTTGAATTTCCAAAAGATGCAATTTTAAGAAAAATGGTTTTCGAATTTTGAATTGCAAAACATGAAGAAGAAAGTTGATTTTAAAGAATGAATTGATAGAGTTTAAAATAATGTACATGTATGTCCCAAAGAGGAATAATGCAACATAATGGGTGCGGACTAAGTTCATGACTTTAAATCTTCCTTTTCATAGAAGAAAATAAAAGCGCTAAGGCTAGGAAGCCATACTCGCTCTTTTCCCTTTTCAAGGGTAATGCCTTAAATGCACTAATCTAATAAAAAGAAAACTAAATGAGATGTCTCGCATACGGGATGGGGGAATAGTGACATGCAAAATGGGAAAGAAACTCTAAAAGTGGAAAGTGTGTGAAATTTGTATCTAATGCATGAAAGGCGCTTAAGGGTCTAGCATTGGACTAGTCGTCAAAGGGTTCTCACTAACATTGGATTAGTGAGAAATTGAATGGAAGGCCACAACTAGCGTTGGACTAGTGTGACGCTAATATATTTACACAATAATCATGTAGACATGATAATAAAGCAAATAAACACATAAAACACATAAACACATAACACATAGGCATAATGTCTAGATGCAAGACCCTAGGAAAGCAAGTAAACACATAATCATGCAAGCATGCAAAATAAGCATATAAAACTAATTATTACATCGGGGAAACCTAAATACATTCTAAGGGAAGAAATTCGAAATAATAATCTAACTATTACATCTTCTAGAATAAATACACTTTTTGCCAAATTAAACCTATCTATTACAACTTGGCATCCAAGGCCTCCAAATGATTTACTAAAAATTAAATGACATAAATAAAGACTAGACATGAATAAAAGCAAAGGAAAACTTAATTTAAAACATGCAAGATCATGCAAAAAACACATAATAAGCACATAATGGGAAAGAAGTTACCATCCCTTGATATGAGGCCTTAATTGAATCCTTAAATGATGGGAATGATTATCTAAGACTCAATGTGAACAAAAGGGATCAAGGTACCAATTTAAAGGAAAACCAATCAAAAATTCAAAGAAAGGGTATCTAAACAGACTGCAAGCAAACAGATAATAATAGGTAGAGTAAGACTGGAACAAAGAGCATGAAATATCAAAGAATACAAAAAACGAAGGTTAGCGGACCAACGCTGAAAGCAACCGCTTACAACCAAGCATAAAAAAAATTAAAGACCCGAGGGGAAGCGGACCGAACGCGGACTCAACCGCAACACAAATCCAATAGTAAAATCAAAGATCTAGAGGAAGCGGGGACCAACGGGACTCACCAAGCCAGAACCAGTCAGCTTTCTTCCCATCTTCAAAATATCGGAAGATTGCTTCCAGCTTTTTTCGGACAATATCACAAAACAAAATCCTCGAGGCAAGGGATCTATTTAAAGCATCAAATATCAGCATTCGTATCATGTCAAAACAAGATAAAATCGAAGCAAGGCCAAATCTTAAGCATCGCATCATCAAATAGGCAAAAGGGGAAGGAAGAACCGCTGTAGAAAACGGATTAGGCTGGACGGCTACAGCAATGACCAGCCGCTTTCTTCACATCTTCAGTATTCAACCGAAACGCTGGATCGTTTTGAGCTAGTCCACGCAAGAGGTCGCTTTCTTCACAACTTCAAACATTCAGAGGAAGCGGATCGTTAAACTAGTCCGCTAAGTAGTCAGCGTTTCTTCACATCTTCGCGAAGAACATTTTTCCGTAAATTTCGGGAATCACAACAAAGATCATCACGTAAGCATCAAACGCGTCTAATTTTAAACGTAAAACCAATCTACTAGCCTTACCAAGGCCTTATAAACACAACATGCTCATATAACAGTGATAATCATCATCAAATATCCCAAAATAAAGAAAAACTACTCAAGACCTTGGTTCCACCAAAGGCCGAAAATCGAGGATAATTTTTACGATCAAAACAGTAAATAAGGTATAAGTATGCTACCTGAACCGGAAGCTTTGAATTTAAACCGAGGAAAGAGGCCAGAATTTCCAAGAATAAGCTCCTCAAGTGTCAAACCCTAGCTTTTCTTTTCTTCTTTCTTTTCCTTTTTTCTCTCTAGTTTCCAGCCGTTTTTCTCTGCTTTTTTCTCTCTCAAAACTCTCCTAATTCCCTCTTTTTCTCTCAGATTTCCCCCACCTTTTTTTCTAAACCCTAATCTAGGCTATTTATAGCCACCCAAACCTAGAACTAAGGGTTTTGATGTTCTTGGGATGAGGTGAGCTAATCTTGAACGTTAGATCAGTTATTAGGGTTTAGGGGTGAGTTGGGGAATGTTTAAATAGGTTTCTTATCGTTCAAGCATCAAAAATACATTGGAAAGGGTGATCCAAGCTTACGGAAAAATCCAGGCGTCATTTTTTTTTTCGATTGTTACGGACTAGTTACAGCGGACTCACCCGCCAGAATTGGTCCGCGTTTTATGACTTTGACTTTTTTTTTTTTTTTTTTTAAGAAAAACCTACAAAAATGAGAAAAATATGTTAGAAAATTCAAAAATAAATAACTAAATATTAACAGATAAAAACATAGGAAAACAAATGAAATAGTCAAAATTTGGTGTCTACACATATGGCCGCCACTTATCAGTTTCTTGCTGAAAATTTTGGCAGCTTGAACAAGTCATCCAGAAAATCCATCATCATCAGCAGCTCCTTGGATTGGTTAACCAAAATTTTCAGATAATTTTGTCCAAGGCTGATGATGATCACCGGCCCTCATGCCCAATGGAAGAAAGGGGTGTGACACTTGGCATTTTGTTCAGCCATTATGCTCACTTGAGCAAGGCAGCTCAGATTTTTTTTTCCTTTCTTTTCTCTCAAGGTCATCCGAACCTCTCAGCAGAATTATACTTCATTCCTTTTCCATTTCACTCCTCACACACTCCATTCACTTCAGCAAAAACTCTCCCCAAAAAGCTCTCAATCGAGAGCTCTCTCTCTCTCTCCCTTTTTCCTCTTGCTTCTCCCTTGGTTACTTCAGCCTTGCTCCAAGAACTTTACCTTGGTTGCAAGCTGCTGGAACTGGAGCTGGAATCTGAAAGGAGCTGTCTTGTTCTACTCCCATTTCTTGTCTAAGCTTGAGGTAAGAATGTTAGCTTCATACAACTCCATTGGCAGCTTAGAAGATTTTCTTCTTCCCTCCTTAGCTTGTTTCGTTTCTTGTAGCTGGAAAACCGAAGCTGCAGTCAACATCACTTGTTCTTCCATCTTTTGAAGCTGGTTGTGGGTATGGATCATTTTCTATCCTCTTAAACTCATAGAAACAGTTTCTCTTTAAAGGAAAATGTCATGTTGAACGGTAAATGATCATGCATGTGATAGTTGACTTGAAATCTTACCGTATCATACATGCATCCTCTTCATCTTTTCTGGAAATTTGATTACCGATGGGGAGCCACATTCTTGAGTTCACTAAGCTACCGAAGCCTTAAAATGGTAGTTTCATTTTATCTATTCTATGCATGATCCTTGAAGAGTGGTTAAACTTTCACTTGTACTACTCATTGAACTTTGGATATTGGTAGTTGAAGTTGCGTGTAGATTGGGGCCTTAGACCCGTTTTTAAATTTCATTTTGTTTCGGTTTTGGCATGATGATAACTGGACCTTTGATACATTGGCTTGGCATTGAAATTTCCGAACCTATTTGGTTGGTTTTACTAAATCATTCCATGCATGTTGATATTTTGATTTCTTGAAGTTCTCCGGCACCTATGCTGGAAATGATGATTAAGCTTGAAATCTTGAACCTATTTCATTCAAGCATCATGTTAAAATGCTGCTTGGCAGTTTATTTGACTTGCTTTTGCATGTTCTCAAATTTCATGAATGCATGATGAACTTGAATCATTATGACCATAAGCTGGAATTTTGAGCGGATGAACTTGAAGCTTGATATTTCACTGTTTTGATTAATGTTTGATTACCTAATGTTTCATGCATGTCTTGGTGTGTGATTGAGATTTGATGATGACTTGATGTTAAATTGCTGGAACCCAAACCAGGCCTCTAACCGTGGCTAAATAATTGAAAATGTCACAAAGTTGTTCAAAGTTATATATATATTTTTTCTTTTTTTTCCAGAAATCAGTGAGCAAAATGGATCAAAACAGAATGCTTGCATCTTTTAAATTACAACTCCAAATCAAGTGCCGTCAAGGGCATTTGAAACTAAACCCAAAGAGCTTTGATTCGGTACCTCACATGCCCCGTAACTCATTTTCTACACACCGTGGCAAACCGATGAACATCGCTCAAAAACCAAACCTGCAAATTTCTAGAAATGACGATCTTGAATGATAATGGCCAAATTTGACTGATTTCTAAAATGATTTAGGTTTTGGTGTCTTCTGAGAAATTAAAGAGCTGTGAATCTAGTTTTCAATGGTTCCAAAATCATGCAAGTCGCCCAAGTAGAACTTCCGATTCGATTTTGAAAGAAACTGTGCCAAATTAGTTTTAAGCAATGCAAACCGTATGAACTTCATGATTGAAATTTGGTTGTTTGACCAAAATCTTAACTTCACCATCCGATTTTGGCATGAAAATTTGTTTTAAACATGTAAAGGTTTTTGTGTTTTAGCAAAACCAAAACGGGTAAAACGACCTCAAATTGGTTTCAAAACTAACTGCGGTTACGAAAACTCATTCTGTACCATGATAAGAAATTAAAACAATTTCCAAACCAAAACAAACTATTTCTAAGCTATACAAACATGGTATAACATGTTATCAAACTCTTTTGCATATCAACTACTCCACTGTTTCAAACCCTAATCTTGCCACGTTCTCAAAACTCGCCCATATTACTTATCTAACCAAAACCTCGATGTCGAAAGTATTTTGCCACGATTGCTACTCGTTAGTAAACCTAATTACATCGTTGTTTTATAAAAGAAGTGAATTGGTCAAAATTGATTTAATAATTAAAAGTTGATATAGTAATTATGTACCTCAGGATCCGTCGGTGAACCAAGCGAGGGTGTTGGTACTGAAGCTTTCGACTCACCAACTCAACTTTGACCTAACTAAGGTGAGTGTTCCAATCCGTTTTAAAATCAAATATTTTACTACTATTTGGAAATGACTTGTGAAATATTTTACCCGACTCATATTTGCAAAGAAATGAATTACCACTATTTCCAAGAAAAAAATGTTTTTACAAGTGAAATAATTTGTGAAGGAATTGTGAGGATTCCTATTTGTTGCTATTTGATCCTTGTTTGCTAGGCTACTTGTTGTTGATTGATACTTGTTTACTAAATGTGATTATTGTTTGAATAAATGAAACTAGGGTTTTATGAAAAGTAAGTTATTATTATTTATCTTGACTCAAACGTGTTATGTGGTTTAGTATGTTTTGTTTTAAGAAAATAATAAAACTTGTTTTCTTTTCGAGGCTTGAGGTGAAGAGGCTGGCTTTCAAGGGCCCCTCACTCCTAAAGGCGGGTGTATACTTTATTGCACTCTCCTAAGGGGGCTCGTAGGTTGAAATTGATTGTCAGTTGTCCCTCGCCTCTAACAACAAAACTAAACCACTGTAATTGTGCCTGTGTGTCGCGCCCCATTTTTTCGACAAAAATGTTTTGTGTTGTGGAAAAGGGAAAGATTTGATTTTTTGAAAAAGAAAGGGAAAGGGGTCATGGGACTATAAAATGCGACGGTTTGGACCCAAAAACAAAAGTCTAGAAAAGGGTTTTTTAGAAAAGTTTGGAGTCGCCACTTGGTATGGAGTTTAGGTGTACCAAGTCACCAAAAAGTTTTGATTTAATGAAATAAACAAAGAAAACCCTTTTTTAGACGACTCCAGGTCTTTGAAAACTAGAGAAAAAGGTAAAGAAGTTGAGTTTTTGAAAGGATCAATTTTAAATGCAAAGAGGAACTTGAATTTCCAAAAAGGTGCAATTTTAAGAAAAAGTGGCTTTTTAACTTTGAATTGATAAAAGAGAAGAAGAAGCTTAATTTTTAAAGAATGATTTTGATAGCATTTGAAATAATGCACATGTATGTCCTAAAGAGGGATAATGCAACATAATGGGTGCGGGGGACTAAATTCGTGACTTTGAATCTTCCTTTTCGTAGAAGGAAATAAAAGCGTGCTAAGGCTAGGAAGCCATACTCGCTCTTTTCCCTAATTCAAAGGGTAATGCCTTAAATGCACTAATCTAATAAAAAGAAAACTAAATGAGATGTTTCGCATACGGGATGGGGGAATAGTGACATGCAAAATGGGAAAGAAACTCTAAAAGTGAAAAGTGTGTGAAATTTGTATCTAATGCATGAATGGCGTTTTAAGGGTCTAGCATTGGACTAGCCCTCGTCAAAAGGTTCTCACTAACATTGGATTAGTGAGAAATCGAAGGGGAAGACCACAACTAGCATTGGACTAGTGTGGTGACGTCAATATATTTACACAATAATCATGTAGACATGATAATAAAGCGAGTAAACACATAAAACACATAAACACATAACACATAGGCATAATGTCTAGATGCAAGGCCCTAGGAAAGCAAATAAACACATAATCATGCAAGCATGCAAAATAAACATATAAAACCTAATTATTACATTGAGGGGAGCCTAAATACATTCTAAGGGGGGAAAATTCGGAATAATAATCTAACTATTACATCTTCTAGAATAAATACACTTTTGCCAAAATTAAACCTATCTATTACAACTTGGCATCCAAGGCCTCCAAACGATTTACTCAAAAATTTAAACAACATAAATAAAGACTAGACATGAATAAAAGCAAAGGAAAACTTAATTTAAAACATGCAAAATCATGCAAAACACATAATAAGCACATAATAGGGGAAAGAAGTTACCATCCCTTGATGTGATGCCTTAATTGAATCCTTAGACGATGGGAATGGTTATCTAAGACTCAATGTCAACAAAAGGGATCAAGGTACCAATTTAAAGGAAAACCAATCAAAAATTCAAAGAAAGGGTATCTAAACAGATTCTGCAAGCAACACAGATAATACTAGGAAATAGAGTAAGATTCGGAACAAAAGAGCAGAAATATCAACAGTAATACAAAAAGAGAGAGGTTACGCGGGTGAGAAAGCGCTGCCTGATCCAAGCAAATCACAGCGTTACGGCAAAATTAAAGTCAGATGGGAACAAACGCGGACTCGGCCAGTAACCAGCCGTTCTTCCCATCTTCAAAACATCGGAAGATTGCTTCCAGTTTTTCGACAATATCTCGCACAAAATCCTCGAGGCAGGGGATCTATTTAAACATCAAACACCAAGATTGGATCATGTCAAAACAAGCTAAAATCGAAGAAAGCCAAATCTTAAGCATCAACATCATCAAATAGACAAAAAAAGGGAAGGGAAGAACTGTCAGGGTAGAAACGAGGATTGTTACGCGGACTGGCCTGCGTAACAATCCAGCGTTTCTTCACATCTTCAAGTATTCAAACAGAAACGCGGAGTGTTACGCGGAGTAGTCTGCGCTAAGAGGTCCGCGTTTCTTCACAACTTCAAACATTCAAGAGGAAACGCGGACCGTTACGCGAAGTCATCCGCGTAAGTGGTCCGCGTTTCTTCACATCTTCAAAAACGTGAAGAACATTTTTCCAGAAATTTCTCAGGAATCACAACAGCATCATCACAGAAGCATCAAACATCTAATTTTAAGCGTAAAAACAAGTCTAATAGCCTTACCAAGGCTTTATAAACACAACATGCTCATATAACAGCTGATAATCATCATCAAATATCCCAAAATAAAAGGAAAACTACTCAAGACCTTGGTTCCACCAAAAGGCCCAAATCTCAGATAATTTTACGATCAAAAACAGTAAATAGGGTATAAGTATGCTACCTGAACCGGAAGCTTTAATCCAAACGGAGGAGGAGGCCAGAATTTCCAAGAATAAGCTTCTTCAAGTAGAAAACCCTAGCTTTTCTTTTCTTCTTTCTTTTCCTTTTTTCTCTCTAGTTTCCAGCCGTTTTTCTCTGCTTTTTTTCTCTCTCAAAGCTCTCCTAATTCCCTCTTTTTCTCTCAGATTTTAACCTCTTCCCTCTTTGTTAAACCCTAATCTAGGCTATTTATAGCCACCCAAACCTAGAACTAGGGTTTTGATGTTCTTGGGATGAGGTGAGCTAATCTTGAACGTTAGATCAGTTGTTAGGGTTTAGGGGTGAGTTGGGGAATGTTTAAATAGGCTTCTTATCGCTCAAGCATCGAAAATACCTGGAAAATGATGATCCAAGCTTCGGAAAAAATCCGCGTCATTTTTTTTTTCGCCGATCAGGTTACGGACTAGTTAGCGGACTCACCCGCAGAATCGGTCAGCGCTTTATGACTTTGACTTTTTTTTTTTTTTTTTTTTTTTTTTTTTTTAAGAAAAACCTACAAAAATGAGAAAAATATGTTAGAAAATTCAAAGATAAATAACTAAACATTAACAGATAAAAACATAGGAAAACAAAAGAAATAGTCAAAATTTGGTGTCTACACTGTGTATGTCAACTGAGCATGACCGTTGGCCGGGATCCCAAACTCAGGCGAGTCGCCTATTCAATGGCAATAGGGCTTGGTCGGGTAAGTCGGACCTTGGGATTAAGGTTACCTCGAGTGTACACCACCTACCCATTGTTGGTTTTCGTCCAAAGTTAGTAAGGGGTTGGCGAATGGGAAAAGTAAAGATTGACCAGAGTATTGCAGACTCTGTACCGACTAGGTCAATGAGCACTGTATCCTCCCACTGTGACTATTCCTGTTTGACTGGCTCAATGAGCACCATGACTTTCTCTTGAGGCATCGTTTCTTAAACTTGTTATGTGGAAAGAATTTACTGTTTCACAACTTTCCTTAAATGGAAAATTACCGTACTTGAAAACTGGTCCTATATGGACATTATTGGTTTCGAAAGCTTGTTATGTCTATGTGCTTAGCTGTTATATGTTTTGGGACTCTCATTGGGCTCAGAAGCTCACACCATTATATTTCCCTTCCCAGGTTCTCCAGAGTATTAGATTGGGTGCGAAGGAAAGTCCAAGACCAGACCGAACCTTTTGAATTTGTGGGTGTAAATATTCATCTGTTTTCAATGTTGGTGATAATTTTGTGAATTACTTTGAATGGTTACATTAAGATTTTGTGGATCGAACCCTGACGGTTGATTGGCTGTAGCTAAGTTAATCGAACTCTATGGATGCATCTTTATTTCAAACCCTAGTTGAACTGATTTGATTGACCGAGTCCTGGCGAGAGTTAGGCCGGCGGCCGTGGGTCCTAGGGTTCGCCTTGGGAAACGTGGGGCCGCCACATTTACAGCTTGAGAGATATGGTTGTATAAAGATTGGATCACTTGCTAAAAAAATTGTGGCAAGCGGCATATAGGGTTGTAAATCAAACCACGCAACTTGATACTCAACTTGAGTTAGGCTCGAGTCAAACTTGTTCAAACTTGTTTATTTAGGTATCAATCCAAGTCTGAATATAATTTCAAACTCGAAAATATTAATGAACCAATTACAATCTCACGTTGTCCGATTCGATATGTTCATGAACATATAAAATAAGTAAATTTTATAAAAATATTTATATAGTTCCATTCTATCAATGATTCTTAAGCATTTAGAAATTAAGCTCGAGACAACTCCAATGATATGAAATATGTACCAAAGAAATTTATAGCTTGAGAGATATGGTTGTATAAAGATTGGATCACTTGCTGAAAAAATTGTGGCAAGCGGCATATAGGGTTGTAAATCGAACCACTCAACTTGAGTTTGGCTCGAGTCAAACTCATTCAAACTTGTTTATTTAGGTATTAATCCAAGTCTGAATATAATTTCAAACTCGAAAATATTAATGAACCAATTACGATCTTACCTTGTCCGATTCGATATGTTCACGAACATATAAGATAAGTAAATTTTATAAAACTATTTATATAGTTCCTTCCTTAACTCTAATTCTTTCTTTCACGTATATTGCTCCTCTTCTAAATAGCAAACATATGATAGGCATAATTAATTTTAATCACATTTCTAATTCATTGTAATAGGTTTTCTGAACATCAGAGAGTAAAAATTAAGGAAAAAAGAGCAACAAATTAGTGTGAAAATCTCTATACAATATAATATCAAAATATTCATGATTTCTTACCCTGTCCAAGATTGAAAGATGAATCAAATTATTTGATACTTGAATTGAACTCCGCTTAATAAGTGCTCGTTTGAACTTGGTTCATTATCTAGTCAAACCAAACTTGAACATCATTTTATCGTTTTATGTTAGATAACATTAAGCTCAATAAAAACTCGTTCAAGTTCGGTTCAATAAAAATTCGTTCAAGTTCGATTCGATAAAAACTCGTTCAAGTTCAGTTCAATAAGTAAACAAATCAAATTTAAATAAAATTTTAAATTCATTAAAATAATCAAACAATGTTGGACACTAAGGTATTCAATTTGATTAAACTTGTTTAAATCCTTAGAGGCATAAGACGCATGCGGCACTCCCGCCAAGCGCGGCTTCCCACCACAACGAACCAAGAGTGCGTGGGCAGAGCCGACCCAAAAGCTTAATTACAATTTAGTCCTTAATCTAATAGTTTGGTTTACCATGTGAATAATTTTGAACTGAAAGGGCTAAAACTAGAATTAAGAAACTTGTGAGATGGGTTTAAGATTTATTAAAGTAGAAATCTAGACTCGTTTTAAAAGCCTCGTCTTGAATCTCATGTAAAAGAAAATAAGGGAAAGAGACTTATGCTAGAAATGAAGAATAAGAAATAATTAGGACAAAGTGTAGAAGGAAGACTCGTTAATGAAGAGATAAACCCCTCTGCAAATATTAAACATGACATCTTAATGAAGAGATAGACCCCTCTGCAAAAATAAATTTAGTATTAAACATGCCCTATTAGTCTTCTCAATTAGTAATCTAGTCTAAGAGCATGATATAATTAGGTTCTACAAATTCAACTGGTTTGATGGAGTATCGTATGTGTTTAATTGATTGTCTGATTAGAAGGACTAATTATAGAACAGGTCTCTGTATATGTTAAATTTACTGTATTCAAATAAAGTAGTGTCGAATTCTGTACACAATTGGTGTGAGTTACTGCACTTCATGAACACCGGAAGTGCCGAATTGGTCATGTCGAGCCTGCTGTAAACTAGGTGAATGCAATGCACTATGTGCATCGCTTAGAATATTAAACCAATTTCATGAGGTATGTGGGGCATCCTTATGATAAAGATTCTGTAAGGCAAGTTATAGTTGAATATTAAATTGACAGAATTGTAGTTTCGAGGGAAAATCAATAAGTATCCGCACACCGCACTACAATAATGCTTACCGTGATTTGCGGAGCACGTACAAATTTCATGTGATCATATTGGTATGAATTCAAGCACAGGTTCAGCATGCATCTCTGATTCATCACCATAACTAAGAATTTCTTTTGATAAAAAAAGCCAATATCATTGACAAATTAGTTAGAAATGGTTCAAAATGATTTGCTTGACAAAGAATACTGTAAAAATGGTAGAAAATACATAAAACATATTACATATATATCTGATTTGAAAAATCATTAAGTTTAACGGAGTTATAAAATATAAAAATTTATACTATGAGTCACAAATGATCAGATTTGATCAATTGCTCGAGTTCCTCCATAAATATCCGTACATGCACTCAAATCTGCTATCCAATTAATTCAAGTTCAAAACTAATGCTGAGATCTGACGAGAAAATCGAAGAAATTCCAGATCTAACATATATCTTAGATTTGAGAATATAATAACAAATAAAACTCCCATTGGGATAGATTAAGAGAAATAGAAGCTCTCACTAGTAAATATTAGAGGAGAAAAAACTCTTACTAAAACATCTTAAAAGAGATTTTATTAAAAAGAAAACAAAAAAGAGGGAAAAAGGAAGTGAGATCTTGGCTTAAGATCATATCTCCTCCTAAAGAGGAAGAACAGTGGAGAGAACATTAAGAGTGTAGAGAGTAGGCCTTTGTTTAACGCCAGCGAATGCATTGGGAATTAATAAGTATAAGAGTGCACTTAATGAGGTCTTCATTGTTGTTATCGAAGTTATAAATGAAATTGGCACTAATATATATCATGCCATCTAGTAATAGAAACAATTGTCTTGGTATCGTGCCTAACTTTTCATGTAGTGAGAGTCCAACTTTTCATTTATTTCCTATATATTATTGGTTTTCATTTAGGCTAGTTTAATGTGTCATTGGTAGATTTGGTTAATTTCTAAGTTTTAGGTTTCAGGATATATGTTTTAATGCACAATCTATCTGTATATCTATATATTATATATTTGAAAACAACTTTTCATTCTAACCCATTCGTTGAGCTTCCAAATCTCCATTCTTTTCTCTCAATTTCTTGATTTAATTTAACTAGATTTCTAACCCGTGCTATGCATGGAATAACATTTCAAATCAAAATAGTAAAATAATTTTTCTTAAAAAAATTATTTGGAATGAAAAAGTTGAAAGTTTAAGATAGTGTCAATTTCTATCAAAGAATTTTATTTTGAATAAAAGCAAATGAAAAAAATCCCTACTCATGAACTTAAAAGAAGACTATGAAATTATCTAAAAACATTGTGCTCAATTGTCATATATTCTTACAATTGCATATAAAAGTTAGTCCCATTTTAAAAAAATTTCTTTCATTTATTATATCATACTCCGAGAATTTTGTATATTTTTAAACTACCTATGATTGCATGAATAACAAAAAAAAAATTTAATTCCAATTCTATTATTAGATAACATTTGTTTTCAAATAATTATATCTTTAGCTGAAAGATAAAAAATTACCAAAAACTAAATAATAAAACACCCAAATAATGTCCAAAAGGTATTACCAAACACACACATCACTACCATTCTCCTCATTTCCTTCTCTATTACCTCTTCTAATCTGTAACTTCATCCTTACTGCTACTCTCCCCCTTCTTTTTGCCATATTTCCCTTAACATACAATCTCACTTCCTTCATTCTTCTCCCTCAATACTATTCTCTTTAACTTGCTACCCTTTTCTTACCTAATAGACATATCTTTTCCTATATCTGCAAAATTTTCCTTCCATTTCCCTATAAGTTGCACATCCATCCTCTCCCACCCAACAGTCTTACCTTGCAAGTTGTTCTTCCTCTTTCTCCCACTCAACAATCTTAACAATCTTATCTATCTTAGAATCCTATATTCTCTCGGCACCTTTCTCTCATTTTACAATTTGTTCTCCTCCTACCTCCTAACCCTATATTTTCTTGTTCAATGCCCACTTAGATCACCTTCCAAATAGTTGTGGTCAAATCCAAGGTGAAAATTATGTTCTATGGGAAAAATCAAAATTTGGATATAAATTGCATAAATGTTGTGACAGCCCACCTTCCCCTAGGGCGAACCAAAGGGGTCGGCGGACCGCCAGCCCAGCTCTCGCCAGGACTCACTCACTCGAATGACCAATAACCCTTCGAAAGTGAATGTAATTAACCATTTCAATCCAAACCACAAATAATAACTTTACTAAATTCAACTTACAACTCAAACTCTCAAATTACCATAAACCATCAAATTCATCTATTAATTTCAATCTTATACAAAGCGAGGCAATCCTATAAAAATACTAGCTTCCTCGATTCACGTGCCACACCTCGAAACCTGTTAAGAAAAATAAATTGGGGTGAGCTAACGCTCAGTGAGGCCAAGAAAACATGCCAACATGCAGGCTCAAGAAAATTACACCTTTATTAAACAAGATAAGTAACCAGGACTTTGAACAAGAATACAAATACAGATTTAATTACACATTAAATAAAGGATCTGAGGGACTCTCGAGTCAAGTTCCACGAATCTTGATCACATTCCAAATAGTTGACACTCACAACTTTCTTATCCATGTAGAGCTCCACTTGACAACCATCTCCGTCCACCGTTTCACCCCAACCGGGCCAAAACAGGAAATTTGGTAATACTCGAGTATACCCAGGTAAGTAGTCAGTGGCGCACTCCAACCGACGAAAATATGTAAAGACCCATGATTTACCAATCCCTCGGCCAAGCCCTTGCCGGCCCGAGGTAAAAGGTTTATCAATGAGGTTTTGGGCGTCCCCAACAGATTTAAATAGTAAGTAAGATGACGAGACAACGCTCAATCATCAAACAAGTACAAGTATAGGTCAGGCAGGTCATTTCAAGTACAACAAATACAAGCAAGCAAGTCAGGTCAAGTAAGAGAGGCCGGACGAGATAAAGTACACGTCCACCTCGCCAAGTTTAATAATACGATCAATTTAAACATGTAACAGGTCAAGTAAGTCAACAAATCATGCACTTGACACTCACCAAATAACCGAGAGCAAGCGAGAAAATTCAGGAGGTCATACAAGCGTCTCGGTGTCCACGTGATCACCTGAGATATGAAAATCCATTTTCAAACGTGAAATGACGCGACATGCATACACTCAATGCTAAAACGCATGAGAAACATTTATAAACACTTAAGATAGCAAAAGGAGCACATGCATGGGCGTTAAACGAAAAACGGACAAAAACGAAACGAAAACGGAAAACACACATTAAAAGGTGTACAAGACAGTTTTGACACTTTGTACGCCGTTACCCATAACTCAGGTTACAAGTATCGGATTAGAGTGCACGAGGTGCCGTTTCGAAGCTAAGAGAACAAGATACAACTTTCATGAAGAAAACTTCTGCCCAAATTCACTCTTTCTAGGACAAAAATGCGGAAACAGGTCCAGGAATTTCAGTATCAGGATTTCCGACAGGGTTTGATTCAAACGATCATAACTCAGCGCTCACAAATCCAAATCAAGAAATTCCAAAGCCGTTAGAAAGCTAACATACAAGAATACAATTCGTAAGAGACATCAAAAGCAAAAACATTCATTTTCCTGGTCAAAATGACCCACTACAGTAGCAAAATAAGATTCCTGACAGAAACAGGGCATCAGGGGTAATTAAGTCATTTCACATGCTACAGTGCTCTGATTCATCTGAAAATTTACAGGTAGAATCCTCACTCAATTCTATACAACTTTCATGATTTAGGCTAAGGCTAAATCAGCTCCCAACATCCTCAAATATACCAAGCAAATTTGGACAGAAAATGGACAGAAATTCTTGGCTGAAACTTTGAGAAGCAAAACACCAAATCCAAGCAATCTATTCATCCTCTAGGACACACATGAGCATGAATTCAACTAAATCAAGAACAAAAGCATCACTCCCATAACTAGAGGAGAATGTCAGATTTCATACCTTCCACAAATGGGTGTTTAAGATGAATACTTCAAGCTTCCAAGTGCAAGCTTCACTTCCTAGCTCCAAATCAAGATTGAATGGTTGAACCTTGCAAGAGTTCCCAAGCTTTTTTTTTTTTTTTTTCCTCTCTTCTTTTCTTCCCCTATCTCACGGTTTTTCCTTCTCCTTTTGTTCCTTGCTTGGCCGGCTCTATTGGTGCTAGAAAGAGCTAAAGGATAACAACACTTAGATATTTAGGACTTAGTCAAGGGTTGGTCAAAATTGTCATGCCAACCCTAGCATTTCAATGATCTTTCACCTTGGCCCCAAGTGATTTCGTTTCCTAGCAATTAAGTCCATAAGTTGTAAATCCAACTTAGTCCACTAATACTTAATCACACCTAGTTAGGTCACTAATCACCCAATTGACGTAATTAACTCCCGTGAGCATGCAAGTTCACACCGAAAATTCATGAAATAACCAACGTTTGATTTGTACATATAATTAGGGTTTCGAGAAAATATATTAGGGTTAGTACATTTAGGGTTTAGTGTGCAAACAAATTAGGGTTTTGTCAAAATTTAGGGTTTTTAAAGCAAACTAGGGTTAAATTTCAAATTAGGGTTTTTAGACTTGTAAAACAAAATAGTTAAAACAAAACACTTTAAGAAGTAAAACAACCATATAAACACCTTGGCAAACAATAATTACTATAATTAGCATTATTTAATATTTTCCAAAAACTTGGGAAAAATCAGGGCCTCACAAATGTCATCTTTTGATTTTTTTTTTTATAAATAGCCATTTATTATTTTTAGAATTCTTAAAGCACTTTCAAAACTAACCATCCAAATGCATCATTGTTTATTTGAGAAATAAATATCAACAAAATTTATTCACCTTAAAACTTACCCTCATTATAAGAGTATTGTATTGAAATTATTCAAAAAAAATTATTGTGAGTATCCAATGTAATTATAATGATATCAAATGTAAAAGTGAAAAGAAAGTAAAAAAATACCAAAAAAATATATTTATTAAAAGAAAATACTAAAAAATCATCAAAATAATTAGGATTGTATAGTTGTTTTAGAATTTGCTAATAGTAGACACGGAACTTATTGCTCAATTTCAACCAAGAATAGTAGAGTAAAAAGGAAACCTAATTACTACCATAAGTATAAAAAAATAAAATAAAGGCCATTACATTTAAAATTATGATAAAGAGACCATATTTTTAGACTATTGATAAATTGATTTTTTGTGAATGATAACACATTAAATCTCAATTTTGTGATTGCCTTATGATTATTAACACTTGATTTTTTAAAGCAAAATTATTTGATTTAAGAGTTTAAAATATAATTGATAAAACATTTTCCTATGTGTAGCTTTAAGAATTCAAAGATTAAATGTTATAATAAAAGAAAAATGAAAAGAAATGCGTGGCTTATTATATTGGATAAGAAACATATAAAATGCTTAATTTGACTATGTAATTAAAAGATATCAACTTGTATAGCACATATATAGTTGTTTGTGGTCAATTTTGAGAAATTATTAATAAATTTTAAAATTAGCATAGTAAATATCTTATCGAGAGAGAAAGAGAAAGAGTTGAAAAACACATCTTGTATTACAGTGGAGCCAGTTTCTTATTAAAATAATAAATCTTGTTAGTAATAGCAAATAAATGAAAAATATTTGGGTTTGTGGTGATTTCTTTTTCTCCCCAAAATCATATGTGGCATTCATATCATGAGAAGTGGAAAATTTGTGTAATTCTGTTTCAAATCATTAATCAATTATAGTTTCCTTAATTTGATGTCCAAACCATTCGTATGTTCATAGTTATTTTTGGTACAATTAGACAATTGCAAAAATGTTTACTTAAATTTTTTTTATAATTGTTAAATGGCTAAATTTATTTTTGTTAAAGTTAATACAAGACTAACGAAAATTGAGAAAGGTTTCCTTATTATTAGGTTCAAACATTAATTGTTCATTCTAATTTTGGTAACACTAACCAATCTCAAACATATTTCCATTTTATTTAGTTAAAGTTAATAAAAATTTAATTAGATTGCAAAATCATAGGCATTCTTTCCTATTTTTGCTAAGCTATGTTTGGAAAAATCTAATTTTAGGGGCTAAATTTAATTAATCAAAGCATATTTTTGGTTCAATCCAAACAAAAGATACTACTGATATTTTTAACAATTAAAATAAATCAAAAAATTGAGAAAAAAGAATGGAGACTTGGAAGCTCATTTAGTGGTTTAGAATGAAAAATTGTCTTTAAACATATTATATATAGATTGTTAAAAATATCGGTAGTATCTTTTGTTTGGATTGAACCAAAAATATGCTTTTATTATTAAGTTTAGTCCCTAAAATTAGATTCTTCCAAACATAGCATAGCAAAAACTAAGAAAGAATGCCTATGATTTTGCAATCTATTTCCAAATTTTATTAACTTTACCAAAATAAAATAGAATCATATATGAGATTAGTTAGTTTTACCAAAATTAGAAAGAATAATTAATTGTTTGAACCTAATGATAAGGAAACTTCTCTCAATTCCCTTAGTCTTTTATTAACTTCAACAAAAATAAATTTAACCATTTAATACATATAAAACAAATTTAAGAAAACACCTTTGCAATTGGTTAATTATACCAAAAATAATTATGAACATACTAATGGTCTGAACATCAAATTAAGGAAACTATAATTGATTAATGATTTGAAATAAAATTACACAAATTTCCCACTTGTCATGATATGAATACCACATACAATTTTAAGGGAGAAAAAGGAAATCATGACAAAACCAAATATTGTTCATTTCTTTGCTATTTTTAGCAAAATCCATTATTTTAGTGAGAAACTAGTTCCATTGTAATGCAAAGTATGTTTTTAAATGCTCTCTCTCTCTCTCTCTCTCTCTATCTCGATAAGATATTTACTGCACTAATTAATTTTAGAATCAATTAATAATTTCTCAAAATTGACCGCCAACAGCTATACACTTGCTATGCAAGTTAATATATTTTAATTGCATAGTCAAATTAAGCATTTTATATGTTTCTTATCCTATACAACAAACCATGTATTTCTTTTCATTTTCTTTTATAATAACATTTAATCTTTGAATTCTTAAGGCTACATATATGAAAATGTTTTATTAATTATATCTTAAACTCTTATGTCAAATAATTTTACTTTAAAAAAATCAAGTACTAATAATCATAATGCAATTACAAAATTTAGATTTAATGTGTTACCATATTAATCTTTTTTTGGATTTATAATCAATTTTTTTGGGAACATATTAATCTTTTTTAGATTTATTGTCAATTTTTTTAGGAAGTATTTAAAAATTAAATGACTCACTCTATGGATGAGATATTTATTGTATTAATTTCAAAATTTATTAGTAATTTCTCAAACTCAACCATAAAAAGCTATACATTTATATGTATGTTGACATCTTTAACTTACAAATAGAAATTAAGCATTTTATATGTTTCTTATCTTATATAGCAAGCCATGTATATCTTTTCATTTTTCTTTTATTATAACATTTAATCTTTTAATCTTTGAATTCTTTAAGGCTATTCATAGGAAAATGTTTTATCAATTATATTCTAAACTCTTAAGCCAAATAATTTTGCTTGAAAAAACCAAGTGCTAATAATCATAATGCAATCACAAAATTGAGATTTAATGTGTATCATTCAAAAAATCAATTTATCAATAGCCTAAAAACATGGTCTCATTATCATGATTTTACATGTAATGACCTTTATTTTATTTTTTTATACTTAGTTTTCTTTTACTCTATCATCCTTGGTTGAAATAGAAAAGTAAACTCCATATCTTTGCATGCAAATTCTAAAACAACTATGTAATCTAATTATTCTTATGATTGTTTAGTATCTTAGGCTAAATTCAATAGCAAATTCAAACATGGTTTATTCACTTATTGAACCGAACTTGAGTAAGCTTTTATCGAACTGATTTTGAGCAATTTTTTTATTGAAATTAATGTTATCAAACATAAAATGATAAGACAATATTCAACCTGGTTTGACTAGCTAGCAAATCAAGTTCAAATGAATACTTATCAAGCCAACCTCAATTCGAATATCAAATAGTCTAATTCATATTTCAATCCTGGAAAGAGTGAGAAATTATGAACACTTTCATATTATACGATATAGAGATTTTTACCCTAATTTGTTGCTCTTTTTCTCTTAATTTTTGCTCTTTGATGTTCAAGAAATCTATTACGATGAATCAGGAATATGATTAAAATCAATTATACCTATCATATGCTTGCTATTTTAGAAGATGAGCAATATACAGGGAAAAAAGAACTAGAGTTAAGAAAAGAATTATAGGCATATTTTTATGAAATTTATTTGGCTTATATGTTCATGAACATATTGAGTCGGACAATGTAAATATCGTAATTGGTTCATTAATATTTTGAATTTTGAAATCATTTTTGGACTTGGATTGATATCTAAATAAATAAACTTGAACGAGTCTGGTTCAAATCGAGCTCGAGATGAGCGCCAAGTTTT
The DNA here is from genome assembly GCA_013103745.1 of Gardenia jasminoides. NCBI lineage: Eukaryota > Viridiplantae > Streptophyta > Magnoliopsida > Gentianales > Rubiaceae > Gardenia > Gardenia jasminoides. The sequence goes on along the minus strand of CM023097.1, from coordinate 19,144,240 downwards.
TTGAACTGATTTACAGCCCTAGTTTTAAGGTGAATAAATTTTATGGATATGAATTTATTTTTTAAAAAATATTGGTGCATTTGGATGGTCAGTTTTGAAAGTGCTTTAGGAATTCTAAAAAAATAAATGGCTATTTATAAAAAAAAACTTTAAGGATGGCAAAATCTTATGCAATTTACACCTGAATTTTGATTTTTCCCATAGATCATAATTTTCACATTGGATTTGATTGAAACTATTTGAAAGGTGATTAAAATGGGTAGTGAACAAGGAAATGTGGAGTTAAGAAATAGAAGGACAAATTGTAATATGGGAGAAACGTGCTGAGAGAATGACAGATAAAATTACAAGGGTAGATAGGAGATAAGATTGTTGAGTGGGAGAGAGAGGAAGTGTGACTTGTAAAATAAGATTGTTGAGTGGATAAGGAATATGTGACTTGCAGGGCAGAGAAAGGAAAAATATTGCGAAAATAGGGAAAGACAGGTCTATTAGGAAAGAAGAGGACAACAAATTAAGGGGATAGTGCCGGGGAGGGAGAATGAAGGAAGTAAGATTGTAGGATAAAGGAAATGTGGCAGAAAGAGGAGAAAAATAGCACTAAGGACGTGGTTACGGCGTAGGAGAGGTAACAAAAAGGGAAATGAGGAGAATAGCAGTGGATGTTTGTTTGACAATATTTTATGGGACTTATTTGGGTTTTCTATTTAAATTTTGCTAATTTTTTGTATTTCAACGAAGATGTAGTTATTCGAAAACAAATGTTATCTAATAATGGGGAATTAGATTTCTTTTTTTTATTCATGGAACTATAGGTAGTTTTAAAATATACAAAATTCTCAGAGTATGATATAATTAATGAAAGGAATTTTTCTAAAATAGGGACAAATTTTTATATGCAATTGTAAGAATATATGGCAACTCCAAATTTTTAGACAATTTGATAGTCTTTTTTTTTTTTTTAAAGTTCATGAGTGGAGATTTTTTTTCCTTTGCTTTTATTTAAAATAACATCATTCGATAGAAATTGACACTATCTTAAACTTTTACCTTTTCAATTCCAAATAATTTTTTAGGAAAAACGATTTTACCATTTTGATTTGAAATGTTATCCTCTGCACAGCAATTCCTATTAATAATTAAATGTTTGAATCTTATAATAAGGAAACCTTCCCCAATTCCATTAGTCTTTTATTAACTTTAACAGAATTAAATTTAGCCATTTAACACCTATAAAACAGATTTAAGGAAACATCTTTGCGATTGGTTAATTTTATCAAAAATAACTATGAACATACTAATGGTTTGAATATCAAATTAAGGAAACTATAATTGATTAATGATTTGAAACAAAATTATACAAATTTCCCACTTGTAATGATATAAATACCACATACTGTGACGCCCTCACCTCTTCCAAGGGCGAACCCAAGGGTATCAGCGGGACGCCTGCCCAACTCTCACCAGGATTCACTACAAAATCCAAATAATAATACAAGCATTCATTCCTAAAACCCTAATTGAAGTCCAATAAAACTACTAGCTAACTTACAAGAGTACAAACTCAGTAATTTTTATCAAAACTACAATAATATTAACTTCAAATACAATAGACCATCAACTTCACAATAAATAGCAATTCTATACGAAAGTGTGGAAACCCTACAGAAGAAACTAAATTCTCGATCTACGATCCCCACTTCAAGACCTGGTAAGGAAAACAAATATATTGGGGTGAGCTAACGCTCAGTGAGGCCAAGAAAGCATGCACGCAAGTAAGATAGAGCAATACTTTAATAATTAAAACAATTTAAAGTAAAACAAACAATATTTCAAGTAAGGCAATTTGATAACACCATATAAAGGATACAGGTGGACACGGGTGGTAGAGGTGTCTACCGTCCTCAAGAACGTAGCATGTACCCCCAATCCAAATTTCTGCATTTTTCACAATCATATCTGGTCCATTTCATGAGTTCCGACTTCCAATCAAAAATGTTGACACTCCGTCAACCACACTCTCACAAGCTGTAAATACCACTTGAAACCCTCACCTGTCTACTTACATCCCCTGTACCGGGCCCGCTCGTCAAAAATTGATAGTTGGAAATACTCGAGTATACCTTGGTCGGCGAGCGCACTCCAACCGACATAAACACTTTTAAGACCCATGGTTCACCAATCTCTCGACCAAGCCCTTATTGCCGATCGAAATAAAAGGTTCCCCGATGGGGATTGGGCGTCCCCACAATTTTCAATAGCAATAACAATCATTCAAGCAACATAATTCAAGTAACAATTGTTCAAGTGGTTAAACAATTGACAATTCAAACAGTCGAACTCATTTGGAGGCAAATGAAATAAGGTGAGCGCGGTAAAGTACACGCTCACCGAGACACACAAGCATGCTTCTCAAATCATTAACATTAAATAAGGCATTAGATAACATGCACTTGAACACTCATCGGTGATTCAGTTAAACAAGCGAGCAAGCAAGAAGGTTATACTTTGGCAGTCGGGTCGCGCTCGGCGAAGTCTGGGTTACCTGAGCCAAAACAGAACTATCACTTTCATACCAAGCGACTAAAATTCCAATTTTAACCTAACTATCCAAGTTCACCAAAAATCACTCAACTATAGCTTCTTTCCCAAGCCATAACTGACTCAATGTACGTCAGAATTGAACAAGGCTTAAAGCTACGGAAACTAGATTCAACATACTAGAAATCACTAGAAGACATCGCTTGAAGATTCATTGACCAAGATGAACTAAAATGAGCCGGAAGATCCAGCAGAAACAAAAACAGGAGATCAGGCTGGAAAATCAGCCATCTCTGCGACTTCGTTGGTATTGATAGGGAAAGAACTAGCATGTGAGCCTTATACCGTTAGAAATCTTGTGAAATCTAGTTTCAAACGCCACTGACGGCACTCAATTTCAACTCCTGAGCATGGAATTACAGTCATTAGAAGAACAAGGGTACGCAATGACTGTTAGGAAGATTTCTAGATTTGAGAAGCTAATTTTGAGAGAACATTTGGGCATCGAAATGCCACTGAAAAATCACCAAATTTTTTACACTCAATCCTCACTAGGTGGACTAGGTGTATACCAAATTTGAGCCAAAAAATCGCACGGGAAGTTAACTTTTTAGATGGCCAAATTTTGCGAAAAATTTGAACACTAAGCTGCCAGATTTTCCTCCTTTGATTTTCAAACATTTTGCTCAACTAAAACAGCCCCAAATCACTCAAGCATTGACACAAAAGCTCTAGCAGCATTCATTTATCAAATGGAAGCAAAATGGTAGTAAAACTTTGAATCAAAATGCTTCAAAAACAAGACAACCATTAGTTTCCAGCTTTTAACCCAACTTTCAAGAGCTTTTAACACACCAATTGAACTCACATTTGCAAAACATTTTACTGACACATAGTGTAACATTTAAGCTTTCAAAACAACCAAGGAATCCAGAAAAGAGGTCCAAAACAAAGCTTGAAAAACAGCAAGGTGAACTGGCAGCAACACAGCAAAATTTCTAGATTTGGTTCTTCAATTTTTCACATGCTTTTGCCAAACGTTTTTATGCCCCAAAGATGCTCATTTTTGCAAAGGATTTAGCCTACATCTAGGTCATTATTTTAGTAGTGACTAACCAAAGAAAACCAAGAAAATGATGGAGCCAAACAAAGCAAAATGATCAAAAGAGAACCAGTAGTTTGGCACTTCAAATTCCAGATTTTTAAACTTCCTTAGAAGAAGTTTCAGTTTTTACGCAGTATTCTTTGAAAAATCATAACTTAAGTTTGATAAGTCCAAAATTTATGAATCTTATACCATTGGAAAATTGACTTAGTGAACTAAAACTCTTGAAAGACACTTATACAAGATTCAAATCAAAAACCAATCGAATTTCAGTTTAAAGCTGCTGCTACAATGAAAACAGAACATAACAGTTTTGATTTTCAGTCAAATTTGAAAATTCACCAAAATTCACAAAAATCGAACTAGCCCTTGAAATTTATACTACTGAAAGACCTCAGATTCTAGTTTCAAACACAACAAACAGTACTCAATTCTGATCATCTGATACCAAGTTACAACAGTTGCAAATAGGCTAATTCATCAACCCTGTTTTTCCCAAAAATTCCAGATTTTCAAACTTTCTTTCTCAACCATTTTGCAACATCAAACAAAGCCATTTGTACATAAAATTTCTCCCAACCTTAGGTCATCATATAAGCATCAAGAATCAACAAGAAAAATATGGAATCATTGAGTTCAAATTGGAGGAAACAAAGCTGCAAAGAAACCGGCACGCACAACCCTCTCTCAGCTCTTCTCTTTCTCCTTCCTCTTTCATTTTTGGCAACAAATCACCACATAAAACACCTCACACACACACAATAGATCATCAACAGCCCCAAGGTCATAAATAGTGAGATTTCATAGAGCCCACATTCATCAATTAACAACAAAATCCAACACAAAGAGCTACAAGCTTTCTTAGCCAAGGAATTGAAACAAAGAAGCAAGGTTTTTGGTGTTGAGCAACCCTACCTCTACTCCAACAAGAAGCTTGGCTTATGGTGGATGAACTAGCTCCCAAAATTCCTCAATCCTCAAGCTCAACAACCGGTTCCTCCCCTTCTCCTAGCTGGACCGAAATCACCAAGAAAGCTAGCAAGATCTTCAAGGATTTTTAGGTGTAAAGATGGAGGTTTTGTGTTGGTGATTTTTGAAGAACTAAGAAGAGGAAGAAGATGAAGATGGCTGGCTGTTTTTGGAAAGGAATTGGAGGAGAGAGAGTGTGATATACTCTTTGAGTGTCAAGACAAATATGTGGTGGAAATGAGGTTAACCTCAAAAGTCAACTTTTGTAACTTTATGTCGCGTCGATGTCGAATTCACGCGACGCGACACTCCGATCCCGATTTCTCTCATTTATATACCTCAACTACATATTCTAACATTCAAAACTTATGTCCAGTGGTCGACCCTAGGCTCAAGTGCGAAATTTAAACATTCAAATAATTTAATCAAATACACAATTTAAACGTGCACGATGCATTTTAAAACTTTTCGTGCCGTTACAATTGTTATACAATCAAATAATTCAAACTAAAATGATAAAATAATTTTTATGAAAATATGGAATTTTGCAATTTCTAAATTAAATTGATAGTACGAGGCCTCACACATACGATTTTAGGGGGAAAAATCACGACAAACCTAACTATTTTTCATTTCTTCGCTATTTCTAGCAAGAACTATTATTTTAGTAAGAAACTGCCTCTACTATAATGCAAGGTATGTTTTTCAAGTCCCTCTTTCTTGACAAGATATTTATTATGCTAATTTCGAAATCTATTAATAATTTCTCAAAATTGACCACAAACAACTATACACGTGCTATAAAAGTTGATATCTTTTAATTATATAGTCAAATTCAAGATTTTATATGTTTGTTATCCTATATAACAAGCCATTCATTTCTTTTTATTTTTTTTATAACATTTAATCTTTGAATCCTTTAGACTATACATAGGAAAATGTTTTATCAATTATATTTTAAACTCTTAAGTCAAATAATTTTGCTTTAAAAAGTCACGTCCTAATAATCATAATGCAATCACAAAATTTAGATTTAATGTGTTATCACATTAATCTTTTTTTAGATTTGTAGTAAATTATTTTAGGAATTCTTTAAAAAAAAATTGATTAGCTCACTCTATGGATGAGATATTTTATATATTAATTTCAAAATCTATTAGTAATTTCTCAAAATCAATCATAAACAACCACACAACTATACGTATGTTGATATCTTTTAACTTACATAATACAAATTAAGCTTTTTATATGTTTCTTATCCTATATAATAAGCCATGTATTTCTTTTTATTTTTTTATTATAACATTTAGTAATTTAATTTTTGAATTCTGAAGGCTATTCTTGGGAAAATGTTTAATCAATTATATTTTAAACTCTTAAGTTAAATAATTTTGCTTTAAAAAATCAAATGCTAATAATCATAAGTCGATCATAAAATTTAGATTTAATGTGTTACCATTCACAAAAATAAATTTATCAATAGCCCAAAAAATATGGTCTCTTTATCATGATTTTACATGTGATGACATTTGCTTTAGTTTTTATACTTATGTTAGTAATTAGTTTCTTTTTTACTCCACTATCCTTGGTTGAAATTGAGAAGTAAGTTCCATATTTTTTGTTAGCAAATTCTAAAGCAACTATACAATCCTAATTATTTTTATGATTTTTTAGTATCTTTTTTTCATAAATATATAATTTTGGTATTTTTTACTTTTTGTTTCACTTTTATATTTGACATCATTATAATTATTTATATGCTCACAATAATATTTTTTTGAATAATTTCAATATAATACTCTTATAATGAGGGTAAGTTTTATGGTGAATAAATTTTATTGATATGGATTTATTTCTTAAATAAATTATTGATGCATTTGCATAGGCCGAGTTGAAAGTGCTTTAGGAATTCTAAAAAATAATAAACGGTTATTTATAAAAAAAATCCAAAGATGGCAAAATTTTATGCAATTTATGCCTGAATTTTGATTTTTCCCATGGATGATAATTTTCACCTAGAAATTGACCAAAATTATTTGAAAGGTGATTTAAATGGATAGTGAACAAGGAAATATGGGCTTAGGAGGTAGAAGGAGGACAAATTTCAATTTGGGAAAAGTTACTGAGAGAATGATGGATAAAATTATAAGGTGGATAAGATTGTTGAGTGGGAGAAAAAAGGAAGTGCGACTTGCAAGATAAGACTGTTGAGTGGGAGAGACTGGATGTGCGACTTGCAGGGAAGGGGAATGGAAAATATTGCAGGGATGTGAAAAGGTAGGTTTGTTAGGTAAGAAAGGGTAGCAAAGTAAAGGGGATAGTATTGGAATGGAAGGATGAAGGAGAAGAGACTATAGGATAAGGGAAACGTGGCAAAAAGAAGGGGAAGAGTAGAAACAAGGGTGTGGTTACAAAGTAGGAGAGGTAATAGAGAGGGAAATGAGGAGAATGGTACTAATGTGTGTGTTAGGTAATATGTTTTAGACCTTATTTGGGTATTTTATTATTTAATTTTGGTAATTTTTTACCTTTTAACTAAAGATGTAATTATTTGAAAACAAATGTTATCCAATAGTGGAACTGGAATTAGATTTTTTTTATTATTCACAGAATCATAGGTAATTTAAAAATATACCAAATTCTCAGAGTATGATATAATGAATAAAAGGAATTTTTATAAAATGGGACAAATTTTTATATGCTATTGTAAGAATATATGACAATTAAGTGCAATTTTTTTAGGCAATTTCATAGTCTTCTTTTTTTTAAGTTCATGAGTAACTATGAAACTTTACACACACACAGAGATGTGTGTGTGTGTACCATTTTGAAATTTTGAAATGAAATATTTGTACACATTACACACACACACACACACACATATATATATATGTGTATATGTATATATACGTATATATACATATATATATATATATATATATATATATATATATATATATATATATATGTACCATTTTGGAATTTTGAAACGAAAAATTTGTACACATTACACAAACACACACATAGAGACACATGTATGTATGTACGTGCACACATGTACATATGTATGTTTGCATGAATTAATTTTGGTTATTTATTATATGTAACATGCTCAAACTAGTGAGTGAGAGAACCTGAACCACTTTTGAGTTATGGTGGCTGCTTATCCCACGTTAATCTTCTCTTAGCCCCATCATCCACCAAATTATGATTATTATGATTACAATTAGCATGAACATATGTTTTCTTTATGAAGCCCTATACCCATTCTTGGTTTCTCCAACTTAGTCCAAGCCTTTAGATTTTCCCTTATGGTAGTATCAATGGTGGAGAAAATTTGGAGCTACAATTGAAATTCTATCTCCACTATCAACATTTTGATTTTTTCCCCTCAAGATTCAACTATTAAAAATCTTCATCCAGATTATCAATTATTTTAGTATTTCCTCAAAAATAACATTTCAGACGATTGCTGCGAATTTTAGATTTGATGACTTTTATGGAATTTTATATTCTATTCAATGAAAATGTGACAAGATTTCTGATATTCAAATGGAAGATGACTTGGATAGACCAATGTGCATATTAAGTTGCCAAAATCCACTTTTCATATTAAGTTTAGAGTATATAGTTTGTGACAGCCCCACCTCCCCCTAAGGCGAACCAAAGGGGTTCGGCGGACCGCCTACTCAGCTCTCATCGGGACTCACTACAGTCCTCAATTAATTACAATTTAAAAACTCCAATAAATATTAATTACAATTCTAAAACTCCCAAAAGTACAAAAATGCTAAAATCCACAAGTACGTCCCAGTAGTAAATATAATTCAGGTTCTTCAAAATATAAATTACATCTCCACCCAAAATTACAGTTGTACAAGAAATACTCCAAAATACCATAAACCATCGAATTCATCCATTAATTTCATTCTTATACAAAATGAGGAAATCCTACAAAAATACTAACGTCCTCGATTCACGTGCCTCATCTTGAAACCTGTTAAGGAAAACAAATTGGGGTGAGCTAACGCTCAGTGAGGCCAGGGAAAAGCATGCAAGCACATAATCAAGCAAGTAGGAAAGCTAGTAAATTCAGATATAAAAGCGTGTAAATCAATCAATCACTTACACTATTGCAATTTTCATCAGGAGACCGTATTCCCAAGGAATCACTACTCGAGGGCTCACATTAGACAAGAGTCTTGGAGCTGGGTTCGGAGAACCCTCTTCGAGCCTCTCTATCTACAGTGAATATGCGCAAGTACAGTGAACAGGGCTCATACAAGAAAAATACACAGAAATAAGTAAGGATACGGGGCTCTCAGGAGCCAATCCACGTCTTGGCCGATTGATCCACTTTTAGTTGACCCTCCGTCAACCCAAGTAACCATGTCCGTAGTACCCCACTTACTTCCTCCAACCACCATGACACCCTCTCGGATCCGTAACCAAACACGCACTTAAATGGCATTACTTAACAAGTATGCCTAGCAAGACCCCAAATTCTGGATCAAGCTATAACACTTCCCACGGTTCACCAAACTTCTCGACCAAGCCCTTGCCGGCTTGAGTTACAAGGCTAGCCAATGGGTTGGGGCGTCCCCCCACTATGGTCGATGAGACAGAGCTCCAATCGACATACTCGGTCATAGCATTGGGACGGGAAGGGTGGTACCCTACCGCTCAATGCTCACGAGAAACACTTTCATTTACATGCACAAGTAACACTTATCATTTATCAAGCAAGCAAGCACATGAGAGAAAGGACAAGAGCGATAAAGTACACCCCAGCCTCAGTAACTAGTAAGTACGAGAAACATTTTATTTAAACATTTAACATGCACTTGGCACTCACCCAGTCAAAAGAGCAAGAAATCAGTCGAACAAGTTTTACTTTTCCACGTATTCTCCCCTGATGACTTTAATCACCTGGAGACAAAATCTCAATCACAAACTAGTCCAAGCAAATTGACATGAAAACACTTGTACTTGAAGTTCTTGGAAATAGCTCAAAGAATCACACTTTCAAGAGAAAATTCATAAATAAAGTTATACGTCTCGGAAGTGGGTAAGGCTTGAGCCGTTGGGAACTAGGTTCAACCCTCTAAAAGTCATGAGAAAACATCAAATGCAAATTACCAAAGCAGGGAAGTAAATTTTGGAGATTAATTGGCTGCTGAGACAAATTAGGTTTCCAGGTTCACAGGGCCGACTTTGGTAAATCATTTGGAGGTCAAATATACATTGGATTGACACCAAATTTGGTACACATACTCTTCTATATATAGACTATAATCCTGTCAAGTTTCAGCCATATACTCCCACGGGAAGGTCAGTTTCCAAGTGTATAAAGTGTGTCCAGGTTTTCAAGTTCAAATCTGGAAATTTGTTCAACTTCCTACTTGGGCAGAAATCTTTGAAAAATCGCAACTTGAGTTACATAATTCCAAATTTCACAAACTTGGTACCGATGGAAACCTATTTGAAAGTTCTAAAACTTTCCAGAAGAAACCCAGTTAAAATTCTGGGCAGAAATTGCCCAGATTTTTGAGAAAGAGACTACTACAGTACCAAAACAGGGTACGTCAGGTTGGTCGACCAGCCCACTTTGAAAATTCACCAAAAATTACAGAAAACGAATTGGCCTCTCAATTTTATAAATTTTAAATTACTATGTGAAAAGTTTCAAACACCACTGACGGAACTCAATTCCGACACTCGAGCAAGAAATTAAAGCAGTTCAAATAGAGGGGGTTTAAAATTCTGAAAATTCTGTTTCCCAGTTTCGCAGGGCAGATTTCAAGGCTTCATTTGAGTGACGAATTCTTGGTAAAAAATCACGAAATTTGGTACACTAATACTTCCATATATAGGTTAGGTTCATACCAAAATTTAACCAAAATTCGAATGGGAAGGCAGTTTTCTGTGCGCCTAAAATGGACTGGTTCACATTTTCTCAAACCTGCAAATTTTCTTTCCCTTTCTTATCATTGCCTTTTACACATTTAAATCACCACCAATTGACCCCATTTTCGAACCTAGAATAGTTTCAACCTTCCTAAACCCAATGGTGATCAAAATTGATACAAGTTTAGCTCAAAACTTAGCACTAGAACAGCCTCAAAAATCAGTCAGCTTGCATGCCCCATTTCCAGTTTTCCTTGTTCCCACTAAACCTCCAAGTTTGCTCAACCTTTGAAGGGATTTGTGTGGGACAAATTAACCACCTAACCCTCAACATTTAAGCCTCACTTTAAACTTTCAAACTCACCAAAATCACAGCCAACACATTACAAGAAAAACAGCAATTTTCTCCCTCATTTTCTTCCTCTTCTCACCCGAATTTCCTTGGGATTTTTCCTCAAATTTTCAGCCACCATTTCCCACATAAATACATATATTGCATCATTAATCATGCTAGAAATCAAATTATCACAAGGGTGGGAGTCCAAGAGCCCACTCATTCAACCAAAAATCAAGAAAGACAATTTAATAAAATTTATCATCCAAAATTGCAAACTAACACAAGAATCAACTTCATCAACAAATGTCAAGGTTCTAGCAACCTCTCAACTTCCCAAGCCTAACATCATGCTTAAAAATGAAATCAAAGAACAAAGATGCAAGCTTAAGGTTTATACCTCTTCAAGAAGTGAGTAAAATTTCACCCAAGAAATGCTAGATTGAAGCTTCCAAGTGCTCCTCTTCAAAGCTCCTCACCCAAGTTCAAGCTCAAGCCAAGATTAATGGAAGTTGTTGGTGGTTTTAGAGAGGAATTTGGTGGGAGAAATGTGATGAAAATGCAAGGGAAGAAAAGGGTGGAGAGTTCGGCCAAGAGGAAGAAAGGAAGAAAGATTTTTGTGCAATTTTTTTTTTAAAGTGAATTAAATGAAGAAAGAAAGACAAGACATAAAGTATGTCTTTTGGCCCTCAAAGTCAAACATGGAATAGTAAGCATTTGCTAACAATTTGGGAGGGAAAATAATCATCCCACTTAGCTAAGGATGAAAGGGTTAATCTTGGTTAAGGGGGGAGAAATAAAAAGGAATAAATTAAGAGTGAATTAGGGTGAATTAAGTGGAAGTAACAATGGCTAAATAAAATTCTAATATCAAGGAGGTTAATCCAACTGACACTAAGGTTTCAAAACCCTAATCATTTTCGCCCTTATTAACTCACTTCTAATCCCTTAATTGCATTCTTAGCCTACGAGTGATCATCCTTACACTCCATCGCTACGTCACTCACTGCCCGAATTTCTACCTCAAAAAACGTGTTTTTCTCATTTTCTGTCTAATCGATATAAAAGAGCAAATTTTAAATACTAAACGAATTATTGATAAACTACAAGAAATTAAGGGTGAAATAAAATCAATTCACCTCAAGACGAAATAAATTAAATTAATAAATAAATAATGAATAAATTGAATTTTCATCTAAATTTTCTGAAAAATTCGTTTAAATATAATTTTAAAATAATTGAACGAATTAATAATAATAATAACATTATTTAAAAATAATAAGTTGTAATAGTATAAAAATAAATTTTTGAGGCCCTCACATAGTTGACTTATAAAAGCTTTTGAATAAATATCTATTTTTAGGACTAGGATATAGAATCAATTGAAGAACTTTATTTAGGGATGTATAATTAATAACAAGTCTTGGAGTTCCTCTTTTAATTTTGAGTTGATTTTGAACATAAAATGCAGATTAACACTACGGGGATTTTGAAAGCCTAATTAATTTTTTATCTATAAGATTTTGGATTTCAATATTTTAGTATTCTAACAAATCTCAGTTCATTTGAATAGAAGGAGTGCGTTTGGATAGTAGATTTTTTGGGATAATTTTTTGAAAAGAATACTGTAGCACTTTTTTGATGTGATGTATCTGAGATAAAAAGGTGATTAGAATTTGTGTCGATGATGTAAGTAAAATTTTTTAGCTAAATATAAGCAATCCAACGTAGGAATCATTCATTAGTTAAATTCAGTCATATAAGGTAGATTAGTGATATGTTGTTTCCGTTCCCAAAAGGCATTTGGTAGATTTGAATATTTTTTCTTAAAAATAGTTTCTTGAATCCAGTACTAATTAAACTGAAATAAATGGCAAAAAATTTGTTAAAGCTACTATGTCTGAATTACTTTTTCAAAGATAATATGAACAAATTAAAATTATTATTAATAAAGAGCATCATACGGATATAATAGCCTTACTAAATAGTGGAGGTCCTCATGATTGTATCGAAAAGGATTGGTCGCTACTAAATATTACAAGAAAACTAATGAAAGAATACACTCAACAAATAGCTCAAAATTACAAATAAATTATAAATTACCAAAAGCACATATTTATAATCATGGATTTTGTTTTCAAAACCCTTTTATACATATGCACACACATATTATATGAGCGTGCACACACACATATGTACATATGTGTGTGTGTGTGTGTATGCATACACAAACACATACACACATGTGTGTGTGTGTATATATATATACATATATACATGTGTGCATATATATATATATATATGTGTGTGTGTGTGTACACACACATGTATGCTAATTGCTATATGAGAGTTTAATGCAGCTTTCAAGTTCATCATGCTCACATAAAATTAGATACATGTCTAATTAAATTTGGGACCGATTAAATACATTCAAAGTTATGACTAGTATTTTCTACCTAGTACCATAAACTATGATTTGGAAACCTATGACCTATGACTATGGAGTATAATAGTTAGCCACATGTAGCTCTTATAAGATCAAGTATAATATAATGTAGAAAACTGGAAATGGAGTACTCTTAGTTGCATCTGAAACTACATTCTATTGGTCCTTCATTGTCATAAAAACAATAACCGTGGTAGTTTTCTATAAATTGCAGTTGTCCTTCAAAATCAACTGAAACATCAGATTGAAAATAGGGTGATTTTAGAGATGTTCCAAATTTGTTATTAGATTCAAATAGGTTCGATTCTGAATTGGAAAATGACTTGTTAATGAGATATTTAGTACACTAAAGGCAATCTCTATTAGTATAAATATCCTAAATGTACAAGTTATGTAACTTGAGTTATGATGATTTGATTAGAATCTAACTTGCAAGATGAGTCTTTGGTGGAAAATTGCACTAGTTTTGGGCAAAATCTTAAGTAAGTTATGATCCTAAGTCCACCATGTTTTACTTATGAAGTTTTAGCATTCTGAGTTTAGTTTTTAATGGTGAAAGACTCTCAGTCATATGACTTGTAGATTGTAAGACATGGTCAATTTAGTATGATAGTTAGAGCTGGAATTCAACAAAGAAGTTTATAACAATTCATTACGTCTATAGTAAGTTTTGGACAATTTGGATTATGAATATGGGAATCTTTCTTTCATGAGAATTTTAGTATGTGAAGTGTAGTTATTAATGATACCAAGCTCCCATTTCTCTAATATATGTATACATTAGCTTCAATTGACTTTCACAAACCAAAATTTTCAACAATTGGTGGCCCCACTATTCTACGCATATCCCTTTATTTTCATAAAACAATTGAGCTGATTCTTTCTCTCACTTGTTACTAAACCTCTCTAATTATAAGTCTTTGGAAATTCACTACCAAATGTACTAGTATAGGGAAATTGGTGATGCACAAGGCGTTAATGCAAAATGGACTTTTGGAGAGACAAGTGTTTTATGACACTTGATTGGATATGAGTTTTGATTAAGCCATACCTTATTATCTTGTGGTATTAATTGACTTGTTAATTGAACCCTCTAAAGGGGTATCCATGAAGTTCTTCAGAGATAAGTACTATACAAGACATTTCATAGTTGAGTATCGTACAGGACCAAATCTAGGAGGTCCACAAGTCACCTTTAAAGTTCTTATGGTACCACTAGAGTCTTCTAAAATTTATCTGGCTTAGTTGACTCTTGCACCCCAATAAGATTCACAACTTGGCCTTATTCACAACTTGGGCGTTGTCTTGAATATTGTAGTTACACTCACCAGTTTGAAATTGGAGATGATTTGATGGAAAAACGTATTAGAGGTACCGTCTTATCCCAACTCACACTAATTGGAATCCAATTTGTTATAGATTACTCATTTTGTAAATAAAATGATCTAAAACTAAACAGGGCCAAAAATCTTCGAGAGTATTCATTGTTGACCAATCCATTTAAGATTTTTTGCCTTGCAAAGTAACTTGGGAATTGGAGAAGAACATGAGAATTAGGTGTCCCTATTTGTTTCAAAAATCAGTTATATCAAGTTTCGAGGGTGAAACTTTTAGTAAAGAGGATAGGGATTAATACCTGCACCCTGAATATCTAAAGTTGTGGGCCTAAAATAAAAATTACTTTCAAGTGAGGGGTATAATTAAGTTGCAGTATGATCTTGAGGGTCAAAGTGTAAAAAAACCAATAGTTATCTTCTTTCCCCACCGTGGCACTATATACTCTTGCTGCTATAATCAAGAGAAGAATTAGAAACAAGGGTTAGGAGTTACCGGGGATGAATAAAGAACCATCTTGCATCAACTCTTAGCTGAATTAAGATAAGGAATGATTGTTTGAGGTTATATTATCTTAACTTTAGGGTTTAGGAAGGAGGTTCTCAGTGTTTCCTCATGAACATGGTTGAGTAGATCACCCTTGCATGGGAAAAAATGATACTCAATGGATAGAAATGGATTTGATAGGAAGGACTTATATCTCTTACTTTTGAAACTATAATCAAAGATTTGGGATGAAAATTGAATTAATTCTAGAAATTTCATACCTAAAAAAACTTGAACATAGTCAATTTTAGAACCAACAAGCAGGTTTGAGCAATTATGGTAAATTGATCATGACTTGATAGAGGGAAGTCAAAATTAAGTGCTGTCAATTGCACCAAAAACTAGATTTGTAGATCTTTATGATGGTACAAAATTCGGCATCTAATTTTGCTGCCTATTAATACCAAAAAATTCACAAAATTAGCTGGAAATCGTAACCTGCATAATTAAGGACTGGAAATTACACTAAATTGTGGCTGAATTTGGACTAATCTATGGTCTACATCTGTGAGGGCCCGGAAAAATTTTTCCTAATCTATTTTAAATGTATTAATTTTTGTAAGTAGAATTTTATTTCTTTTAGCATGTATATAAATTATTTTTACCCTAAATTTATCCCGGAGACTTTAATCGAATAAGCGTAGAAATTATTCGGGGTTCTAGATAAAACAAGTATCTAAGAATTGGGGTCAAATTGGAAGCATTTTAGCTTCATGCAATGAAACAACAAGTGGCAACTTCCTTGTGCCATTTGTCAAAAATCTTATAAAAAGACCATTTTACCCCTCATTTTCTAACAATTAACCATGCAACCTTGACCAATATATAAATCAAACCAAGACAAGAAAAACTGATCACTTGCCAATCTGAAATTTCTTTTCCTCCACTTCAGCCGAGAGCTCAAGCTCAATTCCTCCAAAAGTTCATCCTCTCAAACTCATTTCTCCCTCAAGCCTCACTTACCCTCCATCTCAAGAACAACCTAGTCTTAATTCCAGCCCTTACCAACCTATGATCCTGAGCTAGAATACTAGGAAGTTGAGCCTCAATCCTTGCAAGTTTCAGCTTCAACCGAGAGCAAGCTGTTGAGTTGCAGCTGCACTTCTTCAACAAGGAAAAATCCAAGTTAAGCCAAGTAAAAGCTAGGGAAGGAAGCTGTGAGACCCTACACCAAGTACACCAAACAACCAAGGAAATATTTGGAGTTCATTGCTGCCAAAGGGAGGAAACAAACTGGTGGGGAACTAGGAGAACAACCGGCTGCCATCTGCTTTGTTTTGATCTTGCCAAACTGAAAACAGGACGTAAATAATCTAGGAAACTCTTCTAAACACCTAGTAAAACATGGGATAATGCATGCATGTTAACCTTAGGCTTTAAAAGAAGAATTTCTGAGAGCATGCATGTTAGTTTTGAGTAAATCTACCAAGGAAAGTTTCTAGTTGCTGTCCGATGGTTCAAGCCTATATCTTTCCAGGATTTCAGTTGTTTTGGCAGCTTAAAACTTCAGCTTTTGTTGCTTGATTTCATGGATTAGATTGATGAATGTTATATTAAATCATGCACATGGATATTAGATGGTTGTTGATGATGGTTAAGGCTTGAAAGAAAATCCTGCTTGAACTCCCGTAGTGCTGGAAGAAAATTCCAGCAAAGCTGAAGTTTGTAAACATCTCATTTTCTTGCATGATATCTCTGTTTTGAAGCTAAAATTTCGATGACATCTTGTGTGCTCAAAGTATGATAGAAATCTGAGCTTGCATGTTGAATTTTACTGAAAATGAATCAAGTTTCATGGCTGGAATTTAGTTACTGCACTGTTGTAAGCTGTTTTGAGTTTTCAGCCTTGATCCATGGCTTGAATGTGTTGTTTGAGTTGGATAAATGTTTGAAAATGAGCTGGAATCTTGTTGCTAAGACTCTAACCTACTGCATGAAGAGTTTAAGCATGAGAACTTGCAATTTTAGCTAAGGAAATGACATGCACAAGGCTGTTTTGCAGCTGGCAGATTACTGCTGAAAATTTGATGAAGAACCCCAAAACTGTTGAGACTTATTTACTGCTTTGTGCTGCTTTTATGACTTGTATCTTATATATATATGTATTCCTGTCAGTTTTGGGTTGAAAATATAAGGTTTTAAGGGAAGAAAGACCGATTTCCTCCAACTATGTACGTTCTGGATTTTTGCAGGACTGCTTGAGCAGTCTGGGGAAAACAAGCACAATTTGATGTAGAAAAATCCGATTTGAGCTCTGTTTGTTGCGTTGGAAACTGCATTCAGAGAAGTTTAAACCCCATAAATTTCAGAGTCTAATTCATTTTTTAAAAATCCCAGTAAATCTTCAAAGTTGGCTGAAATTCAAAACTGTTTTCATTCTCAGGTTTTAAAACAAAACTTTGAACCTATTTCACTCGAGCATTGTATTAAAATGCTGCTTGGCAGCCTATTTTGACTTGATCTTGCATATCTCCAGCTTTTCATGAATGCTTGATGAACTTGAATCACTCGGACCAAAAGTTGGAATCTTGAATTGATGAGCTTGAGCTTGATATTTCACTGCTTTGGTTAATACTTGACTGCCTATTGCTATTCGTGCATGCCTTGATGTTTAACTGATAGTTGATGATGATGACCTAAGGTTTGATTTGCTGGGAACCAAGCCAGACCTTTAACCACGTGGCTAAGTATTTAGAATTTCACAAAGTTTGTTCAAAGCTTGCATTTTTCCAGAAATCAGTGAGCAAATCGGACCAAAACAGAATGCTTGTATCTCACAATTTATAAGTCCAAATCAGGTACTGTTAGTGGCATTTGAAACTAGACCCAAAGAGCTTCGATTCAGTACTTCACACGCGCCATAACTCATTTTCTACACGCCGTGGCGAACTGATGAATATTGCTGAAAATCAAACCTGCGAATTTTCTGAAATGATGGTTTCAAACTTAATGGCCAAATTTGAATGATTTCTGATCTGAATTGTTTTCGATGTTCTCTGAGAAAATAAAGAACTATGAATCTAGTTTTTAACGGTTCCAAAATCATGCAATTCACGAGTAGAACTCCCGATTCGATTTTGAAAGAAACTGTAAAACTGGTTTTACGATGCACCTTATGAAACTTTCATTTACAACATTTGGTCATTTGACTAAAACTTTAACTTTTACAAACTCAAATTCAGACATATAAAACTTGTTTTAATCCGTAGAGGTATTGTTCATTAGCAAGACCAAAACGGTAAAACGGAATCAAATTGTCTCTCAAACCAATTAAAATTATGAAAAACTCGTTTTGTACTATGACAAAAGAACTAAACCTCCGTTAGTCAATTTTCTAACTAAGGCAAACTATTTCTAAATTATTCAAAGGTGATACATTACGTTATCAAAACTCTTTTAGTGTATCAATTACTAAATTTGTTAAACCCGCATGTCCCCAAACTCTCGAAACTTACTCATATTTCGGTTAAACCTAAATACATCCTTGCTTTTCATAAAAGAAGTGAATTGGTCAAAATTGATTTTTATAATTAGAAATTGATATAGTAATTATGTACCTCAGGACCCGTCGGTGATACAAACGAGAGCTTTGAGACCAAGGATTTCGATTCACCTACTCAACCTTGACCAAACTAAGGTGAGGCTTCCTATTTGTTGCTACTTGATCCTTGTTGCTAGGTATTACTTGTTATTGTATGACTGGTTTCTAAATGTGATTTATCGTTGAATGATTGAAACTAGGGTTTTATGTAAAGTGAGTTTTATTGCTTAATTTGACTCAACGTGCTTAGGTGGTTTAGTATGTTTTGTTTTTTTAAAACAATAAAACTTGTTTTCTTTTCGAGGCTTGAGGTGAAGAGGCTGGCCTTCAAGACCCCTCTAAAGGCTGGTGCACTCTCCTAAGGGGGCTCGAGGTTGAAATTGATTGTCAGTTGTCCCTCGCCTCTAAAATAATAAACTAAACCGCTGTACTGCTTGTGCATGTCAACTGCATGACCTGTTGGTCGTAGGGATCCCAAACCCGAGGCGAGTCGCCTATTCCGAGGGCGGTAGGGGCTTGGTCGGTACGCGACGGATCCCGGTCCTGTTTAAAGGTTGCCTCGAGTGTACACCACCTCCTGATTGTTTGGTTTTCGGATCCGAAGTTGGGTGAAAAGGGGTTGGAGAAAAAAAATGATGACCGTGAGTACTCTGTTTTCTCCTCCTAGAGATTGATACTACTGCTGTTGATTGTTTGATTGGGCGGGCTAAGTGCCACGTTCAACGGGGGCCACCTCTAGAGCCGCACCAATCCATTGTTACCGCGGACTGGTCCCGATTGATTGGCTCAATGAGCACCATGATTGTTACTGTTTTGAAACGATATTTGGAAAAGAAACTACATTTCGACTTTCCTTAATTGGAAACTTTACGGTACTTGAAAACTGGTCCTATATGGACATTAATGTTTTACTAAAGCTTGTTATGTCTATGTGCTTAATTGCTATGTGTTTTCGGACTCTCACTGGGCTTTAGAAGCTCACCCCATATATTTTCCCTTCCCAGAATTTTCAGGGTTTTAGATCGGTGCGAGGCCGAGAGACCGATCTAGTCTTTTGAAGTTTGTTTGGTGTAAAAATCTTTCCAGTTGATGACTTTTGGGAAACAATTCTTGTGAATTACCTTTTGGATTATTATGTTAAGGGTTTGTAGTACGAACTCTGGTGGTTGATTTGATGTATTAAGTTGAACCAATCTCGATGGTTGTATCTTTTAACATAAACCATGGTTAGAATGAATTTGACCGACCAAGTCTTGGCGAGAGTTGGGCAGGCGTTCCGCTGATACCCTAGGGTACGCCCTAGGGAGAGGTGGGGCCGCCACAACATCACCCAGTGATATCTCTAAATATTTTTAGCATTTCAAGTCTAGTTTCGAACAACTCAAATTTTATGATTTTTTGGCCTACATAGCCTCACTTGTACCCATTTAACTGAGCACTGGTACCTGCCAAATATTGAGAGCTAGCAAACACTTCACTTAGCCAGTTTGACTTCCTATTAGAATGTCACATTGAATAGTATACAATACTAGTTACCTTTTAGTATACCAGAATTACCTTACAAACTAAATTAATGTTGTAGGCAAAGACCAAAGAGGTATTTCAGCGGCTTTTGATCACAACTTGAGTTGCCCTAGAAGTTTTGTAAGTAATTCGTTTACATCCCTATGTTTTATTTATGCATTTCTCTGCTAAAAGTGTATTTTGCGATACAAAGTTGAATTTGAGCATTTGTACTTGTTTAATGATTAGATGTCTATAAATGATTGCAATACATATTCATGCATAATTTTACATGTAGTGCCATGGACATTATTGGACTTGCTAAAATAAGTAAAGAATGGGAAAGTCTCTAGAATTGATAAGTTTAAATGCAGGTATAACCTACTACGAATAAAAATAGTGGTAATAGATCTGTCACAGGTACAAATTGATACGTGGTATAATATCCGAAACTACACTTTTAACTGACATATGGCCTTATAATGTATAAGAATAGTAGATGATGATCCCATCCATCACGAGTATGAAGTGACTATAGTACATTTTTTAGCTAAAGGCTACGGAAAAATAGGAAAATGTTCCAAGGATTAAAGTTAAAAATTAGAAAGTATGACATCGTGATAGTTAGCATTATATCTACTGATATGCATGTGATATGCTACTTATAAATTAATTATGTGAAATGACTTTGATAAATTTTATACATACTATCAGTATGCTCGATCTAGTAAAGATATGCTTGGACTATTTATTAAGCAAATTAATACTCATCCCACTTAATTTCCTTGTAGGTGAGGATCATGTCTAGAAGAACTTGAAGAATAGTTTTTGTGATAGGCTGCATTCATATAGTTAGATTTGCTAAATTGTAGCCTAATTGCCTTTTGAACAATGGCATTGCCTATAAGTTATAGATTTAGTCTGAGTTATTGTATATATGACGTCTGAGTCTAAAACTTCTATAACTTACTTATGAGGTTTTTGTAATTACTTATTTTGTAATATAAGTTCGGTAGATAGCTTGTATTCTCTCGAGAGGGTATATCAGTGCTATACTTTAAATTATAAATTGAATATTCTATACCAAATTTGAGACATTATATAAATTCCCCATCATCAATGCTGGTTCCAATGCTATTGTATGTATTCGCCATTTTTGCTTAATGCAACTCCATTTGGAAACATTTGTCCAAAAGAATCATTACATTTTGGATCAAATTTTAACAGCCTTCTTAAATTGTCACCATTAAACATCACATTGGCAAATTTCCTTCTTTCAAATCTTGTATGGGTACCAATAAAATAGATTACTCCACTATCTTGATCAATAGCTAAATCATTGAAGAATTTAAAAGGAGCACCTTGGACTTCGTTAATCACTGGTCTAGCCAATCCACCTTTAGAACCTACTACCAAGAGACCCATATATGCATCAATGATGTAAAGATTACCACTCTTGTGATCAAAGCTTAGGTCTAATGGCCTCCTGCATCTAGCCTCTGCATTGACATGATTATCTATATGGCAATTAATCAAGACAAATTGATACTATATCTTTAATTAACTTTCACCTTAACATGAAGCTTTCTTCGAACCACAAGATGGATACAACTAAAAAACAAGAAAATTCATTGAAACCCAAATTTGAACAAATATATTGAATGTTAGTATGATAATTAAGAAAAATTAGTAGGATGGTTAACTACTAATAAAGATAATTGTTTTCATTAAGAAGCAGCTCTCTTTAGCATGTCATGTTTGTTTTCTCTCTTCACAACTTTTCTTATGTAAAAACTAAATTCCAACTAAAGTAAATCTATCTCCTAATCATGGACTTAAATTCTAAACAGGTGAGCCAAAGAACGCTTATCGCCCTTATCAAGTTTATTAGGCTAAAAAGTTATAGAGGATTTATAATTTTTTTTTTGCCTTAAAGGGAAACTTTTTGCCTAGGAATTTCAATAGAAGAACCAATGAAATTCCAATCCAAAACAAAAAATATCCCTACTGACTTATGAATGCAAGAATTGATGAGTTTTTAACAAATTTACTATTTTGTTCCCAATATTTCAGTATCATGGACTTGAGAAAAATCATTACAAAGCTCATATTGGTAGACTTGAAATGTATTAAGAGTAAATTTGTGGAACCAAAAACAAACTATAGTTTCTAAAATCATGACCATTGCAAATTTGATAGTGACTATACTGGCAAAAAGTGTAATAAAAAACAACACGAGAACTTGCAAAAAAATGCATACAAACTTCATTTAAAAAGAAGAAGCAGCACTTCCACTACAAGAGCAAAATTTCGGATTCAACCTATTTGATTACTATGCTGAAAATAATTTTAGAAATAACATCTAGTTAATAACCTAGCAACTTTAAAGCTAAACGATTTTCAGTAAAACAATGAGCTAGCTCTTAAAATGATAACCACTCCATGTCTTCATTATACATTTTCTTGGATGAGTTCTAGGTTATCAAATTGACCACAAATTTCTATTTCCACTTGCTTGTTTCAAGCTACCTATCAAGTGAGAACCCACATTCATGCTAGTTGCACAAGAAAATTCAAGAACTAATCCAATCCAAATGTAGTAGATTATAATAACAAGGAATAAGTTAGAACAAGAAAGTAAGCAAAAATTCAAACACATCAACATCCCACTACAATAAAACCCTCCAAAAACAATCTCAACATAAAACTAAGGGAAAAAGGTGAAATTATGCAATCAAGAATTAATTCATGTTTAAGGCACTCGTCAACTACAAGAAAGACCCATCACAAAATTAATTTTTGAAAATAGATTTGCTAACAAGACCAACATGTGTAAAAGAAAAGTACTAGAAAATTACCAATTGAAAGGGTCTATATTCAGTTGCAAAACCCTCCTTCTTGCAAAGCCTTTGATAAGAATTCACTTGCAGTTGGTTGGAATCAGGGGAATTTGGAGATTGAGATTCAAAGGTTAGAATTGATGAGAGTGGTGAAGATTTAGAGCAGGCAAAGAAGAAGATAATGGATGACGGGGCAGGAAAGGGAGATAAGGCTTCAAGTGATGTTTTGTTTTTAAGAGAAGATCCGAATGGTAAAATATCATCAGAATTAGATTTGTATGTTGCCTTGTTAAAATTTCATTTCCCTTTGTTTCCTCATATAAACTTGAGGAATTGGTTTGTAGGGTAAAATACGTTCCCAATTCTCTCGCGAAATCTCTTAAGTTCCTTTCCATATTGCTTTCCCTCACAATAAACTTGAGAAACATTTTCAGGTAGAAAGACTTTCTTTTTCCTCAATATTTTCCTAGAACCAAATAGGAGCTAAATGTTTTGGTAATGTCTAGTTGATCTTCTATAAATCTAAAGTATTGAGATTTTTAGATGATACATGAATGAGGTTGAGAATTAGTTAGTAAAATCAAAATATTACAAATAAACCAATACTCTGAGTATCTATATCTAACCAATTTAAAGAACTATGTAAAAATAATGGAATTCTCAGACAATTAATAATTCTCGGCTCTCTACAAACAACTTGGGTAATTTAGGCAAGGAAATTGTGTTTTGCTTGATATGGTTAGGTCTATAATGTTGTAAGAAAATTTGCTCATCTCCTACTATGGAGATGCACTATTGACCATTATCTATATATCGATTGTGCATCCTCTAAATTACTTTTTTTTCGATCTCTTATGACATAATGAGTGGTAGAAGTTCAAATTTAGATGATCTTCTTCTATGTATTTCTATTACCTATATACACGACTCTTTCCATATGTATAAAAAGTTATGATCTAAAGGCAGTAAAATATATCTTTGTTAGGTATTTTGAGTACTCAAAATTTTTGATATGTATTATAAAGTAGTTAGATTGAATAGTTGTTAAAATTAAGTCACAAGATACAAAAATCTTAGATGAAGAGTTTCCTTGTAAGTGTGAATTGCATCAAGTCTAGAACCCTATAAGTTAGAAAAATTAGAAATTAATGCTACAATATATCTAGGAGATCATTCCATAAGCTATTGGAGAAAGTGGGAGCACAACACCTCTGCAAGTGTATTTCAATTCAACAGAGTTTAGGACATCATTGTCCTTGTAGGAGTGAATGAGGAAACATTTCTTATTATTTTTTTGAGACTAAAAGGGAAGCTTTCATGGTTGCTACATTTAATAATGATAAGCCAATAAACTATCAAGAGGTGTATCTCATCTAAGACTAGTAAGGAATGAATAAATGAAATGAAAGAAAAAAATAATTACTATGAAGACTAATCTAGGACTTAGTAGATCTTCCTTTCAGATGAAAATATGTTTGGAGCAAATGGGTTCTTGAAATTAAATGCAATGTTGATGGCTCCATTTAAAGATATAAGATTTTTTCTTATAACTAAAGGTAATACTCAGCAAAAAAAAAAAAAAAGACTCTAAGGAAATCTTCTCATCAATAGTTAGATTTGTCTCAATTCTCCTCATTTTAACAATCATGACATATTATAATTTAGAACCTTATCAAATAGATGTTAACACCATATTTTTTAGAGGATAACCAAAAAATCTATAGAAAGTAAATTTCATAAAATCAAAGTATGTGGGAAAACAATTTATAGACATACAAATGTGCACGGGAGAACAGGAATAATATTAATAATTTATCGATAATCACACATAATAACAAGGCTATCAATCTTTCACTCTTCTCAACTAAATGCAATGATAAGATTCCCTATTCATGGATGAGATAACTTGGTAAAAAAGTTTTACAATCATAAGAAATTTTCTAAGAAAATATTAATTCCTAGATAAAAAAATTACCACAACTTGACTTTAATAGAGTTATTAAAAACTTAACTAGATTAAAATACTACTATATAATTGATATAGAAATTTCTACTTTCTACCTTGATTTAATATATCAACATTAACTCTCTTAAATCAAACTCTTGAATGAATCAAGTTCACCAATATCATTATCAATAATTTCCTTTGCAAATTTTGCAAACACAAATTTGAATTCTTATTTTTCAAAGTTTTTGTTGCTGCAATCTTCCATGCAACTGGAGAAATTTATCTCATCGCTTAATCTATTTTTCACTAGCTAAAATAATTCATGTTACTAGATAGATTGTTTTCGTCGCATAATTTGATGTCAATTTATTGACAATCCACTTTGTGAATTTAATAATCACAACTCAATTGATATGATTATTCTCCGATCTCTGTCTTCACAATCACAACAATTTGACAATTCTCCCAAACCAATCTTATGGTCCAATCTTCACCAGCGGGATACTCTATAACCAACCTTATGGTCTAAATCGATCAACTCAATTCTTCACAACAATTCCTATATTCTAATTTTGACAGTGGAAAACATTCAAGACTAATATTGTAGTTAGGTCAATTGTTCAATCTTCACAACTATTCCAGGATCAATTTCTTGAACCTAGGTCTTTAATGATAGATGTAGAATGCAAAAATTCCACGAAAAAGTTATAGGAGATTTATTCCATAAAATCAATGTATGTAAGGAGGCAATTTACACACATACAAGCATGTATGGGAGAAAAGGAATAATATCAATAATATACCAATAATTGCACATAATAACAAGGCTGTCGATCTTTCACTCTTCTTAATTAAAAACAATGATAAAATTCCCTATTTATAGACTAGATGACTTAGTAAACAAGTCATACAACCTTAAGAAATTTTCTAATAAAATACTAATTCTTAGATAATAAAACAACCATAATTTGACTCCTATAGAATTACTAAAAACTTAACTAGACTAAAACATTGTTGCATAATAATATAGAAATTTTTATATTTTTAGCTTGATTTAATATGCCAACAATAGAGATACATACATAAGTCAACTACTTGAGAAGGTCAAGAGTACAAAGATTTCAAAGTTTAAGCGATAAATCTACAATTTAAACCAAGTACCCAAATAATGGTATTTAAGATTTTATCAAACCAATATTAATGATAGTTCAAGATGATCAATGAAGACCATTGTATACATCTTAAGTGTTCTAAAGGCAGTCTTCAAATTCTGTCACTATATATGGAAGATATTCTCTTAGTTAGAAATAATAAAGAAATGATTGTGCCCACTAACAAATAGTTATGCTCTTAATTTGAGATGAATGATATTAGATAAAGAAAATTATATGTTTTGAGTAATGATTTTTAAGGATTGTTGAAGTAAACATCTTGCTTTGCAATAAAACACTTAGAAAAATTCACAAGAACTTTCTAAATATAAAATTGCGACCTTTTGACATTCTTGTATCCAAAACGGGAATTCTTGATCCATGAAAATTGACCTACAACTCCTAAAGAGAAAGAGAAGATGAGTCATGTTGGATATGCCGGTGTAATTGGTAAGTTGATATGTGCTATAATGTGCACTAATATTGACATTAGTCATGCAGTTGGCATGATTAGATGCAATCAGGCAAAGTCTAGTTTGAATAGTTGGAAAGCTGTGAAAGGAATATATAGCTAAGTAAGAGGAACTTTAGATTACATGCTATATTATCAAAACACAGATTTATGACTTTTTGGTTATATTAATGCTAAATGGGGTAATGGTTGAGTACAAATGAACCACTTAATATATATACTTTCTTAGTCAACATCTTATTGGATGATTAAGAAGCAAGCATGTATTTCACTGTCTATAATAGAAGCAAATTCATTGTTTGTACTATTGCAGTTCAAGAAGTAATGTGGTTAAGAATGTTATTTGCTAATTTTAGTATGAAATATAGATGCACAGCCTAAGATTTCTATTGTAACAGCAAAGTCGTATTAGATTTTTTCAAGAATTCTAAGTATCATAAGTGCAGAAACCACATTTGATAGAAAGAACAATTTTATCCATATAACCCAAATAGTTGCCAATTCTCTAATCAATCTTATATCGAGATGTACATTTTTTAGTCAACTCAAGATATTAGGTTTACATAGAATATGAATTGGTACCTTTTCTTATAGATCACTAAGCATTTGTAAATATCTTGATTTTTTTGTCATCTTATAATTTCATACATTTGTTTGTGTTTTATGAATTTGATTACAGTACATATATGAAATATGTGACGGCCTCACTTCCCTTAGGACATATCCTAAGGTTTAGCGGACCGCCTGCCTGACTTTCGTCAGTACTCACTAGGTTACCTCAATCACCAAAAGACATAAAAAATAGCATTTGGTTCAATTTATCCAAACTTCGCAATTTATACTTAAATTACATTCCAAAAGATATGAAAGATAAGGTGTTCATCAAAACAACATTACAACTAAAAGTTTTTCAAATGAACAAAAGCTTCAACTTGCTCTAACCGGCCCCGACTCCCTCGCTCAACCCCTGTAAAAAAGAATTACTTGTGGAATGAGTTTACGCTCAATGAGGTTCCAATCAAATAACACAATCAACAATTATTGCACATTCAAGATATATCATTCACATTTTCAAAGTAGTAAATCATTCAAATCAAAGGATACAGTTTTCTCCATGAGCCATTTCACTGGCACTGCACACTCCAGCATTCTTCTCCTTATATCCTCCAAAATAATAAACAATACCCAACAGTACTCTTCCCTTCATTTTCAGTGATCACCTTAATAGGTGGTAGTACTTGAGTATACTGAACAGTACCAAAGGGTTAATGACTTTTCTGATCAAACCCTTGTTGGCTCGAATAGGCCGATTAACCGATGGAGGTTGGGGCCTCAAAACAATATGGCCAATGTGGTAAAGTATACAAACGGCTTGCAATTAGGCACAAGTATTTCAATATGTAGGAACATGAAATCTCATTTCAATTAAGTCGGGTGTGATAAAGTACACACTCGCCTATAATAATAGACAATTAATAATTCATTTAAACAATCTCAAATAACAAGTATTTGCCAATCTAGTTATGGTAGACATTTAAATCATAAATTTGCACATAAGAAATACTCACCAATAAAGTAGATTAAGCTTTGGTCTCAGGGACAAAACCCTAGTCACTATCGATTCCTAAGGCAAGGTTCAAAACCACAATTATTTAGTTGTTACTAGATACGAAACTCAGGAAATTTAATTAGGGTTTTTTGGGTTTTCTAATACAAAACCAATTAACTAGTTAACTTGTACAACTTGTTACACACCCAAAGTTACGATTCAAAACCAAGTCTTTTAGAGCAACAATTCTTACATGCACATTGATTTTTACAGCCATCCAAATGCAACCACCAAGAATTTAAACTTATAAGCTCAACTAAACCCAAAACAGCCCATTATGTCCAAGAATTTTCATTTGTTTCCCACTTTAGAACCAAGTCCTTAATCTCAGTACTGTTCAAGCTGTGAAATTCCAGAAAGCATCTTTCACATTTTCCTTCAAGATTCATCAACTTTGAAATTTCAAAACAAGAGAAATTCACACACACATTAAGATTAATATCCTGTAAAGTGTTTAAGTCAAGATTATATCATTTTTCCACCAAAAATTTGAGGATTAAAGCTGGTTATTCCTTCCTCTCTCTCTCAGCCAGAAATGCAGTAATTTAGCAAGCATTTTCCTTAGTTTTTAAAAAACCATTAGCCTTTTCTAGCTTATATCTAGTAAAATCCCACATGCAAAATAAGATTAAGGATATACAACTTTTATTCAACAATACTAGGTCAAGTTATTAACCAAAATTCTCCAAATAAACATGAAAATGCATTTCTTCTCTCTCAGCCAAATCACCATTTTTTTTCCCAGCAAAGTTTCTAGAATTTTTCCACCAAAATTCCCAACTGTCTTACTTAAACTCATGGTAATTTTTCACTATAACTCATCTAACATAAAATGAGGCAATTAGCACGTAATTTCAGTAAATAATCCTAGAAAGAGTCCACATACAAATCTGTCATCAGCTAACATAGAAATTTCCAGCAATTGAACGATTTAAAGAGCAAGATTTTCTTCAACAAATATCCTTTTTAATGGCCTAAAATAGCATGCATCCAGTATATCTAAGCTTTACTAGAAGGATTAGGGAGTTTCTAGCAATTTTACCTCTTTTTTCTCAAGGATGTGAAATTGAAAATCTCTCATTTCCTCTTGGCAACAAGAATGAAATAGAAGAATGGAATTGCTTTCTAAATCTCTCTCTCTCTCTCTCAAGCAGCTTTAGACCTGAAAAATGGAAATGGAATTGCATGGAATTGCACTCTCAAGCTTCAAACTTTGGACCAGAAAAATGGAAATGGAAATGGAAATGGAAATGGAATTGCTTTGTTTTTATTTTCTTGACCTTGGTTGCATGGTATATTTTTGGAGAATGAGGGAAATTCTAGTCTTTTCATGAGATTCTTGACAATTGCCAAGAGCTATTGTGAGTGCCCATGTGCCCTAACCATTGCCGGTTTATGTACCTACACGTTTTGCGTGAAATGATGACTATTTTGCCTTGTTTGTGATCGTGTCAAAACGACACCTGTGACATGCAAAAATTTTGCCAAAAATCGGCACTTGCCACATACATTTATAGTACTCAAATGATGTTCAATATCTAGCAATAACGCTAGGAAAATATGTGGAGAACAAAGTATAATGCTACTTGAAATTCAAGGGCTGAAAAATAAATTAAACTTTTGCAACTTAGCCCTTTTCTAAAAATAGAAGAATGAGGTGCAAATCTTGCCTTGTTTCTTGTTAGCCTTGGCGAACCTATGAAATGCTTTGAACACTTGTTCAAAAACTAAGTTACAAGTTGGCAAAGTCCATGCCACCTCCTACTTGGCCTTTGGCTATAACTATATGAAGGCTTGAACCTTAGATCCATTTGATTCCTTCCATTTGCTTCCTTGCAAAACTCTTGGCCATGAGCTTGAAAGAAAAACCAGCCAACAAGAACAAACTACTACTACTACTAAAAACTAGCCAAAACCAAGAGCAACAAAGCTTGGATTTTGCTTGATTCCACTTGTTGATTCCTTCAAACTTTCATGCTTTTGTTGAAGGTATGTTGAATGGATAATCCTCTTTGTCCTAGCTCAAATATGTGTATAACATGTCCAGCGAATTGCACGTTTTAATTGCTGAAAATTTGTTTCATGAATAGCCGATCATGCTTAGGTTAATTTCAGCTTTGAAATACATGCTATACTTGATTGGCTTGTGTGCTATAGGCTGTTCAACAGCCATGATTTTTGATTGATTGTTGCCAAACCTTGGTTAAAAAGGTGTTCCAGATGCTAAACTATATATGTGGGTGGTTGTGTAGTGAATTGAAGTGAAAACAAAAACGTTTAAAGGAGTAAAAGACACAACTATGATCATAACACCATTTTCGGGTAAGAACAGGTTGCCAAAACCAGCGTCGGAAAACACTTATAACTTGGTGTAGAAAAGTCAGATGATGGGTGTCGAAACTGTGACAGCCCCACTTCCCCTAAGGCGAACCAGAGGGGTAAGCGAGCCGCCTGCCCAACTCTCGCCAGGATTCAAACATTCATTTATGGAACCATCGTTAAAAGTATTTAAAACGCAGACAAATTCGCACAAAATACAAGCCCCAACATTCCATCCAGGAAACCTTGATAACAACTCCAAAATACTATAACCGTCAAAATCATTCATTAACTTCAATCTTATATAAAAGAGGAAATCCTACAAAAGTACTAAGAGGAAATCCAGCAAGGATACTAGGTTCCTCGATTCTGTTACTTACTTCCGGACATTGGAAAACAAAGCTTATGGGGTGAGCAAAGCCCAGTGAGGTCAAGAATGCATGCACAAGCAGGTGAAAGCGACAACAATTCTTGACAACTAATAACAGTAGAAAACTTGGAAATCATACAAGACAATATAAAGTAATCACGATAAAAGGATACAGTGCCGCTCCATCTTTCTGCCATTTTCCACATCCAACGGTACGGTCCCAAGCCGTAGTTTTAGCAGGAATGTTGACACTCCGTCAACCACTATCTCACCGACCGTAGAAATCACTTTACTCTCACCCGTCTACTTACACCCCCTGTAACGGGCCCGTTCGTCAAAATAGTATGAACATCAAACCAAGTCGGGATGAGCGGTACCTCCGCTCCATAGGCGTGGTACATACTACCGCTTAGTAATTAACATCAAACCAAGTGGGATGAGGTACCTCCAGCTCCATAGGCGTGGTACATACTACCGCTTGGTAAATGAGTCGGCGAGACTACGCTCCAATCGACTTAACTAGAACCCGACCAAAGCGGGAGAGGCACCTCCACTCACTCGAGGTGTGGTACATGCAACCGTTTGGTCTTATCAAGTCAAGAACAAGCACAAGTACAAGCACTTAACGACTTCAACTCAAGAAAATTCAAGCAAGGGTGAGCGCGATAAAGTACACGCTCACCAAGTCAAACAAGCATGCTTTTCAAACGAAGTTCACCAAACCAAGTATTCAGTAACAAGCACTTGAACATTCACCAACAGTTGAAAGCAAGCGAGAAAATTTAGAGGACCAAACACGTTCTTTGAGGTCCACGGAATCCCCTGAGATATGCAAATTCAAACAATTAACCTTTCGATTTCCAATTAAAAGGAATCTCGTAAGATTTGGAAAAATCCATTTTCAAATGTGAAATGACGTGTCGTGCATATACTCAATGAACTAAACTCTCGAGAAATACTTATAAACACTTAAAATAGCAAAAGGAGCACAAGCATGGGTGTTAGACGGAAAACGGACAAGAACGGAACGAAAATGGAAAACACGTACTAAAAGGTGTGAAAGGCAGATTTGACACCTCTTGCCATTTTGACTATAACTCATGGTACAAGTGTCGGATTGAAGTGTACGAGTTGCCGTTTCGAAGCAAAGAGAACAAGCTACAACTTTTGTGAAGACAACTTCTGCCCAGATTCTCTTTTTTTCGGTCAAAAGTGCGGAAACAGTTCCAGAAATTTTCACGTTAGAATTTCTGACAGGCTAGATTCAAAAGATCATAACTCGGCACTCACAAATCCAAATCAATAAATTCCAGTGGCGTTGGAAAGCTAGAACGAAGGGCTATAAATTTCGTGTTTTGGCCAAAAGCCAAATCACAAAGGATCAACACGAAAAATGAAGCCAAATTTGCTGATCAGTCATCCCTGTTTTCTGTTTTACACCCAAAACACATTACATTCAACCAAATCACACACATGCAAACTCATTGACTCGAATGCGACAACAAACATGCATTTGCAGCTTCTACACACCCTACATTACCCCTAACACACACGTTACATATTTACGCACCAAGTGCACTTAACCCGTTCTAACTCGTACATTTTCCATCCATTGTGCATTATTGCGCTAGAAATGAATTAGCAACCATCCTTTTACCTTAGTAACCACTTCACTCACAATTTAACAACCATTTCATACCATGAATTCATTACCTAATGTAGTAACAAGACCAAGGAAAGCATAACAACAACCATAACCATCAATTTCATGCTAGTGGGAATTCAAGAGCCCACACAACAACTCAAACAACAGTACTACATCACCCACACTCACAAACATGAACTACAACTAAGAAAACCCTAACCCTAGCTCTTGGCCAAGATTCAAGACAAGCAAAATAAGAAAACTAAACCATGGAATCATCTTCTCAACTAACTTTGATCATCAAGAAGTTAGAACATGAGCAAAATCCATCATCTTCATCAACTTAATCAACTTAAATAAATTTCATCAATTGCACCATAAGTTCAACTCGCAAAGTGTAAAATACCTCTTGAATCCAAGGTTGAGCTTCACAATCAAGTGCTTCCAACTCCCAAAGAAAGGTTTGATGATTGAATCGGCAAAATTTCCCAAAGCTTTTCTCTTTTTTCCTCTCTTTTCCTCTCTTCTTTTCTTCCTCGCTACTCACGGTTTTTCCTCTCTTCTTTTCTTTCTTGCTTGACCGATTGGCTTGTTCTAGAAATAGCTACAAGAAGACACTCCATAGATATTTTAGGTCTTAGTCAAAATTGAGTCAAAGTTGTCATGCTCAATTACCCCTACTAACTTAGGTTAATTCCACCCTTGCCCAAATGATTTTTCTTTCCTATCAAACTAGTCCATAGGTGCTCAAATTAACCTAGTCTGTCAAAAGCTTAAGCACACCTACCTAGGCCACCAATCACCTAGAAATCTTAATCTCTCTTCTTAATCATGCATTCACACACATAAAAAAAAACAAAGAGGTAACAAACTCGTAGTTGGACATAAAATTAAATTCATTTTCAAACTAGGGTTTATATGTCAATTTTTAGGGTTTTTGATTTGGAAGACAAAATAGCTAAAACAAAACATTTTGTGAAGTAAAACAAACCATATAAACACTTTGATAAACAATAATGATTATAATTAACATTATGTTGTGTTAAAGTCGATGTTAAAATTTAAACAAAAATATTAAATAAGGAGGTCAAATAAAATAAATTTTCGGGTCCTCATAGAAACCACCAAAAATAAAATATCTATTCTAAAAATATGAATTCAAGTATAATAGCGAGTAGGGTCGTATCCTCAGGGATTGAGTGATTTATTTCACACAGCAAATTTGGGGGGTTTTCGAAAGGAAAGAAACAAATTAAAGATGTAAGGATACTGAATTTCAAATTCGAAAAGAGTGCAATAATTAAAGAATACAATAAACAATTAATTGACACAACCTAGTCAAGGAAATAATCTCGACACCGATTCATGCAACTGATCATAGATACCTAAAACAATTCATACGTTCGCAAATAAATTGGTTCTAGCAATTTGACAACCGCCTAACCACCAATCTCTCCTTAATTATATGGTAGTCTAGAGACGCTCTTAAACTACTCCATTGTAAAATAGATAACCCTAGAGACGCTCATAGGCTTTAATCTATTCACAGCTTTAGGAATTAGAGAGACCAAATTCTAGTTAACAAACACACACCCTGGGTTCATTTAAATTAGATTAATTATTCCCATAACACAGATTAGACCACATGCGAGGTGATGTAATTGTGCCGTTTGCCGCTAATTTTAAGAGGTTAAGTGTTATGCACCTATGTCTTAATTGGCAGTGTATTATTCAGACAATTGAACAACTGACCACATTAATCCAATAGATCCAAACAATGATAGCCTACTAAAATAAGAAATAATTAAATACCTATGAACGTAGAATTTAAAATAGCGCAGAATAATTAAAAAGATCTTACAATTGTCCTACAACCGAGTCTTGATTATTTCTCAACTAGAAAGATAATTTAGCATTGCCTCATGACGGCGATGCAATCCGAGGCTGTGACGCCCCCACCTCTCCCAAGGGCGAACCCAAGGGTATCAGCCGGACACCTGCCCAACTCTCACCAGGACTCACTACAAAATCCAAAATATAATTACAAGTATTCATTCCTAAAACCCTAATTAACGTCCAACCAAAAATACTAATTAACTTACAAGAGTAAATCCTCAATAATTTTCATCAAAATTACAATTATATAAACTTCAAATAAAATAGACCATCAACTTCACAGTAAATATCATTTCTATTCATAAGTGTGGAATCCTACAGAAGAAACTAAATCCTCGATCTACGATCCCCACTTCAAGACCTGTTAAGGAAAACAAATATATTGGGGTGAGTTAATACTCAGTGAGGCCAAGAAAGCATGCACGCAATTAAGATAGAACAATACTTCAACAATTAAAACAATTTAAAGTAAAACAAGCAATATTTCACATTAGGCAATTTAATAATACCATATAAAGGATACAGGTGGACACGGGAGGTAGAGGTGACTACCATCCTCAAGGACGTAGCACGTACCCTCGATCCAAATTTCTTCATCTTCCACATTCATATCCGGACCATTTCATGAGCTCCGACTTTCAAATCAAAAATGTTGATACTCCGTCAACCACACTCTCACATCCTGTAGACACCACTTGAAACCCTCACCCGTCTACTTACACCCCCTGTACCGGGGCTCATCAAAATATGTAAAGTTGGTAACACTTGAGTATACTTTGGTCGGCGAGCGCACTCCGACCGACATAAATACTTTTAAGACCCATAGTTCACCAATCCCCTGACCAAGCTCCTATTACCGGCCGAAGTGAAAGGTTCCCCGATGGGATTTGGGCATCCTCACAATTTTCAATAGCAATAACAAGCAATTCAAGCAGTTAAACACTTAACAATTCAAGCAGTGAAACTCATTTAGAGGCAATTCAATTATGGTAAGCGTGATAAAGTACACGCTCACCTAGGCATACAATCATGCTTTTCAAATCACTTACATTAATTAAAGTATTAATAACATGTACTTGGACACTCACCGAAGTCCCGTAAAACAAGCAAACGAGCAAGAAAGTTAAACTTCGGTAGTCGGGCCAACTTCCGCAACCTCTCGGTCACCTGAGCCAAAACCAAACTATCATCTTCAATCCAAACAGTTAAAACTCAAGTTTTGACCTAACTCTCCAAATTCACCAAAAAGCACTCAACTAAAGCTTCTCTCTCAGGCCACAACTCACGCAATATACGTCAGAATTGAACAAGGCTTAAAGCTACGGAAACAAGATTCAACATACTAAAAATTACTAGAAGACTTCGCTTGAAGATTCCTGAAGTAGGATGAGGTGAAACGACTAGAAAATCCAGCACAACAACAAAACAGGAAAATCAGGCTGGAGGATCATCCATTTTGCGATTTTTCTGGTATTGATAGGAAAAGAATTGGCATGCGAGCCTTATACCATTAGAAAGCTTGTGAAGTCTAGTTTCAAACGCCACTAACGGAGCTCAATTTCGACTCCCGAGCAAAGAGTTATAGCCATCAGAAGTACAGGAGGTTACCAAAACTGATGGGAAGATTTCCAGATTTGAGAAGCTAATTTTGAGACAGCATTTGGGCATCAAAATGCCACTGGAAATCACTAAATTTTGTACACTCAATCCTCACTAGGTGGACTATGTATGTACAAAATTTGAACCAAAAAATTGCACAGGAAGATAACGTTTTAGATGGCCAAAATTTGCAAAAATCTTAGAACTTAAACTGCCAGATTTTCTTCCTTTTCATTTTCAAACATTTTGCTCAACTAAAACAGCCCCAAATCACTCAAACATTGACACAAAAGCTCTAGCACCATTCCTTTATCCAATGGAAGCAAAATGGTAGCAAAAACTTGAATCAAAACGTTTCAAAAATAGGGCAATATTTTGGCACTTGTGTGAAGAGCAAAATTCCAGATTTGGTTATTCAATTTTCACATACTTTTGCCAAATGTTTTTTTGCACCAAAAATGCTCATTTTCGCAAGGGGTCTAGCCCTCATCTAAACCATCATCTTAACAGTGAATAACCATGAAATAATGGTGTTAAAACAGGGCAAAATGACCCCAAAAGACAAGTGGCAGTTTTGAACATTCAAATTCCAAATTTTAAGCTTTCTTGGAAGAGGTTTTGGTTTTGAGCAGTATTCTTTAAAAAATTATAAATTGAGTTCTATAAGTCCAAAATTTACGAATCTCATACCATTGGTAAATAGACTCGATGAACTAAAACTCTCGAGAAGACACTTATACAAGATTCAAATCAAAAACCAATCAAATTTCAGCTTAAAATTGCTGTTATAGTGAAAACAAAACATAACAGTCTTGATTTGCAGTCAAATTTGAAAATTCACCAAAATTCACAAAAATTGAACTAACCCTTGAAATTTATACTGCTAAAATAAATTGTATTATAGTTTCAAACGCAACAAAGGGAACTCAATTTTGATACCCGAATAAGAAAATATAGTCATTTGAACATGAAGCAAAAGCTATCTTGTCACTGCATTTTTTCCAGATTTGAAGAACAACTTTGAGACATTATTTGAGCAATGGAATAGTTCTAGAAAAACACCAAATTTTGCAGGCATAAACCTCAGTATGTAAGCTATGTTTTTACCAAATTTCAACTAAAAAATCACACGGAAAGGCAGCGATCAATGCAACCAAAAATAGGGCAGCATGCATTTCCTTTCCTCTCGATTTCCTCCTCTTCTTCCCTCTTTCATTTTTTGCAACTAAACACCACATAAACACCTCACACACACACAATACATCATCAAAAGCCCCAAGTTCACATGTGGTGGGATTTGATAGAGCCCACATTCAACCAATCAACAATAAAATCTAACACAAAGAACTATAAGCTTTCTTAGCTAAAGAATGAAACAAATGAAAAAGGTATGGTGTTGAGAAACCCTACCTCTCCTCCAACAAGAAGCTTGGCTTAAGGTGGATGAACTAGCTCCCAAAATCCCTCAATCTTCAAGCCCCAACAACCGGTTATCCTCTCCTCTTAGTTGGACCGAAGTTCCTCCAAGATTTCTAACAAAATCCCCAAGCTATTGATGGCTTCAATGGTGGCTTTGTGTTGGTGGTTTTTTGAAGAATCAAGGAGAGGAAGATGATGAAGGTGGCCGGCTGTTTTGGAGAGGAATTGGAGGAGAAATGAGAGAGAAAAGGATCGGCTATGAGGAGAAGAAAGAAAGGAAATGAGTGGTTGAGGTTGTTTTTGACTTTTGGGGTTTTTGTGGAAAATGGAAGAAATAAGAGGAAGTTGGGTGATTTGACGTAAAGCCACTTTTGTCGTGTCGGATTAATTCATGCGACATGACACTACGATCTCGGTTTCTGTAACAGCCCCACCTCTCCCAAGGGCGAACCCAAGGGTATCACTTGACTCTGCCAGGGACTCACTACAAACCACGAAGCATATTATAGATTTCAAATAATCACACTTCAAGATCTCTAAAATAATAATACATGCATTCTCTTAAAGCCTTAATTGAGGTCCAACAATAAATGATAGTTAACTTACAAGGTAAATCCTCAATAATATCTAATAAAACTCTTATAACATCAATTTCAGGTACAATAAATCCTTAGCGTCGAGTTTAATATTCAGCTTATACAAAATTATGAAATTCCTACCAAAGTAACTAAATTCTCGATCTCGTTTTCCACTCGAGACACATTAGGAAAACAAAGCTGGGGTGAGCTAGCCAAATGAGGGAGAAACATGCAAGCACGTAATCAAGTAAGTAGGAAAGCCAAAATTCAGATATAAAAGCATGTAAATCAATCATTCACTTGTACAATTGCAATTTTTCACCAGGAGATTGTATTCTCAAGGAATCACTACTCGAGGGCTCACATTAGACAAAAGTCTTGGAGTGGGTTGGGAGAACCCTTTTTGAGCCTCTCTATCTACATGAATTTGCGTGACCAGTTTATCTGGGAAAAGTACACGGGTAAGGATCTGGGGCTCTCGGAGCCAATTTCCACGATTAAGCAGTTGAGTCCATTCCATCCCAACCGTTGACCTTCCGCCAACTTAACACAGATAAAGTCCGTAGAAACTCCACTTATTACAACCTCCGTCCAACGGTTCACCCTCTCGAAAACCAAACAAGTAGATTTAAAGGTAAAACTACATCGAGCAATACCGAGCAAGACCTCTCCAATAGGTCAAGCTCAAAACGATACCTAAGGTTCACCAAGCTTCCCGACCAAGCCCTTGCCGGTCCCAAGGATCCCAATAGGTTTTGGGCGTCCCCATTTAACACTTTTAAGTCGATGGATTATTCCAATCGACATTCAGATACAGTCAAGTCAAATAACATTTATGTACATGCAAGACACGTAAAAGAGGACGAGCGCGATAAAGTACACTCTCGCGTCAACAGGTTTCATTCACATAAACATGTCAAGTAATTCAACAAGTCATGCACTTGACACTCACCGAAGTCAAAGTCCAAGGCAAAAGCATAAGATCAATTGAGGTTTTCGAGATCTTCTCGATCACCTGAGATAAATAGGAGTATTTTCATTCAAAACACTTGAATAATATTCGATAAATGTCTCAATGAGACTCAAGTCAAGTTCAAGGTTCCCTAATTTGAAAATCAAGTGAGACACTAAGTTGGCACGAAAATCAAGAAAAAGGGGTCGTCCATTTCCATATCAAAGTTTCCAAGTTTATGCCCTATAATAATTAAAAGAGAACAAAAATGAGTTCTCCTAATCACCAGTCAAGTTTAATTCAAAAAGTCGAAAGTTCGACAATTTCTCGAGTTGAGCTGAAAACTTTGAAAAATCATAACTCAAGTTATACAAGTCAAAATTCTGCTCATTTGGTACCGTTGGAAACCTCTTTGAAAGATCTAAAACTTTTTAGAAGACATCAAATTAAAATTATGGACGAAATTAACCCAGATTTTCGTTGAACATTCTGCTACAGTAAAATGACAGTGCTCGTCAGGCTGGCCATCCAGAGCACTTTGAAAATTCGCCAAAAATTACAGAAAATTAATTAACCTCTGAAATTCACACACAATATATCAGTACATAAGGAGTTTCAACAGCCACTGATGGAACTAAATTCCGATATCCGAGCATGAAATGACAACATTTCAAACATGGGCAGTTCGAAATTCTGCAGTTTCTGGAAACATGAAGATACAGGGCAGTTTTCAAGATACTGTTTGAGTGACTAATTCAAGTCAAAAAATTGTCAAATTTGGCACACTAACACTTACATATATGAACTAGATTCATACCAAATTTCAGCTTAAAATACAAACGGGAAGGCAGCTTTCTACATGCCCAAAGTTCGCTCAACTCTTTCATCCAAAACTGGAAAATTTTGATCCTTCACTTATAACATCTAGTTCATGCCTCAAATTAACTTCATTTGTCCTAATTTTCGAAACCGAGCTAGTATTGAACTTCCTAAGCCTAATGATGATCAAAAATGGTCACATCCTTTGGCAAGAATATCACAAAATAATCCTCAAAATTCGGACAGCATAACCCCTCATTTTCCAGCTTTCACTTAGCAACTTAGCAACTCTCATAACATCAACTCTTGAAGAGCTTTTTGTGGGGGAAAATAACAGCTTAACATTCATCATTTAAACATCAAATTCAGCCTCCTAACTAGCCAAAAACACAGCCACGAAATTTTAAAAGAAACCAGCAAATTCAATCATCATTTTGCACCTCTCCATGTCGGTTTTTCCTTGTTCCACTAAACCATCAATTTTGCTTAACCCTTGAGGGGATTTTGTGTAGGGTAAATTAACAACTAAAACCTCACATTTAAGCCTCACCACCATCCTTTAAAGCGTGCCAAATTAAGCAAAATATTAAAAGAAAACAACAATTTTTCTTCCTCATTTTCTTCCTTTCCTCACCCGAATTTTCCTTGAGATTTCTCCTCAAATTTTCAGCCACCATTTCCAACATATATATACATTCATTGCATCATTAATCATGCTAGAAATCATATTATCACAATTGTGGGAGTCCAAGAGCCCACTTAATCAACTAACATCAAGAAAGAGACAATTTAAAGGAATTTAATATCTTCAAAAGGGCAACCAACACAAACTCATTTTCATCAACATTCATCAAGGTTCTAACAACCTCTCAAACTCCCAATCCTAATGGCATGCTTAAAAATGAAATCAATGAACTAAGATGGAAGCTTTAGATCATTACCTCTTCCAAGAAGTGAGCAATATTCTCCCAAGAAATGCCAAGCTAAAACCCCCAAGCACTCCTCCTCAAAGCTCCTTACTCCAAGCCCAAGTTTAGACCAAGATTATTAGGAATTTGTAGATGATTTTGGAGAGGAATTTGAGAAGAATTTTGATGAAACTTCAAGGGAAGAGGGGAAGGGGTTGACCATAGGGAAGAGAAGGAGGGAGGGATTTTGGGTTAATTTTTAAGTAGATTAAATGAGAAGAGAAAGTCAAGACACAAGTCTTGTCTTGTGCCTCTTAAGTCAACCTTGCATTAATGCCACACTTATCTATTTGGAGGAAAATTAATCACTTCATTTGGCTTGAGATTAAGGGACAAATCTCAATTAGGAGGGAAAGATATGGAATAAAATGGAAGTGAATTAGGGTGAATTATGTGGAGAAAGTAATGGCTAATTGAAATTCTAACCCAAGGAGGTTAATTCAACTTAAACTATAACTTCAAACTCTTAATTATAATTACTCTTTTTAATTCACCTCTAATCACTGAATAACATTTCTAACTTACGGGTGATCATCCTTACACTCCATCGCTACGTCACTCACTGCCCGAATTTTTACCTCGAAAAACGTGTTTTTCTCATTTTCTGTATAATTGATACAGAAGGGCAAATTTTAAAATAGGATGAAGGGAATATTGAAAATCTACTTGAAATATTAATATAGGGCTTAAAAAAGTTTTTCTTAAAACGAAATAAATTAATCAAATAAATAAATTGAATTTTCATTTTAATTTTCTAAAAATTCGTTTAAATGTAATTTTAAAATAATTAAACGAATTAATAATAATAATAACATTATTTAAAATATTAAGTTGTAATAATATCAAAATAAATTTTGGAGGTGTTACATTCTCCTCCTTAAAAGAATTTTGTCCTCAAAATTCATACTTGAATTATAGATTAATGCTTGGTATTTCCTCAATTTAGTCCTCTAACCCTCGAGCTACTTCCACACCTTGGTTCATCCACAATATTTTCAATAAAGAAATTTACTTGTTCCTCAAAATTTTCACCTTGCTAAACAAATAATTCTGAATACTCTGGCATTTCTTCTTCCACTTCCCAAATCGCCTTCTCGACGTCACGATTTTCCAAACATTCTTAACCAAAGAGATTTTCTTAGTTCTCAAGTCCTCTACTTTTCTGCTTTGGAATTTCCCTTAGAACTTACCTTGAGCACCTAAAGCAATTACACTCAACGACCACCAACGGTGAACCAACTCAATTTATTTCCTTAAACCATCATAGAGCTCAATTGAAAGGAGATCCACACTCTTAAACAACTCATAGCCTAAAGAGGAGATTAAAGTTTTGAAAACCATCATTTAAAAGAGGAATTAAAACTATAAAAGACCTCGTTTTTCATTCACGAATTCAAACTTGGATCAAATCAACATTTTCAAAGTAAAGTTTTAAGTTTTAAAAGAACACTTTTCTTTAAACCAGAAAATTCTAACTTTTTATATCCATAAGTCGAAAAATTACCATTTGTATCCCATTAGAAAAGAGACTCAAAGTACTATAACTGTT
The DNA here is from genome assembly GCA_013103745.1 of Gardenia jasminoides. Classification (NCBI taxonomy): domain Eukaryota; kingdom Viridiplantae; phylum Streptophyta; class Magnoliopsida; order Gentianales; family Rubiaceae; genus Gardenia; species Gardenia jasminoides. Next base: position 19,101,879 of record CM023097.1, on the reverse strand, counting down.
CAAAAGACATTTTCGCAAAACTCAAGTTGTAAATAACAAACTTGACCTCAGGTGGTAGCTTTCGCAAGTAGAAAAACAGATCAAGTCTGTCATTTTAGTGAATTCCAAAACTATTGGTACTTATAGAGATTGAGTTAAATCTAAAGTTTACAAGGTTGAAAAGTTCTTGTCTAGTTTCAAATCTAATAAACAAAACCCAAATTAAAATTTCATTTTGCACTGCGATATCAAAATTTTCTAAAATTGCACAATGCTCCCTAAGAAGATGTCTAGCAAGACGAAGTTCAAGAAATTATCCCCCTTTTTTTTTTGTTTTTTACTACTAAACTCACATTTAAAAGCCAACATCGAACAAAGATCATTAAATAATATTTTACCAAAAATTTGTAAGACAATAAGGCTAAAAGTAGTTGAAAGGATTCGGCCAGTAGGGAAGGGTATTTCTAGAGATTCTACCAAGATTCTCGCACCAATCTCACAACTATAATTCATCAATCTCATGAAATAACCATAATACATAACAATCGACATATGTCAAGCTATTAACCATCAAGATTCACCAACAAGTTTACATTACAAAGTATGGAAACTCTTCAAATCATCTAACCTAGTATTCGGGGTTTAAAAGATTCCTTCAATAACCTAAACTCATTTAAGTATAAATCATTAGATTTAAACCATAAAACTTATAGGTCTAAAAGTTCAAGCTCTTCCCACTAACATAGTATTTATCCTAGTCAGGGTAAGTCGTAAACCTCCAAGATTCGCCTCAAGATTTACCTTTCTCTCGAACTTGATCGGTGGCAAGTGAAGTTGGATTAAAACAAAATTTATAGAAGAACAAATGAAATCTTTTCTTCCCTATTTGTAGCTTGAATAACCGGCTAGGGAAGAGTAAACAGTGGAGAAAATTGCTGAAAAATCTCACCTCTCTCATCTCTATAGAACTGGCCACAAGGAAGGAAGAGAATAGAGTTTTGGGTTGGTGATTTTCTCGAAAGATAAAAGAATGAATAAAGATAAAATATGAAGCAAGACTCTCTTTTCCTCTCTCTAGTTATTTTCTTGTGAAGTCAAAATAAAATGGTAAAATGAAGAGTAATTGAAGTTTTGTAAAGGATGAGTGGTGGAGATGATGCCAATGGTCACCCTTTCATTGCTCGTGACTCTAATGAAATCTATCTTATTCACTAGTTCGCCTTTTCTCACTTAACTCCCTTTAATTCCAATAAAAGGCAACATACACTCCACAAATTATCTTTTTACCCTCATTGACTAACCCTAGACTTCGGCTCTTGATTCTCTCCCTTGCTTTGGGTGTCTTGACCCACACCCTCGTTCTCAACCTCGATCTCAGTTGCAACCTCGTCTACTGTCCACAATTTTTATAGAAGATGGACATAAAATACATGTGAAAATAAACTAAATTAAAATACACTAAAGCAAGGTAAAATAGGATAAAAAGGGAATGTAATGAATTAACAAAAAATAGAATAAGCAAGTTAGCAAATTAAATTTTTGGCATGAACAAGAGAATTTTCTAGAACCGCCCAACTTTCATACATATATATATATATATCGAGAGAATCAAGTACGTGACGGTGGCAATTTTAATGCGAAAGAACATACCAAAATGTCGCTTGCCCGACCATTTTACCACACAAAAGCATAATAGTGAAAGTAGTAAATAAATATGCACCTACCAAGACGAGAATCGCCCTGGTGGTTTCTTTTTTTTTTTTTTTTTTACAAAAAGGTCACAAAACATACTACACGTAGATGCCACAAAATACAAATAGTCATGTAGTCACAAGCATAGGCCTCACAAGCCTCACCCCATCTAATCCACTTGCAAAACATTCAAAAGACTAAGACCTTCATAGTCTAGTTCATAACTAGATTTTCACCCTACATCTAAGGGGATTTAAAACCAAATAATATCAACATTTGGTTGTACTATTCATTACATCAAGTGCCAAGTTCAAAACTCCTAGAATAGATATAACTCTAGGTTTTACGACAGTTCCTTATTTGGTGTTCGAGGCTTCCACACCTTAAACATGCTCCCATCTTTCTCCAACACTCATCTGTAGGATGAGATTTTGGCAATCACACTTAGCAGCTCAGTGCCTGCAGGGGTCCACTAGATTTTGATTTCCTTCCTTTACCTTCAACAGCATGTTCATCTTGGTTAATCTCTTTACGCTTCCCTTTAATATTGAGAGGGCTTCCCAACTGATTTCTAACTTGAGTGTTAGGAGTATCTCGAAATTCAATTTGGGTAGTTGAGTGCACCAGATCAAATTTATGTTGCATCTCCTCTAGTATGGCTTCATATTTCTTCTTCATTTCCACGTACTTGCTTATTAATTCAGTCTTTTCCTTATATTCTTGTTCCCATCGTCCTTCCCAATATTTAGCAAGTTCAGTCGAAACCCTAAGTCCTTTAGAAGAGTCTCTATATCTTAGGTGTGAATCCTCAAGTTCGCCATGTCACTAATTCCTTTAACTCCAATTTAACACGCTAAGAAAACCAGAATCGCTGTTAATATTTAATCACAATGGAGCTCTAACCATTTAAAGCTCAATTCTTGGAAATCCAATATAAGGACTTTTATGAACTTCGGGAGTTGAATCCTACTAACCATCGAATCACAAATACTTACTACTTCACTATTCACTTAACACTCAAACTAACCCCCCGGTCCGATATCCTAAGCTTTAAGCCTAAGATACACTACAAGGATCAAACCTAAGCTCGATACCACTTGTAATAGCCCCACCTCTCCCAAGGGAACCCAAGGGTATCGTGATTTCTAACTCTGAGGACTCACTACAAACCCGAAGCATATTATAGATTTCAAATAATCACACTTCAAGATCTCTAAAATAATAATACATGCATTCTCTTAAAGCCTTAATTGAGGTCCAACAATAAATGATAGTTAACTTACAAGGTAAATCCTCAATAATATCTAATAAAACTCTTATAACATCAATTTCAGGTACAATAAATCCTTAACGTCGAAGTTTAATATTCAGCTTATACAAAATTATGAAAATCCTACCAAAGTAACTAAATCCTCGATCTCGTTTTCCACTTGAGACACATTAAGGAAAACAAACTGGGGTGAGCTAACGCTCAGTGAGGCCAAGGAGAAACATGCAAGCACGTAATCAAGTAAGTAGGAAAGCCAGTAAATTCAGATATAAAAGCATGTAAATCAATCATTCACTTGTACAATTGCAATTTTTCACCAGGAGATTGTATTCTCAAGGAATCACTACTCGAGGGCTCACATTAGACAAAGTCTTGGAGTCGGGTTGGAGAACCCTTTTGAGCCTCTCTATCTAGTCAATTTTGACCAGTTTATACGAGGAAAACAGGGGTATACTGGGCTCTCGGGAGCCAATTTCCACGATTAGCGGTTGAGTCCATTCCATCCCAACCGTTGACCTTCCGCCAACTTAACACGGATAAAGTCCTAGAAACTCCACTTATTACAACCTCAGTCCAACGGTTCACCCTCTCGGCCCCGAAACCAAACAAGTAGATTTAAAAGGTAAAGCTACATCGAGCAATACCGAGCAAGACCTCTCCAATAGGTCAAGCTCAAAGAATACCTAAGGTTCACCAAGCTTCCCGACCAAGCCCTTGCCGGGTCCCAAGGATCCCAATAGGTTTTGGCGTCCCCATTTAACACTTTTAAGTCGATGGATTATTCCAATGCGACATTCAGATCTGATCAAGTCAAATAACATTTATGTACATACAGACACCGTAAAAGAGGACGGCCGATAAAGTACACTCTCAGCGGGTTTCATTCACATAAACATGTCAAGTAATTCAACAAGTCATGCACTTGACACTCACCGAAGTCAAAAGTCCAAGGCAAAAGCACGCAAGATCAATTGAGGTTTTCCGAGATCTTCTCGATCACCTGAGATAAATAGGAGTATTTTCATTCAAAACACTTGAATAATATTCGATAAATGTCTCAATGAGACTCAAGTCAAGTTCAAGGTTCCCTAATTTGAAAATCAAGTGAGACACTAAGTTGGCACGAAAATCAAGAAAAAGGGGTCGTCCATTTCCATATCAAAGTTTCCAAGTTTATGCCCTATAATAATTAAAAGAGAACAAAAATGAGTTCTCCTAATCACCAGTCAAGTTTAATTCAAAAAGTCGAAAGTTCGACAATTTCTCGAGTTGAGCTGAAAACTTTGAAAAATCATAACTCAAGTTATACAAGTCAAAATTCTGCTCATTTGGTACCGTTGGAAACCTCTTTGAAAGATCTAAAACTTTTTAGAAGACATCAAATTAAAATTATGGACGAAATTAACCCAGATTTTCGTTGAACATTCTGCTACAGTAAAATGACAGTGCTAGTCAGGCTGGCCATCCAGAGCACTTTGAAAATTCGCCAAAAATTACAGAAAATTAATTAACCTCTGAAATTCACACACAATATAGCAGTACATAAGGAGTTTCAACAGCCACTGATGGAACTAAATTCCGATATCCGAGCATGAAATGACAACAGTTCAAACATGGGCAGTTCAAAATTCTGCAGTTTCTGGAAACATGAAGATACAGGGCAGTTTTCAAGATACTGTTTGAGTGACTAATTCAAGTCAAAAAATTGTCAAATTTGGCACACTAACACTTCCATATATCAACTAGATTCATACCAAATTTCAGCTTAAAATACAAACAGGAAGGCAGCTTTCTACATGCCCAAAGTTCGCTCAACTCTTTCATCCAAAACTGGAAAATTTTGATTCTTCACTTATAACATCTAGTTCATGCCTCAAATTAACTTCATTTGTCCTAATTTTCGAAACCGAGCTAGTATTGAACTTCCTAAGCCTAATGATGATCAAAAATGGTCACATCCTTTGGCAAGAATATCACAAAATAATCCTCAAAATTCGGACAGCATAACCCCTCATTTTCCAGCTTTCACTTAGCAACTTAGCAACTCTCATAACATCTACTCTTGAAGAGCTTTTTGTGGGGGAAAATAACAGCTTAACATTCATCATTTAAACATCAAATTCAGCCTCCTAACTAGCCAAAAACACAGCCACAAAATTTTAAAAGAAACCAGCAAATTCAATCATCATTTTGCACCTCTCCATGTCGGTTTTTCCTTGTTCCACTAAACCATCAATTTTGCTTAACCCTTGAGGGGATTTTGTGTAGGGTAAATTAACAACTAAAACCTCACATTTAAGCCTCACCATCATCCTTTAAGCGTGCCAAATTCGCAGCCAAAATATTAAAAGAAAAACAACAATTTTTCTTCCTCATTTTCTTCCTTTCCTCACCCGAATTTTCCTTGAGATTTCTCCTCAAATTTTCAGCCACCATTTCCAACATATATATACATTCATTGCATCATTAATCATGCTAGAAATCATATTATCACAATTGTGGGAGTCCAAGAGCCCACTTAATCAACTAACATCAAGAAAGAGACAATTTAAAGGAATTTAATATCTTCAAAAGGGCAACCAACACAAACTCATTTTCATCAACATTCATCAAGGTTCTAACAACCTCTCAAACTCCCAATCCTAATGGCATGCTTAAAAATGAAATCAATGAACTAAGATGGAAGCTTTAGATCATTACCTCTTCCAAGAAGTGAGCAATATTCTCCCAAGAAATGCCAAGCTAAAACCCCCAAGCACTCCTCCTCAAAGCTCCTTACTCCAAGCCCAAGTTTAGACCAAGATTATTAGGAATTTGTAGATGATTTTGGAGAGGAATTTGAGAAGAATTTTGATGAAACTTCAAGGGAAGAGGGGGAAGGGGGTTCGGCCATAGGGAAGAGAAGGAGGGAGGGATTTTGGGTTAATTTTTAAGTAGATTAAATGAGAAGAGAAAGTCAAGACACAAGTCTTGTCTTGTGCCTCTTAAGTCAACCTTGCATTAATGCCACACTTATCTATTTGGAGGAAAAATTAATCACTTCATTTGGCTTGAGATTAAGGGACAAATCTCGATTAGGAGAGGGAAAAGATATGGAATAAAATGGAAGTGAATTAGGGTGAATTATGTGGAGAAAGTAATGGCTAATTGAAATTCTAACCCAAGGAGGTTAATTCAACTTAAACTATAACTTCAAACTCTTAATTATAATTACTCTTTTTAATTCACCTCTAATCACTGAATAACATTTCTAACTTACGGGTGATCATCCTTACACTCCATCGCTACGTCACTCACTGCCCGAATTTTTACCTCGAAAAACATGTTTTCCTCATTTTCTGTATAATTGATACAGAAGGGCAAATTTTAAAATAGGATGAAGGGAATATTGAAAATCTACTTGAAATATTAATATAGGGCTTAAAATAAGTTTTTCTTAAAACGAAATAAATTAATCAAATAAATAAATAAATAAATTGAATTTTCATCTTAATTTTCTAAAAATTCGTTTAAATGTAATTTTAAAATAATTAAACGAATTAATAATAATAATAACATTATTTAAAAATATTAATTTGTAATAATATCAAAATAAATTTTTGGAGGCTGTTACAGTTTCTCTCATTTATCAATCTCGAATACATGTTCTAACATTCAAAACTTACGTCTAATAGTACACCCTAGACCCGAATGCGAAATTTAACCATTCAAATAGTTTAAACATGCAAAAATTCATTTTAAAACTTTTCGTGCCGTTACAATTGATATATGTCAATCAAATACTTCAAACTAAGTTAATAAAGTAATTTTATGAAAATATTAAATTTTGCAATTTATAAATTAATTTGATGTTAAACAAAGTTTTTAAAATTAAAAGGAAGTAACGTATGGTGTATTTGCAATTAAAAGGATCTAAATCATTAATTAAATAAATAGGTCGAATAAAATGAATTTTCGGGTCCTCAGGCTTCCATGTGATTTGGATGAAAAGTAAAGCAACTAATCTTGCAATGGAAAATCTCCAACTAATATGAACAATCACTGGAATTTAGAAAACGCAAAGTACTAGTCCCCTACCCACGTCTGAATACAAATACTACAACTAATGTACTTAAAGAAAAACGTTCCACCCAAGAAAGAAAAAGATCCTAACTACTAGTCACTTGCTGCCGACCCATAAGGAAATAAAAGATTCCCTCCTTGATGCGCTTCCGAAATTGTCAAGAAAAAGGAAACAGAATTAGGCTCCTACTAAAAAATTTCCTTCCAACCAATCGCGCATTGCATGTTTATAAGGAATATCTTCCCTTATTTTTCTCCTAGTTTGTCGCCAAAATATTGTCTAAAAATGTTTCCTATACAAACGCAACTCCTAAACACACATCCAAAATAATGCAAGATTCCAGTGATAAGTTCCGGGATCCGTCTCTTCAGGTTTCACTCTGAGGTCTCTGGTATGGGCACGCTCTGCAATGAATAGTCTTTTGAAAATTTGCCCCTGAATACCACTTTTAACACTAATTGCCTGCAATTGACACAAACACCAATTATTAGCAGAAACCAAATACTTTGCACAATAAGTGGTCAAAATTAAGACCAAATACTAACAAATAAAGTGCACAATTATCTCACTATCAAATCCCCCTCACACCAAGATAATGTTTGCTCTCAAGCATTCACTATCACAATCAAGATAACAAGTACTTCATAGCACAACAATCTAACACAAGTATCAGATCTTCTCAACAACTTCATCAAAATCAGGATGCAGAAGATTCAACTCTCACACGGATATGAGTGTATCTCTTAGCACTCAAAAGTGTTTAAAGAGACATATATGCTCAAATCAAGAACATGGAAAGATATTACCATAGGTTTGTTAATATATCATATCTCCACCATTAAATACGAATTCAATACAAAAATCAAAAGGGTCTTTAACAAGGGATGTAATAAGACTTAAGTAAAGGGTTTGATAAAAAGGAAAATTTAGACTAAACACATTAAAGAAAATACCAACAATCTATTGCATGATTCAATTGCCTTCTTCATTTACACGAGTCCTCCAAAGCATATCAAGTTAAGCTTAGCAAGTGATAACATAATCTGAATTTTGCTTAACTACCACAATACAACATATATATACAAGAGCACTTCACAACTACTTTTCTTTTTTTTCCCTCTTTTTTTTTTTTTTTATAATTTTTATAATTTTTTTATTTTTATTTTTTTTACACTTTTCGACAAGACATAACTAACATTGAAACATAAACACACTTGTTAGTTTCAATCATACCTTGCACCACTAATTGAATCATCATGCAATGAAATTAAGGCATCCCTTTGACACAGGGTTTAAACAAGAAGGTACAAACAAAAAGTCTTAAGGTAAGGAGTATGACTATTAAACGAAGAAAGGGTTTAAGGCTCGAACTTGATCAACTAAAGGAAAATATAATAGGATAGGTCTTTAGAAAGCCAAAAGGGTTAAACCTAAGTGCCCTTATCGTTTTCATGCATCAAATTCAATAATGTAGTCTCGACATGCATAACAAAACAAGTTCTAGAATAATCTAACCAGGTGCGATATCACTCAACAAAAGAATTTAGAGCAAATTATGAATAGTGTGCTCCTTAGTCTCAAAAGCTCACCAATTACTAAAAATATGCCAAATCTTGCATATCCATCATTTGAATCAATTGTAAGAAAAATATAATACTCATGCTAGCAAAAATCTCACTAATCATACTCACATATTTCTTATTTTTCACAACAAAACAAAATCCAAAGAAATTGTAAAAAGTTGTGAAAAACAAAAAATTTTTGAAAAAAATAAAAAGTTCAAGGATTTTATTTAGATAACCCTTGGGATTTAGTAAAATAGATTCCTGTTGAAATTGATGAATGTTAGTAACTAGTGATTCGACAATTTCGTCAAGAGATTTACCTAGAATTAATGATGGTTGTTGCGGTGGACTTTGAAGCCAATGTTGATGTTGCTGGTGGAACCCTGGTAGCCTTGCAACATAATTGAAGTTGAAACTGTCCCTCCATCCTTGATTATACTCTTTTGAATAAGAATCATACCACGGTCGGGATGGATTTGAGAATCCTCCAACAGGATAAACTTGAGCGTTCGAGCCATTTTGTAGTGTGGGACATATGGTAGTTGAATGACTCGAGACATAACAAATTTCACAGGTTCTAATTTGCTGCACTTTTCCTATAACCAACTTTTCTATAAGAGATATCAGAGAATCTAAATGTTAATTAATAGAAGACACATTTAGCTCATTAACTCTCTTAGGAATGAAATCCAGTCTATCCCTGAAATGTTGAAAATTGGTTGCCATAAACTAGTCACAGAATAAGAGAGAAACAAAAATAAAAATCTGGAGAAAATAAATCAAGAATGCACCAATTCCCCGACAATGGCCCCAAAGTTTGATGGGTGTCGAAACGACCAAAAATAAAATACTTACTCTAGAAATATGAATTCAAGTATAATGGCGAATAGGATCGTATCCTTAGGGATTGAGTGATTTAATCCCCACAGCAAATTTGGGGGGTTTTAGGAAGGAAAGAAACAAATTAAAGATGTAAGGATACTGAATTTCGAATTCAAAAAGAGTGCAATAATTAAAGAATACAATAAACAATTAATTGACAAAACCTAGTCAAGGAAATAATCTCGATTCCGGTTCATGCAATTGATCATAGATACTGAAACAATTCATACGTTCGCAAATAAATTGGTTCTAGCAATTTGACAACCGCCTAACCACCAATCTCTTCTTAATTATATGGTAGTCCAGAGACACTCTTAAACTATTCCCTTGTAAAATAGATAACCCTAGAGACGCTCGTAGGATTTAATCTATTCACAACTTTAGGAATTAGAGAGACCAAATTCTAGTTAACAAATACACACGCGGGTTTATTTGAACTAGATTAATTATTCCTATGACATAGATTAGACCACTTATGAGGTGATGTAATTGTGCCGTTTGCCACTAATTTTAAGACGGTTAAGTGTTACGCACCTATGTCTTAATTGGTAGTGTATTATTCAGACAATCAAACAACTGGCCACATTAATCCAATAGATCCAAACAATGATAGTTTACTAAAATAAGGAATAATTAAATACCCATGAATGCAAAATTTAAAATAGCGCAGAATAATTAAAAAGATCTTACAATTGTCCATGCAATCGGGTCTTGATTGTTTCTCAACTAGAAAGATAATTTAGCATTACCTCATGACAACGATGCAATCCGAGGCTTCCATGTGATTTGGATGAAAAGTAAAGCAACTAATCTTGCAATGAAAAATCTCCAACTAATATGAACAACCACTGGGATTTAGAAAACGCGAAGTACTAGTCTCCTACCCACGACTGAATACGAATACTACTACTAATGTACTTAAAGAAAAATGTTCCGCCCAAAAAAGAAAAAAATCCTAACTACTAGTCACTTGCTGCCGGCCCGTAAGGAAATAAAAGATTCCCTCCTTGATGCGCTTCCAGAATTGTCAAGAAAAAGGAAATGGAATTAGGCTCCTGCTAAAAAATTGCCTTCCAGCCAATCGCGCGTTACATGTCTATAAGGAATATCTTCCCTTATTTTTCTCCTAGTTTGTTGCCAAAATATTCTCTGAAGATGTTTCCTATTCAAACGCAACTCCAAAACACACATCTAAAATAATGCAAGATTCCAGTGATAAGTTCCGGGGTCCGTCTCTTCAAGCTTCACTCTGAGGTCACGCTCTGCAATGAATAATCTCTAGAAATTCGCCCTTCAATACCACCTTTAACACCAATTGCCCGCAATTGACACAAACACCAATTATTAGTAGAAACCCAATACTTTGAACAATAAGTGGTCAAAATTAAGACCAAATACCAACAAATAAAGTGCACAATTATCTCACTATTATTAGAATCGAGTGTGTTTGTGGTATTTGAAACTAGAGTTGTAGACCTTTCCAACAGTATAAAATAGTCAATTTGATTCCCTTCCCACGAACTGCAGCAAGCTTGTGAAATAACCTGATTTTCGAAACCTGCAAACTAGTAAATTGCTCCTGTGACAGGTTGATGATAAAATTTAGTCATTCTCTAAACCGAATTAGCACATGATGTCTTCTAGGCATTTGTAGTACTCTAAATCTAGTTTCCAACAGTATAAAGTAAGCAAAAATTGGACTTGTATATCTCAAGTTATGATCTGTGCAAGAAACTGCGATGGATAGGTTATGGTGTGCGATCTGTTAGCAGAATTGCCAAGCCTGGTGTGTGATCCGTTAGCAGAATTATTGAGTCCAATGTGCGATCTGTTAGCAAAATTGCTGAGTTGAGCGTGTCAACCATTAGCGAAACTGCTCAACCATTAGCAAAATGACCGATCCAAACACACCGACTTGTTAACGGAATGACCGACCCTAGCATGACGACTAGTTAGCGGATCACTTGACCTAGTAAATGACTGACCCTAATTTTTGACCTAAGCAACCGTTAAAATAGATTTGTATATACCATTTCCAGTACACTAGAGGTTTTGACACCTCTTGGCTAAAACGGCCACTAGAACCCTAACGTGCTAACAAAACGGACGGGCCGCAAACGATCTTAGCCTTGGCCGTGCATGGTAGTAGGAAAATGGCTGTTCCCGTTTCTGTTTCTATTTCCACTTCATGCCGACCGCTGTCGGTCGCTCGCGAAACATGCCAACTGGTGCCGAACGCTGCCAGCCACGGGCAGAACGTGCCGACTGGTGCCATTCACGCGACACGCCCCACCCAACAACCCGTACAGCCCCGATGCCGACCTGAACCCTGAACGACCCTCACACTTAACCGTTTAAGGTAATACTTGATTTATAGATCTCACTTGGACACAAACCAATTTATGACCACCACCTGATACTCAACACTAACTGTCACCTATACAAACCAAATCCTACACGATATCCCAACCTTTAAACTAACCCTAACCCTAAATGACACTCCAACCGTTAAACAACCGACCCCAGCTTATACCACTGACCTACCAACCAAAAACCTCTAAAATGATCTTTGGCCAATGAAACACCAACTCCTAGCTTACTAATAGAAGTGAATTGATCAAAATTATTTTAAATAAGTAAGTTTAGCTAAAATTAGCCAAGTATCTGATATATGGTTAATCTCAAGAACCGACCAGGCACTGAAAAAAACATTTGAACCAGAGGGTCAGAATTAAACGACCAGAGGTAAGTGTTCCATTGTGTGTTATATGTGACTATTTTATTGAACTGTGATCTGGTACTTAATTATTTTTTAACTCAAAGTGCTAAATTTACTTATGCATGATTGTAAGCCACATTTACTAGTTGAACTGGTCCCTTATCTTTCATTACCGGCCAACTTGAGGCAGTAAAGGACTAGATCGGGATGCCGATAACCCTGGGATAATGTTTTGGTATACTCAAATATTACCCTGAAATCAGGTGGAGTAATAGCCAATGAAATGAATGAGTGATCAATGCAAATGCATTTTTCTAAAATTTTACGGAGGAATAAGGAGAATAGTAGGTGGAATGAATGAAATGGCTCCCAATGAGCAATTAATATATTCTCCCGATGAGCACTGATCTCCTAAAGAGACTCAAAGTATCCCTTAATTGATTATGCTATTGTATTTGATTGATTATAATTGAATTTTGTGATTGCCCGATAATTGTTATATGTGCATTATTTGCTAAAAATGTAAACTATATGTTTGTTTGGGAACCTCACTGCACTTTTAACTCATTCCACATATTTATTTTCTTTAACAGGACTTGAAGACCAAAGTTGATCGGGTTAGGGTTAACAAGTGTGAACTTTAATCACTACTTATATTTTGGAGATTGTATATAATTACTGGAAGCTATACTTATCTCTTTGGAAGACTGCTTTAAGTTAAATTTCGGATGATTATAGACCTTTAAATTGTTATTTTGGGTGTTAATGGAGTGAGTTCTGGCGAGAATCAAGCGGCGGTCTGCTAACCCCTTTGGCACGCCTTAGGAGGAGGTGGGGCTGCCACAGCTATTGACAAATATCCTAAAGTTTGCAAGAAAAAAATGAAATCCCACATTTGTCCTATACTTTCTACGTTTATTATGCTATTACTCCACTAGGTCTTTTTCTAGCAAACATTAAGTCCTTAAGAATTAATTATGCAAATACAACAATTTTTATGAAATGAAATGAACACGTAATTTAGTTCTTAATGAAATAAATAACACACATTCAATTTTCCTAAGTAAGCATAAAATTAAGGTAAACGCTTGAGCCCTCACAAAATGCACATAAATAAATGCGATTGACTAACTATATAAATAATCATTTTTGATTGACTATATAAACAATCATTTTTTTGCCATTGTAGATAGCAAGCAAAAGATGAGACACTAATAATGTCATCTTTAATTCGAGTCAATATGAGATTCTTAAAAGGAAATGTACGTGGATAATCCATAATCCATATAGCCTATATACCAACTAGATGCAAAAACTTTAGTGTAGCAAAGTTACACTAGAAGGCAAGTTAAGGTTTCAAGGAAAAATGTGCAACATTATTAATGTTATCAAATGTAATTCATGTTACAAGTACTTTACAACCGTGATAGGAGATAAGTTAATGGGTTGTTGCTTGTTTACCATTTGGGTCCAAAAGGATTTGTAATATTAATATCTGGAATTAATGTTATTTGTGATTTACAGCTCTGTCATGTAGCAGTAAATTAATATTATCTACTTTGTATGTTACCAACCATTATGAATGATTTGTCCTTATGGCTTATTAATATGAAAAGAAATTAACTTTAAACAAATTAACATTATGACAAAGGAATACTATTTGAATTATGGTTTTACATTATCGCTCATCTCTCCAAGGAGTTATAGAGATTTACATTCAAAGAATGGAGGATTGGTCTACTATAAGAGGGATCAGATGTACATAACCTAATGTAATCATACAAGTCCAAGATATATTGAGTTACAAATCATGTCTTCTTTATAAGACTGTATGTCTCTATGCTGGCCTTAACTGGCTTTTGATATAATGTTCTCAAAATTGGTGAACTCAACTTTTGCACCAATTCATTTGTCTATATGAATACTTAGATAACAAGCTCTGTTGAAAGAAGCAGTATATGATATAGGGTCCATTTGGATTAACTATTTTTTAGAGTGTTTTTAAATATTTTTGTAACGGCCTCAAAAATTTATTTTGATATTTTTACAACTTAATATTTTTAAATAATGATATTATTATTATTACTTCGTTTAATTATTTTAAAATTACATTTAAACGAATTTTTAGAAAATTTAAATGAAAATTCAATTTATTTATTTATTTAGATGTTTAATTTATTTCATTTTGAGAAAAACTTAATTTAGCTCTATATTAATTTTTCAGGTATATTTTCAACATTCCATTCATCTTATTTTAAAACTTGCCCTTTTTGTATTAATTAGACAGAAAATGAGAAAACACGTTTTTCAAGGTAAAAATTCGGGCAGTGAGTGACGTAGCGATGGAATGTAAGGATGATCACCGTAGGTTAGAAATGTTATCCAGTGACTAGAGGTGAGATTAAGTAGGGTTTTGGAACCTTAAGACCTAGTTGGACAAATTTCCCGAAAATTAGGATTTTAACCTGTGATTGTTTATCCATTTGATGTCCTCCAAATCACCTTAATTTTTTCTCTTCCTTTCTCTCCCCTAACCGAGATAACCCCCATTAAACTTCTAGTTAAATTTGTCATTCCATTTCCCCCCCAAATTAAGTTTCAAGACATGGAAATTTAGATAAGATAATAACCCATGAATTTGGGCTTTATGTCTTGTCAAATCTTTATGACCAAGCAACCCAATTTTCTCTTCTTTTTCCCTCCATTTCAGCCGATCACTCTCTCCCCTTTTCACAACAAAAAATTGCTCTTCATCCTCCCCTCAAGCTCTCCATTTTCAGCCAGCCAAGTTGCTCCATCTTCCTCTCAAAGAAAACCCTCAACTTACCTTGTAAAACCCAAGCTTCACTTCCACTTCATCCTTTCTTGCTACTCCAGCCGAGAGGGAGAGAGAGCTGTGAACCGTGGGAGAGAATGAAAAGAGGGGCAAGGAAGCTTCTTCATCTAGCCTTCAACCCATTCCATGAAGCTCAAGCAAGACAACCCAAGCCATCACCTCCATCACCTCCATTTTCTTGAGCAAACCGAGAGCTTGAAGGAGGGAGAGGATGAAAACAAAAACGGTTGTTGGGGGGAGGCTGGCCGACTCAAACTTGGGCAGAGGAGAGGTGGTTGATTGCTGCCATTTTCAATTGGAGCAAGGAAACCAACCAAAGGAGCTCTAGGAAGCAAGAAACATATGGGAGGTTGACTAGGCTTGGACATTGGAACATTTCTTGGGAATTTTGAGCTAGGGTTTGATTGTTTGAAAGGTAAATTTTCAATGCACCTTTAATTTTTGAAATTTCAGATTTAATTAGGTTCTATATATATGATTTGTGGTATATTTATGGAATTATTGGGTATTTGTTGGATGATTCTAGCTTAGGAGTTTATTGCCCCTTTTGATGTGTTGGAATTTACCTTGAAGAAGTTGGATGATGTTGTTGAGTGGGCTCTTGGAATTCCCACAAAATGTATGAAATTGTTTGCTAGTGTTGTTAGATAATGAAATGTGTGTGTACATGTTGGAATTGGTGGTTGAAATTTGGAGGAAAAAGCTCAATGGAAGAACCGAATTGGGGAGGAGGAAATGGGGTTGAAAATTTGCTGTTTTTCCTTTGATTTTCGTGGCTGCATTTTGTAAGTTTAAGGGCTGATTATAGTGCTTAAATGATGAGGTTCCAGTTTGTGACGACCCCACCGTACCCAGAGGCGTACCAAAGGGCTTAGCGGATCGCCTGCCTAGCTCTCGCCAGGACTCGATAACAAAAATGATAAATGCGCCAAATTCTCACCAAAGGACGATAAGTACATTATATATATACATAATATTCACTACAAGACCACAAAAGTTAGAGTACAACTCCGTTAAGGTTTCTCACACCCTATCAAAATACAATATACATAAAACTCCAACCCAAAGCAAGTACTAAAGCTAAAAGGCTACACTGCCTCCCACGATCAATTCTCGCCTTCAGCCCCTACTAAGGAAAACAAATTGAAAAGGGTAAGCTATATGCTTAGTGAATAATCAGGAGGGGAAGCACATGTAAATCACATTGCCGCGAATTTTCAAATCAATAGCAAAAGTAACACCACAAATAAGGATACGGGTGGCTTCAAAACTATTTCAATTTCCACGCTTGATCTTCCGTTGACACTCCGTCAACCGATAATCCGTAGACCCCGCTTATACTCCAACCGTCCACCTTATCAACCCACTCGGCGGTCTACGATATAGCAACTTGAGCAATAATATCATTGAGATCTCAAAAGCATTGAGATCAGACCATCTATTTGGTCGGAAAAATAAAATTTACCATTGAGACTCCAAGGCAACCCCTTGAGATCAAACCATTTATTTGGTCAGAAAATAACATTTACCAATGAGACCCCAAGGCAACCCCTTGAGATCAAACCACCCAAGTGGTCAGAAATAATATTTACCATTGAGACCCCAAGGCAACCCCTTGAGATCAAACCACCCAAGTGGTCGAAATAACATCGACATTGAGACCCCAAAGGCACCCAGGGATCGTAACCATCCACATGGTCACTCATCACCAAAAATATCATATGTACAATTCATATATTACCCATCATATGCATTCATATATCACACAACACGTACATTCAAGAATCATATATGGATCTTTGGTCGAAAAGTCGCGATAAAGTACACCCTCGTCCAAACGTCCACTTAACACATTTCACATTATATTCACAGATAAAGTCCTAATTACTCACCAACAGTAGTACAAAAGCAAATAGGTTAGCAAAGTTCCCCGGTCTCCTCGACCTCGTCACTTCCTGTGAACAGTTGAGCCAGAAGATTACTCAAACAATCACTAAGACGCCAAAACCACTTAGAAACACTTAAAACAGTAAATAAAGTACATGCATGGGCAAGTTCCACCAAAAACGGATAAGAACGGGACGAAAACGGAAAACACACACTAAAAGGTGTAAAAAGCAGTTTTGACACCCTGTGCGCCTTTACTCATAACTCAAGCTACAAGTATCGGATTAGAGTGAATGAGGTGCCGTTTCGAAGCTAAGAGAACAAGCTATAACTTTCATGAAGACCATTTCTGCCCAGATTCTCTCTAACTAGGTCAAAAATGCCGAAACAGTTTCAGAAATTTTCCCATCAGAAATTCGACAGGCTAGATTCAAGCGGTCATAACTCAGCTCACAAATCCAAATCAGGAAATTCCAGCGGCGTTGAAAGCTAGAATGAAGGGCTATAAATTTCGTGTTTTTGGCCAAAGGCTAAATCACAAAGGATCAACACACTAAAATGAAGCTAAAGTTACTGCCGGTAAAATTCTGTTTTCCTGCTCACCCAAATGTATCTCATGCAACCAAAATGCGCACATGCAATTCCAACGACTCAAATGCGATAACAAACATGCAATTGCAACTCTTACACATCCCATATTGCCCTCGACACACACAAACATGCAACCCTAAAGTTCCTAAACTTGAGCCAACATTTCACCTTCCAACAATTCCACCACATCCAAACTACTCCAATGCATTAATACAAGTGCAATATCATCAATTCCCAATCATTCCATAACTCAACCAATCAAACCCTAACCTCAAACTTCTTGGCCGAAAATTGAAGGCATGAAATCATCAAGTTTACACCATAATTTCACAATTAAGCTAAGACCAAGCATTACTTTCATCCTACCAACAACCACAAACATCAACCATCATGCAATCTTCAACTAATGAAACCCTAACCCTAACTCATAATCATGGCTAGGCATTAACACATAAAAATTAATCAATCCAATCCGTAGAATCATCTCATAAGTTAAGAATAAGCATGAATCAAGCCAAAAGAACCACAAAATCCAACCATTACATAACATCCATCAAAATTCCAACTTGTAACATAGAAGGAAACTAGAAGAAAACCTTTCTTGTTGATGTTCTTGGTGCAACCCTAAGCTCCCAAAGGCAAGCTTCACCTCCTAGCTCCAAATCAAGATTGAGTGATTGAACTTGCAAAATTTTCCCAAGCTTTTCTCTCTTTTTTCCTCTCTTTTTCTCTCTTTTTTTTCCTTCTCTTTTCTTCCCTCTTTTCTCCTTGCTTGGCCGACTTTCTTGTCCTTGTCTTGCTAAGAGATTAAGTCTCTTAGATATTTATTTAGTTAGTCAAAATTTGGTCCAAGTCCAAGTCAAAGTTGTCATGCCAAATCAACCTAGAAACTTAAGCTATTTTCCACTCTTGCCCAAGTAATTTTCTTTCCTATCAAACTAGTCCATAGGTGCTCAATTTAACCTAGCCTATCAAAGCTTAATCACACTTACTTAGGCTACTAATCACCAATGCACCCTAATCTCTCTTCTTGCACATGCTTTAACACACGTAAAATCAAAGAAATAACAAACTTGTAGTTGGACGTAAAACTTAAATTTATTTTCAAAACTAGGGTTTTACAAATCCAAACTAGGGTTTTCATATATACAAATTAGGGTTTTATCCAAATTTAGGGTTTTCGAAACAAATTAGGGTTTAAATGCAAATTAGGGTTTTCAAACTTGTAAAACAAAATAATTAAAACAAACATTTTTAAAAGTAAAACAAACCATATAAACACCTTGGCAAACAAAAATAACTATAATTAACATTATTTAATATTTTCCAAAAATTGAGAAAAATCGGGGCCTTACACAGTTGCTGATATTTCCCACAAAAGCCTTTTGAAAGTGATAGCAAGAATGATAGTTAAATTGGAACAAGGAAAGCTGGAAATTGCGCGAGCCTGCTGTTCGAATCTATGGGCCTGTCTTGTGCTAAATTTTGATAAAAGCCATCATCATTTGTGATCACCATTAGGTTTAGAAAGGGTAAAACCATCTTAGGTTCGAAAATGGGGTCATTTGGTGGTGGTTTAGATGTGTTAAAAGTAATGAGAAGAAGGGGAATGAAACTTTGCAAGATTGAACCAATGTTGTCGAGCCCACTTTAGGCACGTAGAAAACTGCCTTCCCATTCGAATTTTTGGTTGAATTTTGGTATGAACCTAGCCTATATATGGAAGTATTAGTGTGCCAAATTTAACAATTTTTGGACTTGAACTCATCACTCAAACAATGTTTTGAAAACTGCCCTGTAACTTCGCATCCCAGAAATTTCAGATTTTCGAACTGCCCTTGTTTGAACTGCTGTCATTTCATGCTCGGGTGTCGGAATTGAGTTCCGTCAGTGGCTGTTGAAACTCCTTATATATTACTATATTTTGTATGAATTTCAGAGGTTAAATAATTTTCTGAAATTTTTGGCGAATTTTCAAAGTACCCTGGATGTCCAGCCTGATAAGCCCTGTCTCTTTACTGTAGCTGGCTGTTTAACGAAAATCTGGGTTAATTTCGTCCAGAATTTTAATTGAATGTCTTCTGTAAAATTTTAGAGCTTTCAAAGAGGTTTCCAACGGTACCAAATGAGCAAAATTCTGACTTGTATAACTTGAGTTATGATTTTTCAAAGTTTTCAGCTCAACTTGGGAAATTGTCGAACTTTCGACTTTTTGAACTAAACTTGGCCGGTGAATTAGGAGAACTCATTTTTGTTCTCTTTTAATTATTTTAGGGCAAAGTGCTGATTTTGCAACTGATCAAAACTTGGACTCCGACCCCTACTTTGTCGGTGAGTTTTCCAATGCATGTTTACTGCTTTAATTTACGAACTTAGTGCTTGAATGTGCCATGTGACTTGTCCTGTGCTATTGTTGAAACTTGAAACTGTTAAACCACTCACTTAAAGGAGAGTATACGTTATTGCTCCCTTTTTGTAGAATCAGAAATTTATTTGTTGCATGTATTGAATTTGGGAGATGGAAACGTGATATACCATTACTCTTGGCCGTGTGGCTCGAGTAAATTACTGTTTATTGTCTACTGTTGAATTATGTGGTGTGCGGGCCCGGTAGGGGGAGTTAGGTGGATGGAGTTGGCGTGAAGAGTCGTCTACTTGGATTGAAAGTCGACGGAGTGTCGACTACTATAACTGCTCGTGAAATGTGGAAATTGGCTCCTGAGAGCCCCCGTATCCTCAATGTGTGTGAACTTGATCTGTCTACGTGTTTTATTTAGTTACTTTTATTTTTACCGCTTTAAGTGCATGTGCATGAATTTTAGAAACTCACGAGCTTTTTAGCTCACCCCCGTTCCCGTTTGTTTTTCCTTAACAGGTGACGAGAATCCCGAGGCGTAAATAAGGCTAGTTCTTGTCCTTTTGACTTTTATCTCGAATTCGGAGAAATGTTTTGTATATTCTTTTGGTGATGTATATATATTAGAATTATGGAAATGTACTAAAATTTGGCTCGAGGATTTTAAGTATTTTGAGTGGGAAACTGTAATTCTAAGATTTGACTGTATTGTACAATTTTAATATTTATTGTTGCTATGATTGAAGGTTTTACTCGTTTAAGTTAGTATCTTTTCATGCTTGAGTCCTGGCGAGAGTTGGGCAGGCAGCCCGCTAACCCCTCTGGTTAGCTTTAGGGGGAGGTGGGGCTGTTACAATTTTACTATAGCATTGCATTTGAAAAACTTTTATTGTAGATAGTAGGAGTTGTTTTTGGGAGTGTTTTTGAGGGGTTTTTTTGGGTGTTTGTAAGAATATATTTTGGAGTATCTTTAGAATTTAAAATTTTAGTAGGGTCTTTATAAGAATTGTATGGTCCTAAAGCAACCTAAGAAAGGGTGAATTAGGTTGTACTAAAATCAACCAAATAATATTCAGATATTCATCGAATAAAAATATAACAAGTGATAATTCAAATTCTCAAAGATATACCAAATAAACCTCAATAAAGATTACACAATTAAGTAGAAGAAATAAAAAATGAGAGATAGAAAATCAAATTGAACTTCTTCCAATTAAGTAGCTTCTTCAATTGAAGGTGACACTAATCAAAATGTACAAGTGAAGGCTTACTCTTTTCTCAGCCCAAACTTCTTTTGGTTAAGTCAAGGAGTTTTACAACTCTTTTGGTTAATCCTCAACAACTTGCCCTTGAAAGTTCACCTACCAAATAAGAACAGCTTTATACACAAGTAAGGCAACCTCCTCAAGATTTTACTTCTCCAAGTGCAAGGCTCATCTTCTCAAAGGTTTTACCACTCCAAGTGATAGGGTCATCTTTACCAAGGTTTTACTCCTCCTATTGAATAACCATCACTTGAGCAACCCCCACTTCAGTAACCTCACTAATCCAAATTTTCCTATCCAATACAATAATTAAAGTGTGTTTGTGCACTCACAATCACTCTTGAAAGTTTGTATACAATGGAGACAAAAGTCTCTTATCTTCTCATGCTTGGGAGTGTTTATAGAAGGTAAGAAATGGCCTCAGATATCTCTCAAACGGTCAAAAATATAACTATTAGAAAATTAGCTATTGGATCTCTTGAACATTCGATAGGTCTATAGGACATCCACTCTGCTACTTCTTCAAAGCTATCGGACGTCCAATCCTGCATCTGACAGAAAAATAGAGAGTTTCATATTTGACATTGAATTTTTCGAACGACACTTCCTCCTTGCATCCAAAGAGTGCGTCTGTTCCCCTGTTCTTTCTTTTGGACGTTCATTCTTCAAATCTTGTATCCAATAGATAGTGACAATTCTCATTTCTTCTTGTTTTGCATCCTTTCTTTTTCCAATCGACTAACAATCTGTTCTAACATATTTCTCATATAAAATCATTAGTTCAAATCATCATTTTAATTTGTTAATCATCAAAACGAAGGATTGATCAATTAAGGTCAACAATCTCCCCCTTTATGATGATGACAAATGAAATGATAATTTCTTTGATCAAATAAAGTCAAATAAACTCTCCCTTACTTTCTGGCATAACAAAGATAAAAACTCCCCCTTAAAACATGCCAACTTTCAAAGAAATATCATTCAATCTACTCCCCTTTTTGGCATCATCAAAAATAAAGCAAGTAAGCATGAAGGAAAATAAATTTCAAATAGCTCCCTCTAAACAGATGCATAGAGCATTTTTAAGTATTATAGCAAAAAGACTCTCCATCACATAAAGCATTGACTCCCCTTAATTAAGGAAACATTTTTAATCTCAAAAGCTGTTGTTAAAAATCCCCTTCTCCCTTTTTTGCAAATCATGATCAAATTTTAAAAAAAAAATTTGTGAGGCACCACAAACAAGCAATATATGTCCAAATTCATCATTTTGATTAACATTTGCACATATAGACATATATGAATAGAATTTCAAAAACAATTAGGCATTTGAAATCTTTATTTTTTTTGAAAAGTAAGCATTTTTTATCATCAAGAAAGCACAATCATTCCTATGAATAGAAACCAAAGTGATAGTTCTTGAATCTCACATTCTTAATATCTTTATAAACATTGGAAAATTTTCTATAGTTATTACACATAGGAACATCATACAAAATATTTTTATTCTACTTAAAATGATTGAGAATTATTCTCCTGTTATTCATACTAGAGTATGTCTCTACTTTATTATTCTTTTGACCATTAATTCTTTGAGGCACTTTTTCAACATTACTTTTCTTGTGCACATTTTGTTTTTCATGGTGAATAGTAGATTTGCCCTTTTTAACACATATCATTTTAGCTCCTCTATCAAAATTTCTTTTCTTAAAACATGTATCAATTTTATCGTCAAATTTTCCACAAAAATAGCAAGTTGGTTTACATTTAACAAAATTTTTCTTATTATCATTAGATTTTTTGAAATCATTTTTATTATTACAACAACTTTTAGTTTCTTCCTTTTGATTAGTAAATTCATTTAAGCACAAACTCAAATTAGCTACTCTCTTCTTAATATTTACATGTTCAACTTTTAAAGATTCATAAACCTTCATTTTTTCTTTGAGTTTTCATTTTCTTTCTTTAATTCCTTATTTGAATTTTTTACTTCTTTGTGAGACTCTTTTAGCTTATCAATAGTTATTTTTAGGCTCTCATTTTCTTTCTTAATTTGTGTTTTCTTTAATATACATTCATTCAATTGAGATTTTAATGTCTTATTCAATTCATTGCTCTTTTTAATTTTTCATATAAACTTCTAACAATCCTTTCAACCATTAAATCTTCTATGTTCTCTTTTTTATTACTATTCGAACTTGAACATTCTTCATTTTCTTCAATAAAATTAGAATTTTTTCTTTCATAGATCTCTTCTAATCATTTCAAAATTGCTTGAGCACTTTTACAATCTTTTACTCTTTTTAAATCATCTTCATTTAAAACTCTACAAAGAGTATCCATTACTTGTATGTTTTAAGCTAACAATCTTATATCATTTAATTCCTTTTTAGCCTTTTCTCTGATTTTTCCTTTCTTTGTGATTAAAGTTTTACAACGACCATCCACAACAATATACCACAAATCAAAATCAATAGATTGAACAAAGGCTTCTATCCTATTTTTTCACATACCATAATCTACACCATCAAAAACCGGTGGTTCATAGATGGATCTTCCTAAAACAATATCAGTTGCTATTAAGTTTGATCACTAGAGACCAAACTCTAATACCAATTGTAATACCCAAAACAACCTAAGAGGGAATGAATTAGGTTATACTAAAATCGACCAAATAATATTCAATATTCACCCAGTAAAAATATAACAAGTGATAATTCAAATTCTCAAAGATACATGAAATAAAACTCAATAAATATTACACAATTAAGTAGAAGAAATAAAAAAATAAGAGATAGAAAATTGAACCAAATTTCTTCCAATCAAGTAGCTTCTTTAATTGAAGGTGACACTAATCAAAATGTACAAGTGAAGACTCACTCCTTTCTCACCCCAAACTTTCTTTGATTGAGTCAAAGAATTTTACAACTCTTCTACTTAACCTTCAACAACCTACACTTAAAAGTTCACTTACCAACTAAGAACTACTTTACACACAAATGAGGCAACCTTTCCGAGGTTTTACTTCTCCAAGTGCAAGACTTACCTCTCAAAGGTTTACCATTCCAAGTGATAGGCTCACATTCACTAAGATTTTACTCTTACTACCGAGTAACCTTCACTTGAGCAATCTCCATTTGAATAACCTCACTAATCCAACTTTTCCTGCACTATACAATAATCAAAGTATATTTTGCACTCATAATTACTCTTCAAAGCTTGTATGCGATAAATGCAAAAGTCTCTTATCTTCTCATGCTTGGGGGTATTTATAGGAGGTGAGAAATGGTCTCAAACATCTAATGGTCAAAAATATAGCTATTAGAAAGCTAACTATTAGAGCTGTCGAACGTCCGATAGGTCTATCGAACGTTTGATCCCTCGTTTCTTCAAAGCTATCAGACGTCCAATCCTACATCCAACAGAAAATCAAAGAGTTTGATATTTGAGATTAAATTTTTGGGACAACTGAAACTTCCTCCTTACGTCTAAAGCATGCATCCATTCCCTTATTCTTTCTTTCGGACGTTCATTCCTCAAATCTTGTGCCCGTTAGATAGCGACAATTCTCATTCCTTTTTGTTTTGCTTCCTTTCTTTTTTCAATGGACTAACAACCTGTTCTAACACATTTTTCATATAAAATCATTAGTCCAAATCATCATTTTAATTTGTTAATCATCAAAACCAAGAATTGATCAACCAAGGTCAACAAAAATTTTAAAAAATTCATCACAACCCACTAACCTACCACTGCCTCTCTGTTCCCCCACCTTCACTAGTGGCCTTCCTCCTCCTCCTACTTCCCTCTCCTCCCTCTTTCCCCTCCCTCTCTCATACCTCTTTCTCTCCTCTTTCCTCCCTTCCCCTTCTCCTCCCTCTCCCTCTTTTCTCCCCATCCTGCCTTGCATCCATCACCCTTGATATCTACTTGGCGCGCTTTCACATTTTTCCTACTTTCTGAGCACCTGGTTATGCTCCACCCACTTTCCTCTATCTTGTCAACATTTTTAAGATGTAAATTTCACTCTTTTCTTTCTAGTTTAATGATGAAAGTTATTATGTCTCTATGGTTTAAATCTGTGAAATCGTTTGACAGATTTCACGAATAGAAGCAAGCAAATTTGTGAAAAAAAAGGAAATTATTCCATAACACAGGTGGTGTAATACCTATTCGTAAAGTACAAGCAGAACTCAAAAGAGGGGCACGAGACCAAAACTAAGAAAAGTTTTTGTAGCTTTTCCCTAGAGAAACAAAGCCAAATTGCATGAACCAATAGGTAATGAAAGTCTATATTCTAACCAGATCTCTCTCTGGCTGCCAACAATGGTAGCCAGTAGTGGGTGGTGTTGTGTGGTGGATGGTGGTGTGTAACAGAAGAAGAAAATGTGATAGAGTATTTTTTAAATTTTTAAATTTTATTATATTTGTTAGTTGTTTTGAAATATTGTTTGGATTAGACATTTTTGAAGTTACGTATTACTATAGTTTGTAAATAAAAAAAGTAGTTTTGAAAAAAGAGGGAATAAATACAAAGCCATAATTCTTATCATGTGCGAGTGAAAAATCGTTTGGGTAGTCCTGTGATGTCGTTCTCATCATATAGAAGTCAAATATGTTTTAAAATAGTTTAACTATGATGATCTAACCCAATAAGGAAAGAGTCTAGTAGTTTTAATTGAATACAAAGTCTTTGGCAAGAAAGACTTCCTCTCCTTATGCATTTTTTATCCTAAATTTTCTTTGGTCTTTCTATGAATAAGAAATTGAGATCATCATAATTAATAAATACTTCTAACACATATTTTTCAATAACTACTGATTGGAATTAGTTTAGGCAATTACATGATGGAAACTTGGTTACACCTCTAGCAGTTTCAATATCCCATGAGTTTCATGTCAAAAGTATCATAAAAAAATATTTTCATCCCTTGTTTGGTACATAGGAATGGCTCGAAAAAGGAAGGCCTTTTCAACTAGGATATTCCATTCTAACATTTGGTATGGTTAATTTTAGTGGGAAAGCCCTTTCCTCTTACCCCTCGTTTGGTACAATGGAAAGACCTAGAACGGAAAGGTCTTTCCACCCAGAATTCTTTTCCTACCAGAATGGAGAGGAAAAAAATTTATCATTCCAGTGTTTGGTAACCAAGTCAGAATGGAATGTTAATTTCTTTTCCCATGTCTAGTATAATCATATTGAGAAGTCAGAATGGAATGATAAAAACTACTATATTGACTTAATTGCTGTGACAGCCCCACCTCCCCCTAGGGCGAACCAAAGGGTTCGGCGGGCCGCCTGCCTAGTTCTCGCCAAGACTCACTCACTCGAATGACTAATAACCTTTCGAAAGTGAACGTAATTAACTATTTCAATCCAAACCACAAATAATAACATTACTAAATTCAACTTACAACTCAAACTCTCAAATTACCATAAACCATCAAATTCATCTATTAATTTCAATCTTATACAAAGCAAGAAAATCCTACAAAAATACTAGCTTCCTCGATTCACATGCCACACCTCAAAACCTGTTAAGGAAAACAAATTGAGGTGAGCTAACGCTCAATGAGGCCAAGAAAACATGCAAACATGCAGGCTCAAGAAAATTACACCTTTATTAAACAAGATAAGTAACCAGAATTTTGAACAAGAATACAAATACAGTATTTAATTACACATTAAATAAAGGATACAGGGGCTCTCAGGAGTCAAGTTCCACGAATCTTGATCACATTCCAAATAGTTGACACTCCGTCAACTTTCTTATCCATGTTGAGCTCCACTTGTCAACCATCTCCGTCCACCATTTCACCCCCCAACCGGGCCCGCTCGTCAAAATAGAAAATTTGGTAATACTCGAGTATACCCAGGTAAGTAGTCGGTGAGCGCACTCCAACCGATGAAAATATGTAAAGACCCATGATTTACCAATCCCTCGGCCAAGCCCTTGCCGGCTCGAGGTAAAAGGTTTATCAATGAGGTTTTGGGCGTCCCCAACAGGTTTAAATAGTGAGTAAGATGATGAGACAACGCTCAATCATCAAACAAATACAAGTACAGGTCAAGCAAGTCATTTCAAGTGCAACAAGTATAAGCAAGCAAGTCAGGTCAAGTAAGAGAGGTCAGACGAGATAAAGTACACGTCCGCCTCGACAAGTTTAATACTACGATCAATTTAAACAGCTAACAGGTCAAGCAAGTCAACAAATCATGTACTTGATACTCACCAAATAACCGAGAGCAAGCGAGAAAATTCAGGAGGTCATACAAGCGTCTCGGTGTCCACGTGATCACCTGAGATATGAAAATCCATTTTCAAACGTGAAATGACGCGACATGCATATACTCAATGTTAAAACTCTCGAGAAACATTTATAAACACTTAAAATAGCAAAAGGAGCACATGCATGGGTGTTAAACGAAAAAC
This sequence comes from Gardenia jasminoides, assembly GCA_013103745.1. Lineage (NCBI taxonomy): Eukaryota > Viridiplantae > Streptophyta > Magnoliopsida > Gentianales > Rubiaceae > Gardenia > Gardenia jasminoides. Next base: position 19,074,340 of record CM023097.1, on the reverse strand, counting down.
GGACGAGATAAGATTCAAAACGGAAAACATACACTAGAAGGTGTGAAAGGCAGATTTGACACCTTGAGCTATTTTGATCATAACTCATGGTACGAGTGTCGGATTGAAGTGTACGAGGTGCCGTTTAGAAGCTAAGAGAACAAGTTATAACTTTCATGAAGACAACTTCTGCCCAGATTCACTCTTTCTAGGTCAAAAAATGTGGAAACTGTTCCAGATATTTTAATGTCAGAATTCCCGACAGGCTCGATTCAAACGATCATAACTCAGCGCTCACAGATCAAAATCAAGAAATTTCAGATGCGTTGGAAAGCTAGAACGAAGGGCTATAACTTTCACGTTTTGGCCAAAGGCCAAATCACAAAGGATCGACACGAAAAATGAAGCCAAAGTTGCTGCCCGGTCAACTCTGTTTTTCTGTTTTACGCCCAAATGCAACCAAATCGCACGCATGCAAATCCATTGACTCGAATGCGATAACAAACATACAAATGCAGCCCTTACACATCCCATATTGCCCTCGACACACACAAACAAACGCATATAACAATCCAAGAAATTAAACAAAACAGAAAAATTCGCCCCAAATTCCTCCCTCAAGCCGGTTTCCCCCTTTTGGGGTTTATGTGTCCATTTCAATCAACCAATTCCATATAATCACACACCATACATCATGAGCTTGCTAGTGGGAATCCAAGAGCCCACACAACAACTTAAATCAACATGCTAGTGGGAATCCAAGAGCCCACACAACAACTTAAACCAACATGCTAGTTAACCAACAATCCAAGCATTAACTTCTAACGTTAGAACTTGAAATCAAAACCCTAACCCTAACCCTAACTCAAAATCATGGCTAGGCATAAATACATAGAAATCAACCAATCTAATCCGTAGAATCATCCCATAAGCTAAGTATAAGCATGAATCAAGCCAAAAGAACCACAAAATCCAACAATTTCATAATTCTCATCAAAATTCCAGCTTACATATAAGAAGAAAAATACCTTCTTGGCTTATGTTCTTGATGCAATTGCAAGCTCCCAAGTTAGTCCACTTACCCTCCTAGCTCAACTTCAAGATTGGATGGTTGGAACACAAGATTTCTCTTGTTTTTCTCTCTTTTTTTTTCCTCTCTTTTCTTTCTTCTTTTCCTTCTTTTTCCCACGGTTTTTCCCTTCTTCTTTTCTTCCTTGCTTGGCCGGCTCCCTCAAGCTATAAAATGGCTAAGAGATGAGACCATGTAGATATTTAGTGTTAGTCAAAGGTTGGTCAAAATTGTCATGCCAATTCAACCCAACAACTTAGGCTATTGTCCACTCTTGCCCACATGATTTCTTTTCCTATCAAATTAGTCCATAGGTACTCAATTTAACCTAGCCTATCAAAGCTTAATCACACTTACTTAGGCCACTAATCACCCAGGAATCGTAATCCCTCCTCTTAATCATGCATTAACACACATAAAATCAAAGAGATCACAAACTCGTAGTTAAACGTAAAACTTAAATTCATTTTCAAAACTAGGGTTTTACGAAATCAAACTAGGGTTTTTCACACTCAAATTAGTTTTATCGAAAATTAGGGTTTTCAAAGCAAACTAGGGTTTAAAGGTCAAATTAGGGTTTTTAGACTTGTAACATAGTTAAAACAAAATACTTTAAGAAGGAAAACAAACCATATAAACACCTTGGTAAACTATAATCACTATAATTAACATTATTTAATATTTTCCAAAAATTTGGGAAAAAAATCGGGGCTCACAATTGCCCTTATATATAACATTCTATACACAACTTGATTTAGAGACAAATGAATTATTAATTATTAAATAAGTTTTTAATAGCATAAAATCACAATAACTTATTAAGTGAAAACATAACTTTTTAATAGCACACAATTACAATAGGTGAATACTAACTGTAATACAATTGCAATAGGTGAATACCAGTTGTGATTAAATTAAAATTTTAAATTACATGTATGTTCAATCCCGTGTATTTTTCATGCATGTTAAATCCGTCATTCATGCATGTTAAATTCTTTACCATTGATTTGCTTTTGGATGGTTTTAAGAACTATTTGTAAATAGAAAAATATAATTGTGCCTTAACAAATAATCTAGCAAGTTTACTTTTTTTTAAAATTTTTTAATTTCATATGAATGCATTTTGGCATGTTGTTGTTTGTTTAAATTAACAAATGTTATCCTATAATCCAATATTGTGAATAAAAATATATTAAAATGTCAACTGAATATTTTATTTCAAAGTAAAAAGAAAGAAAAGTCATTAAATAGAATTAAAATTATTCCTAAGTAAAATAGTAGTAGACTTATTAACTAAACTCACAAAATAGACCTAATATTTGACAAAGTAAATGACAAATTAATATATATATATATATATATATATATAAGATAAATACGTACACAGGAACTAGAGATATAGAATATAGAAGGATAATATTGACTCCTATAATTTAGATATTTATTAGATAGAGTTGGAATGGCCTTTCCCTAGATTTTTGTGAGGAATGGGATTCCAGGAAAAAGTTGGAATAAGCTTTCTAGGGGGAAAGGGTTTTCTAGGGGGAAAAAGTCATACCAAACACTAGAATGGAATGAAGAAGTTGGAAAGGCCTTTCCATTCTAGGCCTTTCCAGCATACCAAATAAGGGGTTAGAATAGTCATTCCAATTTTTTTCTGGAATTCCATTCCTGAAAAAGAAATTGGGGAAAGTTCTTTCCACCTTCATCCTAAAATGGCTAAATAGTAGGATGTTAATTTTATCATCATAAATTTTTACACTTCATCATGATATCTTGGACTATTTTTAAGTTCAATTAATATTTCATGATATCTTGGGCTATTTTTAAGTTCAATTAATATTTGAATGTAATTTTTTATAATAAGATTAACTTTTCTTGTAATTAAAATAATTTTTTTCTTTTATACTAGGAAACAAATGTTTTAAGATATTTTATTCTTTGATTTTTGAACAATTGTGCAAGAATTTTTCTTGAATCTTATCAAAATTGAAAATAGATTACAAAATAATTATAACCATTTGACTTCATGTAATTTATGTTTTATGTTGCTAATTATAATTGCTAGGAAATATAAAATTTTAACTTACAAATCTATATATTAAAATGAATCAAAATATTATATTTGAAGAATTCTGATATCAATCCTCATTTAGTTTTGAAGTAAAAATATCAATATTTCACGTAAATAGATAAATACTATTATAGAACAAATAAAAAATAATAAGACTATATTATGTCCTATAAACTAATACAAGGCAATTAAGTCAAATTTGTATTCAATATATTCTATTTTGACATCTAAATATTAATTATACCAAATATTAAAATTTGAATAAACATTCCATTCTGACTTGTCTACCAAATCCTAGAATAATAAAAAAAATTCCCATCATTCTAGATAGAAATGTGTTTTGAGTGGAAAAGCTTTTCCACTCAGGACATTTCTGCATAACAAACAAGAGGTTAAGGTACTTGCTTCTACTAATTCTCATAATTTGAAAAGACAATTTTAAAATTGACATTGTGTGTATACATACACACACACATACATATAGGTTGAAAAGTTTGAAATTCAAAATAGCAAATTGTTGGATTTTCAGAGATTCAGAGATTTCTAAGTTGGTTTATTACCACTAATCTAAGCCTTGGCCTTTTACTCTTTCCAACCTTGCTTCTTCAAAACAGGAAGTGGTGCCTGTGTGATTATATATGTAAAAAATTTCATCCACTTGTAAGTAAAATACACATAGCACAACTCGAACAAGTAAACATTTTCACGCGAAGATAAAGAATTCGACTGCATACAAGTTTATGGAAGAAAGAACGAGAAAAAGGTTATGCGGTTTGAAAGTCTATTGATTAATTTAGGAAACCTAAATATGAAAGACTACGGAGAGAAGGGAAATGAAAATAGTTAGAGCATAGTAACTCATCAACACCACCTTTGATCAAGCTTGAGAATTTACACGTATAGTTCAATAGAAGTATTCCTTTAATAGGTCTTTTCTGTAATTTGGTCCTCCTTTTAGTTTTGGTTTCCTTATGTTAATCATAGTAGCATTTAGAGCAGTCCTTTCTCCGTTGGGTAATACGAGCAATATCATGCTTAGAATCTTTGTTTTCAGTCGAAAACATCAGGACTGTAAAGCAGATTTTGATATGTTGCTCTTATATCGATTGTTGATTTATCATTATATTCTCACTTGCTTTTTATCAAATTTACTTCTTAAATACCATTGTACTGGTTTCTGCTTGTCTTATTAAGATTGAATGTCATACTTTGGAACATAAATAGAAATAAGATTTCTATTAAATACCATTGTACTGGTTTCTGCTTGTCTTATTAAGATTGAATGTCGTACTTTGGAACATTAATAGAAATAAGCCAAATGGCAAGCTTAGTTCATGGTGTAAGCTCGTCTAGAGTGCTGATTAAAGCATAACAATCGCTGGAGAAAATTTCTTGTGAAAATAGTGAATGTGCCTTGGTTTCCTATCTGTGTGCTACAAAGTAGATATCTCAAATTTCATAATTAAGTTCTTTTCTGTTTTGCATGGTTAAATGCATATAAATTGGCATCATAGAGAGGAATCATGTTATATTTACATACCTATACATACATAAGCTTTGATAATTATATTTGCTTACAAGCTCTAATTTCGACCTTCGAGTTTCTACCCATAATTTAGCATCTTTTCCTGCTCTTCCAAGTTCCATTCACGTAGTTTGTCTTGATTACTGAAGTAATTTGAATGCCACTCATTGCAAGTGAAATACTCAACTGCATGATTTGTCAAAGCGAAACAGATGTTAACAATTTGACCAAAACATATTGGTTGTACTCTTTAATTAATGACTTTTTTCCAGCCTTAATGTTATCAATTTTCCTTGCTGTGGTTCTGGACCTTCTGGTTGACACATAATGGAAACATATGCTTAAAATTTTAAAGAACATGACTCCGCTCAATACAAGTAATGCTACAAGTATACATGGATTATACAGGAAGTTCTAGCTGAGAGCCTCAGACGATACTCTTAAGTTCTTCCAATGTGCTACCTGAACAGTCAAACCTGTTCGTGTATTGATTTTCAAGCGGAGAAACAGATGCGCCTTGAAAACTGCCAGTACTTTTGTTGTTTTTTTTTTTATGTTGATTTTCAAGCAGAGAAACAGATGCGCCTTGAAAACTGCCAGTGCTTTTTCTCGTTCTTTTTTTTTTTTTAAATACAGCAGGTTCATGACATGCATAAATCCAGCAGGTTAATCATCCTTCAACTCCCTGCAGGAAGGGAAAAAAAAATGAATAAATAAAGGAACATAAGGATTGAAAATTTTTTATTTTCCAAAACAAGGTGAACCTACTCTGTAATATAAGAAATTCAGGCTACCAACCTAATCTCAAATACGACGAGGCAGCCTCTGCAACTCCAGTGCCACACGGAAAGCAGCATCAGCTAGAGCTGGTACACCAGAACTTTTGATTTCTGAAACAATAGCTTCTATTTTCAATATCTCTGGTTTATTTAAGGATAGAATGATGGAGTATGACAGATATTGTCGACAGGAATAACCAAGAGCATGAAGAATCCGCTGTAGCAGCAAGTATGGAATGCCTTGACTCCAAAACTCGAGGATGGCAGAGACTTTTGATAGGTTAGTCAGAAAACCTGTAGTAGCTTCCCTCGGAGATGCCATGAAAAGCAAAATTAGACATTCAGAAGCTAAGTCAGCAACATTCATTTCATTGGATTTAGTCAACTCCAGCAAGACCCCAACATTGTCACCAAAGTCTGCTATATCTCTTATGCATTCATGCTGATCAAGGCCAATGATTCCATCAGCAAAATTATCAAACAGTAAATTCGGTTCTTTAGCATAAATAAAGCCTTTCCTGCTACCCACTTGGCGCAAAAGGAATGCTTTACACAGATTAAGAGTGGGTTCAACAAAATCTTCCATTTCCTTCGCACAGACAAACTCCAAAAGGTTCCCGATCTTTCTGACAACTTTTAGCTGAGACAATATCTTAGTCTCGAGTTCCGGAGCAGATGCTAGAGTGAAACAAAGCATGACATTGTTTACATTTGCAGTTGAGAAATCACCAAGCAGAAATTCAAAGCACTGTGAGACAGTCTTTGTTTGAAGTATGTCTGAAATCTTTATGTACTCGAATTCAATGAGCATCACAAGAAGTTTCTGGGCATACATAGGAATAGGGTCTTCATCTTCAATGAAAGATGGGTAGAGAGGAAGGAAATGAGAATTAGATATGGCCTTCAAATCCTCTAGTTTTTGCTCATTCTGTGATGTTTCATTCAGAAAGATGACCATTGAATCAAACAATATCTTCAGGCACAAAAATCTGGCATCACCATCTTTGTTGCCTTTATATAAAACAGCTAGACTGGGAAGAATCTGACTAACGAAAATGTCATAGTTTTGGTGAACTATAGAAGACTCTTCAGCAATAGACTCAAGAACTTTAAGAAGTGTTATCTGGAACTCATCTCTGCCCTGAAATTCAAGAAATAACTCTTTATGAACGTTTGCACGCATGTCATCAAATACCCCCCATTCAGAATTGTCATCCCATGCTACGGGTAAACACTTAAACCAAAATTTATATAACATGCTACACGTATATATGATAGACCATTATGTACCATTCTGAAGACCTTGTTTTGCTTGTACCGCATGACAAAATGATACTGCCTAATGGAATAAAGAAAGTAAACTACTACTCTCCTTCCTTCTAAAAGCTACCAAAGCAGGGATACATAGTTCAAGACAGATTGCAACTTCAGTGTACTTTTAAGCAGTAAATATTAATCCAGTAATCAGAGTTGCCAACATACATGCTGTTCTTTCCTTTTACTTTGGAGATTTAATTTTCTGGGAGGCCAAAATCTGCAGATATAAAGAAGAGAGCCTTGTTTGCATGTAAATAGTATGACAAGGAAGAGGCATCAAATCAAAGATTGTTATTTACAGGTAGCATCATGCTCAATTCTCTAGAGGATTCTAGAAGAGTTTCAAATGGTTTCTGGATTTCCTCTTAGTAGTCTAAGACTCTAAACTCTTAAGATTACCTGAACAAGAGAAGTCCACAATCTGCAAAGAGAAACAGGGGTGGGGGGGGGGGACATTTGTACATACTATCATGTCAGCCACCTTCAAACATGATTTCACCAATTCAACTAAGTTCTAGAAACACTACTTAATAAACTCAATGTAGCCTATTGACTTGAATTGGATGCAAAATATGACAAAAGATGGCCTCATCATGTAATATGTACCTGGAATGGTGACTCAGCCAACCTAAGTAGATTAGCAAATTGCTGTAGAACTCCACTATCAACCACCCTGTGCTTAAACAAACAGCTTCCAAGAAGATTGAGAATGACAGGAAACAAATTAATATTACTCTTTGCAGGATTCCGACTAGAGAGACCAGCAAATTGCATGCGGCGTCTCCCACTCGACAATTGCTGAATTTCCCCAATAATAGTTTCCAGCAAACTTGGTACAACTGATGCCACAGTATTTGCAAATGCATCTAAACATAGTTTCAAATAGCTGTCTTTCTCCTTTAGCAGCCTATCTACATTTGATAGAAGTCTTGCATTGCAAAAGAACTGTGGTAGCCATCTCTTCCCATTTTTGCAAAGCAGGGAGGCAAAAACAAGAGCCTTTCCCTTCAAGATTTCACTTCCCTGCTCAATAAGGGAAATAAGGTTAGGGACGAGATTCTTATCCTCTGCCAGGGAAAGAAGGTGCTTTCCGATGTTTGTGACTTCAAGCGTGGCCATGTTCAGAAGATTTAAGCGAATTTGCTGCTCACGTGGACTACCCTTATGTAGGCTTGATGCAGTGTCCTTAAAGGAAAGTTTCTCAAATATGCGCTGGGTGCTTGAAGGGTTAAAGCGAGCTAAACGTACTAAACAAGATCCAGCAGTGAGTCTCATGCTATCCTGTTTCCCTTGAGCCCTAAAGATATAGCATAGATTACTAATCACATCCTGGCTAATGAAACGAGCTGCCCAGTACCCTCCTTGACTAGATATGTTCTCTATTGTCCTCAGTGCATAAAGCTGGGTTATATCATCTTCGCCATTTCGTAGAACAGATGAAACCAAAGAAATCAACGGGTTTGAGACCTATAGAAAAGAAATTATGTTTATCACTGGCTAACAGTGAGATAATAAATATGCCATATGTGAGAGTGGAATGAAATTTTAGTGAGGTCAACAAACACCAAAATGTAAATGTTAAAACAAATTAGAAAGGCTGACCTGCCAGCCAGACGAAGGGCGAATGTCCTTAGATGGAGATTCTGGAGGATTACCCACCCTCAACTGCTCATTTTGTGTAGATATGTAAAATAGCAACTCACCTAGAGCAGCCATTGAAAATCTTCTAACTTTTTCCTGCCTATCTCTGAGACCATCAGTTAGCGAACCTAAAATTCCAGAATTTGCAAGCTCATCTCCAATAAAAGTAGAATGGCGGATCAACAAGCCTATGAGTGAAGCAAGTTGAGCTCGCAAAGCTGAAGTCTTAGACTGCCGGAACACTTTGACAATAACCAGCATTATTGGTCCATTGGTCAGAATGTTTGCAGCGTCACTGTTACTGCTTAACATCTCAAGGTATCTGATCACATTTTGCTTCTCACCTATAGCAGTATTCCCATTGAAGATGCCTACAATCTTACTGTTCAAACTATCAAGCTGCTCCCTTGACATTTTGACAAAATCAGATACTGGAAGAGCATCAAACGGTACAGATGGAATAGACCCTGACACTTTATCAGACTTTTTGCTAGGCATCACTGGCCTGACCGAGAGGTCAGAAGGATGCCAAAACACCTGTGAGATATTTGTAGATGATTTTGAGCACTCAGTGTCAACAGGTCCAGAAACATCCTTTGCCTTTACTGGTGTTGTCTGAGTACTTAAACTTGGTGGCATGGATGTCAGTTCAGCATGTTCTGAAGATGGTTCCTGATCAGAGGTTCTAAAGTCATCTGCGATGGGAGTGTGAACTATAGGTGATGCCTCTGAGTTGCTTTTGTTGCTGTCCATTTCCTCAATTTTACCTTCATGATGAGTTGGAGTAGACAAATCTGATTCAGAAGCAAAATTTGCATTTTCAGGCCCATCAGCTTCATCATTAACCTCATCCTCTGTGTTCTCATTAAAATCAAGTTCCATATCATTATTGTTAATTTCAACCTCAGCATCATTCTCAGATCCATTTGGCAATGGCCGCCGGTAGTTCTCCTTTTCATTTTCCCTCTGCAAGTTTGTTTTTGCAATTCGTGAAAGCCTAAGAAGGTTAACTCCCCTTGTATTTGAATTATCCTTTTGCTTTTCATCAACTATTTTGCTTGAAGCCTTTGTTTGAATTTTCCGGCTGCTGAATGCACCCTTGATGGGTGTTTCACGACCTTTTACCTCTAAAACTGAATTTTCATCTAGTTTCCTAGTGCCTTTTGAATCCTTTTCATGTTTTGTTGGGGTCTTGTTTTGCAGAGGCTTCTCACCATTGCGTTCTGAGAGATATGGCTTAGATGAAAGTTCAAGCATACTAATAAATGCAGGTTGAGAAGGTAGAGGCAACGGGTCAAATTTTGACCTCCAAAAAGCATGACTACACAGTTCTGGCCACTGTATCCTTTCAGCTGGATCTTTTATCAGAAGAGAATTTATCAGGTTGACAAAAGGGCGGCTTGGGGAACCAGGAAGGGCTGGAGTTGGATCTGAAAGAATTGATTTTATCAACTGCGTCAGCTCTTTTCCCACAAAAGGAGGCCTCCCAGCATAGCATTCGAACAGCACACAACCAAGTGCCCAGATATCAGATGCAAAAGAATGGACTCCTCCATCCTGGAATAATTCTGGAGCCATGTAACAGGGAGTCCCACGCTTTGTTTGCGGTAACTGGACAGTGGCAGACATCAAACAAACAAAAATGACGTCATTGGAGGTTATTAATGTCATGAGAGCAGGGTATCAGAGACGGCTAAAGCAAAACTAACAAGGAAATAATACTCCATGTAGAAATCCTACAAATGCTCAAAATTGTATATTTATCTGCGTGCAAATATTTGAACACGAATAAATGAAAAGATCATTACAACTTTGAAGAATCCGCACCTGTGAAAAAGGTGTCTTAGATATATCACTCAATTTTCTTGCCAACCCAAAATCGCATAGCTGCATTTGAAAGTGTGACATTGAAGTTTTTCATCAATAGCAAAAGAAACATCACACCTAACAGACTTTAGAGAGACTGAACCATACCTTTGTATGTCCATTTTCATCCAATAATATATTTGAGGGCTTTAAGTCACAATAAATTATTCCCTTTGAATGTAAAAACCTGATAAAAGGCAACTTCCCTAATTGTAAATCACATGAAGTAGAGCTGAACACAAGGAATTAGGAAACAAACAACATTTTCTTACTGCAAAGCTCTAACAAGGCCAGAAGCCATATCATGAACTGAATCTTCTGGCAGCTTAGTATCCTGCAAGTCAATTTTTGGTAAATTTTACAATCTTTAAGTTACATATATAATGATAGTGAGCATCTGCAGATCATAGTTAAAGTTTCATTTGTTTTTTAAGTATGTCAAAATTCTAAGGCAGCCAAACATATAGTGGAGATTGGAAAGAAAAAGTTGTTCCTAAATTATCATCATGAATAAGGAAACATATTGCAGAATGCCAGACTTTTCAGAAAATGCCAAATGCAAGCAAGTGATTTTGCTGAAATAAATCCGGTAAGTGAAGCTAAGAACAGTTGATAAGCGAAAGACAAAGATAAATAATCAATTTGTTTTTCCATTTTATGAGTTCCAGAGCGCTCCGAAAACTTCTTCCAACTATGAAATGGTTCCACAATTTGTAGGAAAGCTCTTCCTTCTCTTGCACATTTTAACCCTCCAGAGCCAAATTAGGTGTTGCTATGAATCTGAGCCACGAGCAAGACTCATAACGTAATTAACCAAATAATAAACAACTGAGTGACTTTAGGATAGGTCACTTTTTAAAATGTTTGTTTTTTGAAGAAGCACTTAAGAGATCTTAACATTAAGACAAGACTCATAGTTCAATTGAACTGAGAAGTGAATGTAACTTTATGGAATTTCGGTGACACAAAAACTTTAGGCCAGAAAAAAGGACACCATTATTTCGATTATCAGAGAGCATTTAGATTAAAGGAGGTTCATGTACTTCTTTCATGGATACCAAATAGGACATGGCAAGCTATCTATTCTCTTTCTTCATCAAGAAATTACAGTGGATGGACAAAACACATAACACACCGCTATAAAACTTCATAACTTGCTGTTAATATAAAACTAAAGGACAGAGTACCTGCTGCAGTAAGTTCATGAGATCTCCTCCGACACAGTACTCCAATACCAGCCATAAATGAGCAGATGTTTCATACCTAAAGTTTCAATAAAGAATAAGAGAACTAAGAAGACAAAACTGAATTCCTTAAGTGACAGGAAGATCAAATAGATCCCTCTAACAGTCCTGCAGCAAAGGGCAACAGATCTTTTTATCTCCAAAAAGCATAAAATTTTACCAGGCATAGAATTTCAAAATATTTGGGTCATCTAGGGAGTGAAGAATTCGAACCTGCAAATGAAGACAAAACCAAATAACAGCATAACTTTTCATAGTACAAACTGAAAGAAGACAGATCTATATCTGGACAAATAGATACATATGCATACTGATCTATATATGTATACATAATTATGTGGTTGTTTGTATAAAAATGCATACATATGTATATGGGTGTTTTTGTGCGTATGCCAACACGTTTTTGTTTTTTGTACTTCCTGATCTTAATTAAAAGATCCTGCAAGATCCAACAGCAAAATAGTACTTCTCATTCCAACCAGAATAAGTCCTAAAAACTCAGTTTCCATTCTTTTGTCATTATGATTCAGCATAATGCAGAAAATTAGCTCAAATCTAGAACGCCAACTGGCAATGCTTCAAGTGCCTGAGCAACACAAGTAACAATTGAGCAACAAAGAGGCAAAACATGACCATACACATTGTTTACAAAGAAAAGGTTACAGAAGTATCATCTATCAAACACAGACTGACAACTTTGGCATATCAGTACTATTCCTGATCTGCAAGATTTGAAAATTTGGTCAGTAGGACAAGCATATGCAACATTCAAAAGTTATTCAGACTAATTAATTTGCAATTATTTAGAAATTAAACAAGATTTTATAGCACCAGAAGACAAGTCATAAAATAAAATTAAAAAAAAAAGGATTCTGTGACATTAAAACAAATAACATTCATTTTCTTATTTCAGAAGCAAAATAATACTAGTAGCAATGGAATGAGACATCAAATTGAGTCAAGAATCCCATATTATTCCAAACTCAATGTACTCCTAACAATGCACTTGAACATTGGGATTTTTCATTGAAGGGCAGTTGCACAGAGCCAAAATCTGCATTGTCTGCAGGACTGCAAATCCAATATCTTAGCTCAAATCCAGCATACATTCAGGGCTCAGTTCAAAAAATTTTCAAAAAACAGAGAATTCTTGTTTAATTTGAATTACCATGACATAGAGAAATTCCAATTGGGACTGACTTAATTGTGCTAAAATTAGGTTGCAAACTAGAGGGCATTAAGTTCAGTTGTTTTTCAATATCCAAAACCTAAGCTCAAGCCCATTTGAACTTACAAATTTTACATAAGCAGAATTTTTATGCCTATTATCCTGCTCAAGGAAGCTCAAAAAAATAAAACAGAAAAAGAAAAGAAAAACGAGAGAGAAACCCTGAAACTGGTCAAATAGAAAGGACATTGAAGGAAATATAACTATTACTCACTTCCTGTAGAACCTTGCTCTTTGAGATTTATCAACACTCTTGATAGCAAAATACTCTATGGTCTTCTTCTTTCTTCCTTTATAGACAGTCTGCATTCATTTACTTGGTCACCAACATAGATATAAGACATATACAGATAATCTACCATCAAGTTATAGCTAAATTTAGAAAGAACTTTTATTTTGAAGCTCTAAAGGAGGAAGGAAAAAACAAAAACAAAACAAAAAAAAAAAAAAACGAAAATATAAACAAAAGTGTAGATTGCTCAAATTTGCCTACCAAATACTCAAAATCATAAAATGATAAATAATAATAATAATAATAATAAACCTCTGACTTTAACATTAGCTCAATTTTCTCTTCTATTTTTCTTTTTCCCAGCAAATCCTACTAAACATAAAACAACCATAGAACAGAGAGAATAATCTGATACCATTCACATTTTTTAAGAAAATAATGAAAAGCCCAAAACTTCCTTCTCCATCTTCACATAAACACCCAAAAGATAAGGCAAAAATTATCCGTTGGCTTCCTTAACCTTACTGAACTTTGAATCTAAAATCCTAGTAAAAAAAGAAAACAAAAATATAAAAATCAAGAAAGATGTGCGGATGTCCAGGGAAGATGGGAGACAGAAAATTACAGAATATTTGCCGCGGCCGATGGCTTCGTAGATGTGATACTGATTCATCTCTGCAGTAGTAGTGACGAGCTAGGGTTTCGTTTTCCTCTTATCCTTTCCCTTTTTTTCCTTGAATTTCAATGAATTGCAGCAGCTAAAGGGGAATTTCAGGGTTTATCAGGTGAAAATTGATCTTTTGAGCGGGGTGGGAGAACTTGATTGATTGAATTGATGGAAGATATACTGTGTGTGTCTCCAGTGTGAGACACAGAGTGCCGTTGGGGAAAGTGAGAGAGAGAGAGCGGGAAAGAGAGAGTTGAAAAATCAAATGCGAAAAACTTGAACTGGCGAGCCATTACCATTAATACAAAATTATATGTAACAAAATTAGGCTAAAAATGTCTTTTACACTAATATCCTAAAATTATGCCATTTTTGTTAATTGGTTATCCAAGTGCATTTTTTTCACAATTTGTATGAACATAAATAATAATCATCAATTCCAATTATTTCGTACATTGTAGAGCCTTATGAAATAATACAATATACAACACAAATTATCCCAAATAATCTACTATTTAGAATAGAAAATATTTTGGCTAAACAGTATTGGAAAAGCACTACAGGATATCAGGAATATAGTAGAAATAATCCCTCATACTTTGGGTTTGTACTTTTTCAATTCCTCACGTATAAAAAAAAATTTTCATCCCTCACAAATGCAGAATGCACCTTTTTATTCCCTTTATTCATGTTTGCTCTCATCTTAGCCTAGAAAACTTATATACATATCACAATTTACAAATTACAAGGACAAAATCAGACATTGTAATTGATAATCGAAAGAACAAGTTATTGTATCCAATTAGATGCTTAAATATATGATTGGTATGAAGTCAACCCAATTCTATAAAATTAGGGTTGATAGCAAGTGGAATTGATGAGGAGATTGACAATGATGAAATCTCATTCAACCATGGTTGGTCAAATTGAAAGCCTGCAAAGTTAAGGACTTCATGGACAGCTGAAGATCTTGTAAAGAAGTTTTATGGATGCAACTATTATGAAGTAAGTTTTTTTTTTTTTTTGTACTAATAAATTGAATACATACATGAAGAATTGGAGGGTGTATTATGGTGAAAAAGCATAAGCTTTAAGGTAATGTCACAACCTAATCATTTTCTTCTGTATTTTGCTAATAATTAACATGAATAGGAAAATGGTGGGTATGGGTATTTTAAGTTGTATGAGCAAGATGCATTTGATAGGTACAACAAATTGACGCAGCTAATTCAGAGGTTATCAAGGAAATTATCAAAAATAGAGGCCAAGATCGAAATGATGAATCACAATGACAGCATATTGAAGATTTTTCTAGCTGTAGCAACTCTAGTGATCTTATACGAGATGTGGTCTGGATAGTCATTGGACTCATGATTGAAAAATTTATTGTAATTGTAATGCAATGGTGTTTAACTAGAAGTTAATGAAGCACTTATGGATCAATTACATAAATACATACATTGACACATGAATTGAAGGATGGGATGAAATTGTGATTGAACATCTCTTTAGTTATTTCATGCTTTGGGTGATTTTCATTCTACTATGGTCCAAATAGTCAATAGAAACAAAGTGAAAAAGAAGAACATAATGAATAATGAATACTTAAGATTTAATGGGTTTTTTTTTCTTTTTGTATCTTTTACACATAACTTGAAGAATAGAATGTAATTATAATTGCCTATCTAAAATGAAACGAGATTCAACCTATCTTGCTTTGCTATTCTAATGATGTGCAACTCTAATGAAGTTTCAAATGGATGCATTATATATAATAATTGGAAATAGATAAGAAACTATCATAAAGAGTAATTGGCTTAATATAATTCAAACTTGTTAATTCCTAAAAGTAATCTTTCCCAAAATACAATTTCAAATTTTCATTTCATGTGCTAATACAACAATACAAAAAATTTAAGATTGGCTAATTCTAGAACTATACTACTCAGGATTACATCAAGTTCCCAACTGTCAAGAATAAGGAAAGTAATTTCAAAAATTCCAAAAAAAAAAACAAAACAAAACAAAACAAAAGCAAAATGACAAATGTTGAGCTAGTTGCAAAAGGCATCAATATGTCTGGTCACTTGCATATTTCTAGTCATCTTGACTCCATCAATGATATGACCTGAAAAGAACAACAATTGCAATGTCACATCTGCTTCCATTGTGGTCAAATCTATAATATATTCTATATTTTTATTTCATTTTCTTCTTCACTTGTCAATATCAAAAAGTGAAACAACAAATAGCATCAGGTATGCATTTATGAATCTATAATAAGAACATTAATAATGGTAACAAATGAAAGAAGTACGAAATGGAACTTCTTCAACCTGTAAAGTGGTAGATTGAATATCTTGTTTGCTTGCGAATGGTTGCAATGATGCTGCATTATTATTCTCAACCTACCTAAAAAGAAACATATTAAATCAGTTGAATCCATGATAGGAATATTGACAATGGCTGAAAAAAAAAAAGTATTTACAAGAACTTGTTGAGCTTGTAATGTTTATGATTCAAGAAATTCTTGACTTCATATTGATGGAACCGAATCTTTATTAATAAGGTCAAATATTGTTAGGGAGCTCATGATAAATAGCATCTTCAACCAATGTTGAGCAGTCAACAAAATCTGTGGCATCTCAAGATGGTAGCTAGCCTCCACATTCAATCCATGAGATTCTACAAGTGTGGAATCAAAGCTGGTGCTCTAGCATCTTCAAAATCTGTTGCAATTCTTTGAAGTTGTTACACATGTGCCTCACACACATCCTATGTTCTACATCTAGTAGAAACTCATGTAATGTTGGATCAATCCCTTGTATAAAATAAATATATATTAATGCTTAAGTATTTCAATATCATGCAATACAAAGAAAACCAAAATCTACTTTTAAATCAAGAAAAATATGATTAATAATGACACACCTTTTGTTCGTCAATCATGAATGTCCACTTTTTTTTTTTTTTTTTGAAGATCATCAACTAATTTACATGTCATTTTATTCTCAACTTCAACAATAGCATATGCAATAGGGCACAATTGGTTGCTAAAATCTACACCAATAGTTACTAGCAAAATGTTTTTGTGTGACCCTTCTATTAACAAACATCAAGGCCAAACTATAGGCCTATATTGTAATGGCCTCGAAATTTAAAAAAAATTTTAATTAATTTTTAACTTCAAAACAATTCGAAAATTTATTTATTTATATAATTATTTCTTTACTTATCCTGTGATATTCGATTTTTCCTCAGTTATAATGTCTCATTTAATTTTAACTCTATTTTTTTTCTCCTGTTAATTTCGTCTTGTAGCATTTATTAGCACGTTTTTCGAGGTAAATTCGGATTGTGAGTAAACTAGTGGAGATAAGTATAGATGATCACTGATAAATTGGAAGTGTAATTAAATGACTAGATTTGGGTCATTGAAGGTGATTAATTAGGGTTTTGAAAATTTTAGTTAAGATTAGAACTTTACCTAACCGCTAATTCTTTCAAATAAACTCCTACCAATCACTTAAAAATTACTTTTCCATCCCCTCTCCTAATCAAGATTTACCTCTTAATCTCAAGCCTAATGAGGTCATTAATTTTCCCTCCAAATGGCTAATTAAAGCCACTATTCAAACTTTGACTTTCAAGGCAAGACAAGACCCATGTCTTGTCTTCCTTTATCTCATTAATTCTTCAAGGAAAATTGCTCAAAATTCTCTCATCTTTCTTCTTCCTCTTACCCGATTCTCTCCCCCTCTTCTTCCTCTTGTTTTCATCAAAAATTCCTTCCATTTTCATCCTTAAAATTCAATCAAATTTGCACTAAGAAGAGCTTAGCTAAGGAAGAGGATATTGTGGGCTTCATCTTGCATTTCTTTTCTTGAAGTCTTGCTAACCTAAGAGAGGTATCATTCTCCTAATTTCCTTCTTGTCCAAGCTCTTTAAATTCCAAGCATGACAACTAGGAATTGGGTTATTGAGAGGTTCATAGAACCTTAAATTAATGATGATTATGTGGTGTGAAGTGTTAAGCTTCATTTTTGAGTATTTTGATGATTATGGAAATTTTTGTGGGCTCTTGAAATCCCACTAAATAAGTGTAAATACTTGCTAGATGGTTAAATGGTGCTATGTATATGCTTAATGTTTGAGTTGATGTTGAAAAACTTGAAGAAATAATCCCAAGGAAATTCGGCCAAGAGAGAGAGAGATTAGGGCTTGAATTTTCTGATTTTTCCTTGAATTTCGTGGCTGTGTTTTTGGCTAGTTAAGAGGCTGAAATTGATGTTTAAATGATGAATGTTAAGCTGTTATTTTGTCCCACAGAAAGCTCTTTAAGAGTTGATGTTGTGAGGGTTGTTGATTTGCAAAGTGAAAGCTGGAAAATGAGGGGTTATGCTGTCCGAATTTTGAAGATTATTTTGTGATATTCTTGCCAAAAAAATGTGACCATTTTTTATCATCAATAGGCTTAGGAAGTTCAATACTAGCTTGGTTTCGAAAATTAGGCAATTTGGTAGTGATTTGAGGCATGAACTAGATGTTAAAAGTGAAGGATCAAACTTTCACAGTTTTGGATGAAAGAGTTGAGCGAAGTTGAGGCACGTAGAAATCTGCCTTCCCGTTGGTATTTTAAGTTGAAATTTGGTGTGAATCTAGTTGATATATGGAAGTGTTAGTGTGACAAATTTGACAATTTTTGGACTTGAACTCGTCACTCAAATAGCAACTTGAAAGCTGCCCTGTATCTTCAAAATTCCAGAACTGCAGAATTTCGAACTGCCTCTGTTTGCACTGTTGTCATTTCATGCTCGGATGTCAGAATTGAGTTCCGTCAGTGGCTGTTGAAACTTCTTATGTAGGAATATATTTTTTATGAATTTCAGAGGTTAATTAATTTTCTATAATTTTTGGCGAATTTTCAAAGTGTGCTGGATAACCAGCCTGACGAACACTGTCATTTTACTGTAGCAGAATGTTCAACGGAAATCTGGGATAAATTCGTCCATAATTTCAATTTGATATCTTCTGAAAAGTTTTAGAGCTTTCAAATAGGTTTCCAACGGTACCAAATGGGCAAAATTCCGACTTGTAAAACTTGAGTTATGATTTTTCAAAGTTTTCAACTCAACTTGGAAAATTGTCGAACTTTAGACTTTTTGCATTAAACTTAACCAGTGATTAGGAAAACTCATTTTTGTTCTCTTTTAATTATTTTAGGGCAAAGTGCTGAATTTGTGACTAACCAAAACTTGGACTCCGACCCCTATTTTGTCGGTGAGTTTTCAATGCATGTTATTATGCTTTTATTGTATTGAAACGTGTACTTCGTGACTTGTTATTTGATTGAAATGTGAAATTGAGAATTTAATGGACCGCTCACTTAAAGGAGAGTATACTTTATTTCTCCCTTTTTGTAGAGTCGGAAATTTGATTTTTGCATGTATTAAACTTGGGAGATGGAAAACATGAAATATACTTACTCTTGGCCGTGTGCCTTGAGTAAATTCCTTCTTTTTATTGTTGAATTATGTGGCGCAAGGGTGGGGGAGTAAGGTGGATGGAGTTAGTGAAGAGTCGCTACTTGATTGAAAGTCGACGGAGTGTCGACTACTATAATTGCTCGTGAAAAGTGGAAATTGGCTCCTGAGAGCCCCCGTATCCTCAATTTGTGTTAATTGAATTTGTTCATGTGATTTAATTATTTACTTGGAATTTTACTGCTTAAAGTGCCTGTGCATGAATTTTGAAAACTCACGAGCTTTTAGCTCACCCCCGTTCCCTTTTATTTTCCTTAACAGGTGACGAGAATCTCGAGGCGTAAATAGGGCTAGTTCTTGTCCTTTTGACTTTTATCTCGAATTTGGAGGAATGTTTTGTATATTCTTTTGGTGATGTATATTTTAGAATTATGGAAGTGTACAAAAATTTGGCTCGAGGATTTTAAGTATTTTTTGAGTGGAAAGCCAGAATTCTAAGATTTGACAGTTGTTATACAATTTTAATATTAATGTTGCTATGATTGGAGGTTTTATTCGTTTAAGTTAGTTTCTTTTCATGCGTGAGTCCTGGCGAGAGCTGGGCAGGCAGTCCGCTAACCCCTCTGGTTAGCCTTAGGGGGAGATGGAGCTGTTACATATATCTTGCACAAAAACCTCTCTTGTATGCTTTAAAGCAAACACACAACCTCTCAAATTTACTATTCCTAAGATTATCTTTAGTGATTGTCATAAAAACATTTGATCCAAAATTCATTTTAATAAGTTCATCACAGTATTCCCATAATTTTGAATACTACTGTAGGTGATCTTCATGGAATATCCCCTTTGCCTTCTTCTTTGTCAAGCAAGCTTGATTCCGAGTAACATTAACATTGAAGTCATTATATATCTTATCCATCAACTTATTACTTCAAATTTGGAATTAGTCCAATGTCATTTGTGTACTTCTCATGCAAAAAATATTGAATTTGAAAATCCATGGTAGAATGTTTTACCATAATAATGAGTATCTTGCATGCTTTTGATTTGAAAAGTTATTTTATTTTCATCACTGCTGTAGAAATCTTCCAATCATAGTTTTTGCAAATAACTTTTTCCCTCTTTAAGTCATTTTGCGTAACTTAATTTTCCTCCCATGGGTGATGGCAATGATTCTTGCATGCCTACAAACTTATATTTTGATGTAAGCAACATTTTAAGCTTGAATTTAGGATCATGCATATCAAGAGCAGCATTACATCGAGGAAATTTTTCATACAAGTATTTTTGTCTGTTTGGCCATTTGAACTGCAATTGCTATCAAAGTCATTTGAATCTATTGCATTCTACTCTATTTCACTATATTCATTTTCTATCATTGTTTCATGAGAACCCATATCAAGTCGTTTTTCATAAAATCAATTGACTTGAGCAGTTCCCCTTCATAACCAAACTCATAATTTGTATGATGCCAACTCTTGTCACCAGAAGATAATTCATTCTCTTCAATTTCTTTCTCCTTATTGGAACCATTATTGCTTGTCTTTTCCTTTGCTAGAACCTTTTTTCTTGATACTTTTTTGGTCACACTTTGATGCGAGTCTCACGTGCCTTTGTTAAAAGCTCTTGTCAAAACTTAGATGTTTATCAAGTTCCATCGAATGTTAGATGAGGGCTAATGAATAAAGTGAAGAACGAGAAAGTTGAGCTTTGAAAGACTTCGATTACATAGTAATGTGTTTGAATTGTTTTAATTAGAATTCAATAAGCTACATTCGGCCATCCTAAATGTTTCTGTGGGCCGAATTGCTTAAGCATAGCATTTTGTTTATTTAGTAGTTTAAGTGACATTTGTTTAAGTGCAATCCGAGTAGGACTTTCCTAGTTGGATTAGGTTGTTATTTGTCCAAATTAGCTTAGTTGAGGTCCGAATCTTATCTTCAATATTTCCTAGTTTTAGTAGGTTGTGTAAGGTTAAAAATAAGCCTAAAATTCATCCAAGACATTACACCATTATTGAGAATTTATGAAATTTCTAGATTTGCTTCTTTTCGTTGAGAGCAATCTTTTGGTTTGTGAAAGCTATCTTTGAACATCGTAAGGCTGAACCTTAGGTGCTCATTTGACTTATCAATCAAGCAACTTCTTGATTGTGGCATCTTCTACCCTCAAATCGTGTCTTGTGTTGTCCAAGTCACAATGTCAAATCCATCCACAATTGATATCTCCTAAATCTTGGGCGTGTGGGTCGTTTCTACATCTTCCTTGGGTGTAGGAATCATTTCAGTTGGTATTCAGAGCATAGGTTTAAGATATCATTGTATATCCTTTTTGTTTGTTCTCATTGAGTCTAGGGTTTCTTCTCGAGTCGTTGATCTTGTTCTTATCATTGGTGTTGTTGGTCTGAGGCTTTGTGTAGTCCAAAGTGTTGATTCTTGTTGCATTGTTTACTTGTTTTATTTTGTTTCTTATTGATCCGAAACTTTCTTTATTCTTATTGTGTCATTTTCCTTGTTCTTGTTTCTCTTCTTGCTTGATCCGTGTCTCGTTCTCTTGAGTTTCTTGCTGTCCAAATTTTTCTTGTGTCGTGTTTCAATTTTGTTGTGTCAATTCTATCTTGCGTCTTGTTTTTGCTAAACTATAGTTAAAAAAAATTCAGAATCTATCTGAACATGTTCTTGGAATCCAAAGCTTGTAAGCTAGGGTTTTTGCATGTTTTCCTCGTGTTCTTGAGTCGTCCTAGTTGTTTGTGTGTGATTCTTAGAATTCTTAGTTCAATTTGTTGCGTTTGTTGAAGTTCTTGACATATCTTGAAACTTTCTTGAAATTTGAATCCAATAAAGCTGAACCATTGAGTTTCTTAAAGAACAATTGGGAAACTATGGAAATCTTGATCATCTTGGCTGAAATTTTGCTTAAACCAAATCTTGCCAATAAAAACAATCTGATTTGCAATTGTTGAACATGAAATTTTGTGGAAAAAATAAAATAAAAAGAACGACCAGCCTTTAATGTTGTTTAGTTGATTCAAATCTGTCCAAGAGGTTCCATATCAAAATTGGAAAGGAATCTTGGTTGGATTTGCCAAATCTTCCAAAAACTGATTGTGACTTGCCAAAAGTTGGATTTGGAAACTTTCATTTAGCTTAAAATACCATTCTCCAAGTTAGTTAGGGTTATCTCGCCTTAAAAAGCTGGATTTATGGCTTTGACTAGTCAAACTAGATTTTATGTGTTTGATCAGTCAAAGCTAGACTTTACGTGTTTGACTAGTCAAAGTTTCCTAAATCATCAAGAACGTACTAGATCTAATTTGTTTCAAGATTTAAAGTCAACTTCAAGATTTGTTAAGTTGTTTTCAAAAATATTTCATAGGATTGCATTTAGGCAAGTATAAATTTCCAATTTTACCCCAATTGATTAACTTCCTATTCTAAATCGAATTGGACCAAATTTTTTGTAGCATATTTTTCGTCTCTTTAAGCTTAAATTCTGCTCAGAATTTCATCCAAATAATCTCCGATAATTTGGTTGAATTGAGTCATTTATCAAGTCAAGTTGCTACAATTGTGCTTATTGATTGTTTGGTCAAGTTGAACTTTATTCTTTGGTCGACATTACCTTATTCAAGGAGAGCAAATCACAGCCATAAAAAGCTGCTTTGGTGAGCCTATTATAGTGTTCAAACACTTGATTAATATATACAAGTGTTGAGAGAAACTTGTGAAGGAGTGAGGTGAGGATCTTTTTTTTTTTCACTAACCCTTTGCAGGTATATTAATCATGTCAAGCGGAGGTGATTTGCAAGCTTTTGACTTAAAATTTCAAATGGAGGCTATGATGGGGGAATTCCAAAGAATGTTTAAGAATTCTATTGAACCATTGCATGAAGGAATTGATCAGTTGGAGAACTCTAAGAACCAAACCAGCTCACGCAAAGGAAAACCTAAGCATGTGGAATTCGATTCATCGAATGGAGAAGAAAAGGAATATACACCTAGGCCGAAAGTTGGCCATGGAACTCGTAAGCCTCTTGATGATGCTATTAAGGTTGTTAAACTCAACATCCCTTCGTTCCAAGGCAAATCCGACCTTGAAACATACTTAGAATGGGAGCGCAACATCGAGTTGATCTTTGAGTGTAATAATTACTCGGAGGAACAAAAAGTGAAGCTTGCCACCATTGAATTCACAGATTATGCATCTGTGTGGTGAGATCAAGTGCGCCTTAGTAGGAGGAGGAACCTTGAATGCAAAGTTGAGACTTGGGAAGAAATGCTGGGTTTGATGAGAAAAAGGTTCGTGCCTAACTACTATCACCGGGACTTACATTGGAAGTTGCAAACCTTAACTCAAGGGAGCCTAAGCGTTAAAGATGATTACAAGGAATTGGAAATGGCCGTGATAAGAGCCAATATGCATGAAGATGTTGAAGCAACCATAGCGAGATTCTTACATGGAACATGAATTGAGGCCCGAAATAGCTGAAGTGGTGGAGTTACAACATTACCTCAACATGCATGGGATACTTGGTAAAGCCGTCACAGTGGAGAGACAACTCAAGAGGAGGGGTAACACTCGCCAAAACTCCAATTACCAAGTTGCAAATTGGAGGACTTCTCAACCTAAAAGGGAGGAGGAAGTCACGGCCTCAAAACCTCCATCCAAGTCAAAAATCACTGCTCCAAAACCGAATCCAAAGGTGGAGACCAAAGCTGTCCAAGAGCCATCTAGACCACGTACTCGTGACACCAAGTACTTTAAGTTCCAAGGGTTTTGACACATTGCATTCTCATGTCCTAACCAGCGTACCGTGCTTTTGTTGACTAATGGAGAGGTTGTAATGAATGATGAAAGTGATTATGAAGGCATGCCACCCCTAGTGGAGGATGAAGAAGAAGAGATTGAGGAGCAACTACCTAGTGGTCAAGTTGGGTATTTTGTGATGCGAAAATTGCGTACAACTCGAGCCATTGATGAGGAGATTAATGCACAAAGGAAAAATATCTTCTACACGCGTTGTCATATCAACAATAAGGTGTGTAGCTTGATAATTGATAGTGGAAGCTGTGCCAACATTGCTAGCTTGTTCATGGTTGAGAAATTGGGTCTTCCTACTAACAAGCACCCTAAGCCTTATTGTTTGCAATGGCTTAAGGATGGAGGAGAAGTTTGAGTGTTTAGACAAGCTCGCGTACCATTTCGCATTGGAAGTATGAAGATGAAGTGCTATGTGATGTGGTGCCAGTGCACGTGAGCCATGTGATACTTGGGCGTCATTGGCAATTCGACAAGGATGTGGACTTCAAGAGGAAAGATGACAAATATATCTTTACTCATTGTAAGAAGAGAATTATTCTTGTTCCCTTGTCCCCTACTCAGGTGTATGAAGATCAAATTCAGTTGAAAAGGGAATATGATTTAGAGCTTGAAAGGAAAAATTAAGAGAAGGAAAAGAGGGAGGATATGACAGAACCTAGTGAGACGAAAAAAGCAATTGTGTGTATAGCTAGGGTGGGTAGAAATGAGTGGAAACATAACTTTCTTATGAGAGTTGAATTAGAGAGGAAGTCCATGTTTTCTACTCATGACCTTAACTTCTTGTTGCCTAGTGTTTTCCTTGATTATTTGTAGGTTACAAGAGTTGCTAGAAGTCAAGAAACCAGCATTGTTCTTGACCTGATTGAAGCTAAATATGATGCATTTCGAGCTAGGATTGAACCTTCCAGCTTGTGGACTTGTACTTTGCTTCCTAGTTGAACTGTTCTTAACCATATTGGTGCAATTATTCCTCAGCAATTGATGATCAAAAAGGGAAGTTCCAAACCTGATTTCTTTACTTTTAGTGAAGATATGGTAGTTCTTGAATCATTTTGTCATGTTTTGCATGATTCTAGTGGTTGCACATTTATAGTCTTATGTGATCCTTCCTTATTTGTATCTATTGACTCATTTTCAAGTGCTACACTTAGGTTGTTTCGTGATATTTTCCAGCTTGTTTATTGGTCACTGCATGTTGATTTTTATATTACTAACATCAATTTGCTCGAGAACAACCATCCATGCTTCTCTCTATTCTTTTGGTATTCACCAATGATACGAAAAATACAGGTCATCCAAGTTGTCCAATGTCAATCTTGATCTCGGATTTTGATGTTTACAAAATAATTGGATAATTCAATCTAATTTTTTTAATTGAGAAAAATGTCAGCTCAGATCCTTAGGTGCAAATGGAGATAATGAAAGATTCAATCAAAAAGAGTAAAAGAAACTCAACTCTGTCAGATGCTTGAAAGCTAGTACCAGACGTCCAATAAAGATTGAGAACTCTCAGAAGAACTACTATCGGACACTCAAACTAAAGTACCGGACGTTCAATAGACAGGGGAAGTATCGGACACTCCTATAAGACGCATATCATCATCACCGGATGTCCGATCGAATTAAAGAGGAAATCCAAACTCTCTGACCAGGTTTGGATGCAGACTCCATCGAATGCAGAAAATCCATCGGCCGTCCGATAAGCGTTGAGAAGAACGTATCGGACGTCTGATACTCTATCAAACGTCCGATACTCCAACGGCTATTTTTCTAACAGCTATATTTTTAACCGTTGGAGAGTTTTTTGAGGCCATTTCTCACGCTCTATAAATACCCACAAGTTCAAGAAGATAAACAACTTTTGCCTACATGAAATACAAGCTTACAAATGAAATATTTGGGTAGAAATATTCTTTGTTTGCTGTATAGGTGTGGGAAAAATGAGTATTGTGAGGTTACTCATTTGGAGGAGTAAAACCTTGGTGAAGGTTGCCTCACTTTTAATAGTAGTTCTTAATTGGTTGAGTAAGATTTCAATTGTAGCTTGTTGAGGATTAACTAGGATAGTTGTAAAACTCCTTGGCTCAACTAAAGACTTTTAGGGTGAGGAAGGAGTGAACCTTCACTTGTACAAGTTGGTTAGCTTCACCAACAATTGAAAAAGCTACTAGTGGATTTTATCCAAGTTCGGTGCAACTTGGAAATTTGGTTTGCTATTCTTTCTATATCTCTTTTCTTTATTGCTCAATTGTGATATCTTTATTGTGCTTAATTTGACATGCTTTTGTGCATACTTGAGAAATAGTTTGTACTTGCTTTATTGGGTGAATTCTTGCTATAATTGATTGTCTTGTTAAATAATATAATTCACACCTCTTAGGTTGCATTTGGGACCAACATCCATGGTGTAAGAGTTGATCAAATATTAATTTCAATTGATTTGCCATGGAACTATGTGCTATGAAGTTCAAAATGTCAATCCAAACATTATTTCAAACCCTAATTCAAGTAGGTCAAAAAGCATTCAAAGGATTTGAAGAAGAAAGCAATTTTCAAGCAGAATAGCCTGAAGTATGACCTGAAATATGACCCCTATCTGTATTACCTACCTCGCATTTCTGTTCCAGAAAACAACTAGTGCAAAGTTTGGCAATATGTCTGGTGTCGGTCTTCATTAGATATTTTTTAGGGTTTTTTTGATGTTTTCTTCTAGTTTTGATGTTTTTTAGTTATTCGACTTGTTAGTTGTGTTTGTTATTGTGAGTTTCCAATATATTAGCCAATGTGGGTTAAGTTCTTAAGCTTAATGGGTCGTTAGTTAGCTAATTGAACCGTTAGTTTAGTAGTTTAATTGGAATCCAAGTTCAATTCCAATTTGGCTACATAGATAAAGTAATCCAAGTCCAATTCAAATTTAACTAGTTTAGGAGCTTTGGCTATAAATAGCTCTTGTAACCTATTCCATTGTTAGTTAATGAATGAATGATTGAGGGCTTTCCTAAATAAAGTGAGTTTGTTCTTCATTTGGGCTCTTTGATAGAACTTTGAATTTTCTCTTGAACTTTGTCAAGTTTTTTGCTTAGATGGTTGTGGTGTTCAAGACAAAGTGATTCATATCATCTTGTTCATTACAAGCGAATAACCAAACCACTATGTTGCTAAAGATGAGTTCTCTTTAGGTCTAGCGAGGTAATTATTGTTCATAGCCTGATCAAAATAGACCTTTCCATTATGTGGTGGACTTGGTTCTTCAAGACGGGATCTTGAGGGGTCGAGTTAATGTCAAAACAAAGTTGAAGTTCTTATTCAATCAACTAGTGGTCACTGACGACCTTCATTGTTCCTTGTCTAGTAATATTGTAGCTAATTTCCAGGAAATTTCACATGAAATTCTAGTCCTAACATAAACTCAACCCCTTAAGAACCCATCTTGAAAACACAGTTGAGCGCACAGTGAAATGATCTATTTTGTTCAAATTATGGAACAATAAATACCTTGGTAGACTTAAAGAGAACCTATCTCTAGAAATTTAATGGATTGGTTATTGGCTTGAACAAGATCATGTGAATTACATTGTTATGAACACCACAAGTATCCAAGCAAAAGAGAAAATTCAAAATTCCATCAAAGAACCTCAAAGGAGAACAAACTCACTTTGTTTGGAAAAACCATCAATCATTCATTCATTAACGGTGAATAGAATATGTTGCAAGAGCTATTTATAGTTAAAGCTCTTAAATTAGTGAAATTCAAATTGGACCTATTATTTCACTTATCTAGCCAAATTCTAACTAAATTTGGATTCCAACAAAACTATTGAACTAATGGTTCAATTAGCTAGTTGAAGGCCCATTAAGCTTTACAGCTTGACACAAGTTGGCCAGTTTATTGATAAAATTCACAATAACAAACACAGTTAACAACTCGAATAACTAGAATACATCAAAACTAGAAGAAAACATAGAAAAAACCCTAAAAGATGTCTGATGAAGACCTGCACCTGACATATCGCCAAACTTTACACCGGTTGTTTTCTAATATAGAAATACGGGATAGGGGTCATGTTTTAGATCAAGCTATTCTGGTTGAAAATCATTTTCTTCTTCACACCTTTTGAATGCCTTTTGACCCCCTTGAATTGGGGTTTGAAATAATACTTGGATTGACATTTTGAACTGCTTAGCATGCATTCCTATAACTGGATCAATTAGAATTAATGCTTGATCAACTCTTACCCCTTGGAGAGCCTAGATGGCCTGTATTTTTCTATCATTCGTCTTCTCGTGAAAAAGATTTGTCCTCAAATCTTGAAGGAAAGGATGGAATACAGCATGAAGATCATACTCCCCATCTAGAACATCATACACCTCGCCCGGATCGTCACATGCATACACATAAATATACATATATACATATAACCAAGCTTTAGACTCCACGACGATCAGAACAAACTTCCTTTGTCTCAATTAATATTACCATATTTCCAAAACTTTATTCAAAGCATAAAATTCCTTGTCATTAACACAGAATGATTTTTTCCGGTGGGCTACATTCTACACCTATTACATTTTGGATATTAGTGCCTTGCTTCAAAGGAAAGAAGATTTCTCCTCACTTAATGGTGGCATAAGATCAAATTTCCCTTAATGGTCAAATGTGCATAAATTTGCCCCTCTATAGCTCTTATCTCTACCAAATCCACTTGAATATTAGTAGGATGTTCCTCCTTAGTAATGAAACTCATTGGTTCATTGGTAGGTGGCTTATTCTCGAAGTATTCATCAATCAATGTTGGCATGGACTCATGTTCGTCCTTCTTAGGTTTCTCCTCAATCAACAATGGTCTAGGATTACATTCCCCTTCCTGAGCAATGGACTCAATTGATTCCTCCATAGGAACTTCATTTCGACGATAACTATTTAAACCATTCACTTGATTATGTTGAACCAGGTATGGTACTAGATAGGTCTCTAACATATGCTCAAATCCTTCATTTCATGGAGAACTAAACTTCATGTGTAAGCTTGAAAGAAGTCGACTAAACTTGCACCACCCTCCTTAGATGCTGTGACTTGCAATGACTATGTTGAATGTTGTAACTAGATTGTAATAACACCTCTCCTCTTGACAATGCTGTTATCTATTCGATAAAGTCGTTTATGGAGAGATCAAAAGACTGGTCCGACAACTATTGGAATTTCTCCTCCCTTAGACATCTTTATTTCAACCTACAAAATAGTTAATAAAGAAAGAAATTCCTCACACACTCCTTATGTGTATCCACTCACTTTTGTCTACCATTCACACTCGTATTTACACTTGAATAATTTGGGCTTTATGACGCGTTAATGTCCTCAAACACTCAGCCTTTTTACACTCAATTCTTCTTACAAGTCCTTTAAAAGAACTTCGAAAGTAAGATCAAGTATTAAGCCAAATACTCAAGCGTTCAAACAAATGAACACAGTTAGGGTTAGAATATAAATACAAGACTAGATGATATGAGTACAGATTGGGCTCTTCAACACAACAAAACTGATTTGACTTGACGAAACTTGACTCCAGAGAGACATTCTAATCATTGGAAAAGAAAGGAATCCTAAATGAACTTGGAGATGCAATGCATGATCAATTAAGGCACTACACAGCTAGTCAAAGGAATTCAAATCAGATTTGGAAAAATAATTGACATAAAATTTTGATTAAACTATCCCTTTCCAAGTAAAATTAAGATTAGCTATCACACTTGCCCAAATTTGATTCATATTAAAAAAGAATACAACAAGGAACTATTTTGTTTGGTAAACCTAATATAGACTAGGAAAAGGAACAAACTAAAGACTAGTTTCCTTTTTTCCTTTTTACAAATGGTTTTTTTTGTCCGCACCTTTTTCCTGCTTTCTTTCACAAGCTTATACAAACAACTTCGTTGTTCTTTCCAATCGGATTAAACATCAACTTTGATGAACAACTGCGAAATGAACAAACAATAGACAAATGACTTGAATAGCTTCATATGAATCAAACAAGCACAAGTTCTTTTCTCTTTTCATGCGACTCTATGGCAAGAAACAACCAACAAAGACACAATGCATGAACAAGAAAAGAAATTTTAGCGACAAAACAATGACACAACAACTAGGGAATGCAGTAAAACACATGATTGACACACAAGAGAATTAAGATGTAATGGACAGCAAGCAACTCAACAAGAAATTAAATAAGAATCACAAGAACAAAAACAAGACTCAACTAGGGTTGCGACTTCACTCGGAAGAAACTTAGTGGGAGTCAAATCCTTAAAAGACTTGTTTCCAAGAACCTCATCATACCAAGAAATTTCAGCCTCAATCAATCAAGGAGGTAGGTTGGACTCATGCGATAAAATCATGAAAAAGAATCAAATTTTTTTTAATCATAGGGTGGCCAGGATTTTACATAGAAAAACATAGAGGAAAAACAAGGAAAGAAAAAAGGATATTCACCTAGATCAAAAGTTGAAACTCTGATACCACTTGACGCGAACTCGATCCCTCAATAATCTGTCTTAAAGAACCAAGTCAACCACGTAGTGGAAAGACTTATCTTGATCATGTTATAAAATAATAATTACCTTAGTAGATCTAAAGATAACTTGTCTTTAGAAACCTAGTGGATTGGTTATTGGCTTGTTAAAAAACAAAATAATGTGAATCACCTTGTCATGAACACCACATGTATCTGAGCAAAATAGTTGATACAATTTAAGAAAAAAATTCAAAGTTTTATCAAAGAACCCCAAAGGAGAACAAATTCACTTTGTTTGGAAAATTCCTCAATCATTCATTCATTAAGTATCAATAAAATAGTTTACAAGAGTTATTTATAGCCAAAACTCCTAAACTAGTCAAATCTAAATTGGACTTGAATTATTTCATCTAACCAAATTCAAACTAAACTAAGATTCTAATTAAACTATTAAACTGATGGTTCAATTAGCTAACTAATGGCCCATTAAGCTTAAGAGCTTAAAACAAGTTGGCTGGTTTATTGAAAACTCACAATAAGAAACACAATTAACAACTTGAATCACTATAATACATCAAAATTGGAAGAAAAAGCAGAAAACACCCTAAAAGGCATCCAATGAAGACCTGCACCAGACATTAGGGGTGAGAATCGAATTCGAATTCGGTATATTTTTCGATAAACGACCAGTAAAAATACCGACCGAATTCGAATTCGAATTATCGATTTCCCGATTTCGAATTCAATTCGGAAATCGGTATTTTACTAATTTAACCGAATTCATAAAACAATTATTCAAAAACACAATGGAAAGAAAATTAGAAAGTTTTAAATCAAACAAAATCCCCAATGCTGACACATCTATTGAGTATCGAAGCAAATAAAAATGCATTTGCCTTTATCAAAGTTGATATGAATTTTCCTAACCCAAATTAGGCATTTCACATTTAATTTTATCTTTCAATACATTAGGTATTTGGAAAATCGAATATGAAATCGGTAAATATTTACCGAATTACCGAATTGAATTCGAATTCGGTAAAACCGAATTGAAAATTCTTGAAACCGATTTCGTATTGAATTCGACATATTTAAATTCAAATTTTCTGAATTACCGATCGAATTACCGAATTATTGAATTCAAATTACCAAATTCAATTCGAATTCGGTCGGTAATTCGGTATTCAGATTTTTTGCACACCCCTACCAGACATACCACCGGATTGTGTGCGAGTTGTTTACTGGAACAGAAATGCGGGATAAGGGTCGCATTTCAAGTTAGGCTATTCTACTTGAAAATCGTTTTCTTCTTCACATCTTTTGAATGCCTTTTGACCCACTTGAATTAGGGTTTGAGATAATGTTTGGATCGATGTTTTAAACTTCTTAGCATGCGTTCCCATGACTGGATCAATTGGAATTAACACTTGATCCATTCTTACCCCTTGGACAGCTTGGACGGCTTGTATTTTTGTATCATCTAATTAATTACTTTTATCTCTTAACTTTAGATACTTTTAATTTGATCAAAAGTATTATGAAAGATATGACTCATAAATTTAGTTTATTTGAACTTTTATTGTTGGATAAACCTAATAAATTCTTGGACTCAACTAGATTTATATCCCACCATGTATCTAAAAAAACTAAAGAAATAAAAGGATAGTTGAGTATAAAAGGACATAAATAATGAGAATTTGATTTTATAAATTCAAGAAACTATTCATTTCACTTGCAAAAATATTGACCCATACTTTCTGGATATTTCCAAAAAATAAGCATTACATAACAACGAAGCAATTGATTTTCTTTGAATAGCACTAGCATAAGAAAAGTAAATATGAGAACTCTTTAAAATCTTAGAAGAAATATTACCAAAATAAATAGTCAAAATGGCAATAAAAAGGAGTGGGATGTGGGACTTGGATCTCAACCAAGCATCTCATTTTCCCAACGGGTGCTTACAAGTGTTTAATAGAACTATAATACCAATTTATGAAACTCATCAACCTACTATAATCTTATTTTAACCAGTCATTTTGATAACTCTATCTAAATACAAAAGTAGACCATATGTATATATTGTATCTAACTATTAATATAAGAAAATATAAATTCTAAAAGTATAATGTGACTAGGATCTTCAATATTAGAAAAGGTTTAAATTAGCAATCAAAATAAGAATACAAGCACAGGGAATATGACAATTCATAACAAAGATTTAAACGAGTCATAAAATAACATACAATCTCAAAATTCTTAAATTAAATTAATGAAATACTACGTGTCATTCATAACATAGTAAACATCTTCTTCTTCATAAGAAATATGGGACATGTTACTCCTCTAGTAGAGGAAGTAACTACACGAAATGAAGAGAATTTTTAACAAGTTTATAATATAATAAGAAATTTTACCTATAATTTTGTGAAGGTATGGCAATACTTTTTTGCCGAGTGTAAAGTGTCTTTTGCTAGAGTTATTTTGAAATCTACTCTTGCTAATTGGTGGTTTGTGCCTAAAAGAATTATCTATGTCATGGTTGTGTCTCAGATTTTGTCATGTCTTGATTACTAGAACCTTTGAAAATGCAAAATTTAGCATTCTTTGATGATTTTTTGTTTTTTAGAATTTGGAGAGATGTTCTCGGATAATTGTTGACTTGCATGATCTTTTCTTCTCAAATTTCTATCGTTCATTTGCAGGTTATTTTATGACCTAAACTTCTTTCTGATCTTTAAGTGACGAGTTGAAGAAATCTAGAAATGATTTCATCATTGATGATTTATTTGCAGACTTAACCTCGATCTAATTTTTGAGTGATAGGTTGAAGGAATATGGAAATGGCTTCTTAATTAAAGTTGTAGCTTTTTTGGATCTAGTTTTTGCAAGTATGTTTAATTTTCAAAAGCAAACCATTGTTATCTCAAATTCTAACTTTTTTTCCAAACTACATCTAAAAATTTTTCTAATTAAGTCATGCTCTTTATTTTATAGTCAAAAAACCCCCACGGACATATGAGAAATATATGAAACCTTAAGAGATATTCTAAACTCATCAATATGATATGAAAAATCATCTTTCTGATTTTTGAAACAAGTCTGAGAAATATGATCACCAGGGACCATCAAAATTTTAAGTGTTTAAATTAAGTTTGTACCTTTGCTATGTAGTGATCATAAGTATGATATGTAAGGGTTAAAAGTTCAAGATCAAGTTCAAGTTTAACTCTAAGTGTTATTGTGAATTAAATATTTTCTTTGATATAAGTGACTTTGACAATTTTGAACCTTTATGAAAGATATTTTTCTTTGTTCAGAAATACTTATAGACTATGCACTATCTCTTATGAAAAGATCTTCAATCTTAAAGTGAATAAGTAATATATTTTGAAAAAGATTTCATTATATGCATATATGGATAACTATAAAAACTAAGGGTTACTCTAAATGGTCATGAATTAAAAGAAGAGACACAACTTCTAACCATAAAAATCACTTGAACAGTAAGATTTCATAGTTTAGACAATTTAGCCATGCCTCTCAATGGCTCCCTTGCTAAGGTCAATTGCTAGGCGAAGTACTTGGTGCTGATGATGGCATAATCCTATGTATGAGCTTGATCATGTGATATGTAAATATAGTATGGTATAATAATTTCATTAGATGATGTCAATGTCACTTTACTTTGCTTATGATATGTTTTCTGAACTATGAAAATCGCATGTATGTAAAACTAGTAGTCTTGTGAAGATAGATTGCCACTTGAATATATCATTATTTTGTTGTTGAAGAGTTAGAAATTGAACAAGAAGATGTCTACGATAAGATATGTTTGTGAGATAAGAAAGTGTTCATGAATGACCATGAGGTCAAGAGATTTAATATGTATAAGTTTATTAATTATTGTGATTTTAGACATTATTGTCAAGTTGAGCATTGTGGGCATATTTATTATTATTTAGAGAAGGTTTGTGAACTGTAACTGTGATGCTCTGCAAATTTTTGGTTTTAGAATTTAGACATGTAAGTTTGAAATTTATCATGTTTCAAGGATTAATTTTCCATTTGTATAAATTATTATTTATTAAGTGGGCTTTACTAAAACATTTATCTTCATATCAAATAATAAGCTGTTAGTATTTATGGTCAATTATTGTAGAGTTATTAAAGTTGCAAATTCATAATCAATTATTATAAGTGAATAAAAAGTTAGAAGCATCAGAGAGATAACTATGAGTATGAGAATATGAAGATAAGTTTTTGCTATGAAGAGATAACCAAGAATTAATTAAGTAATGAATTTGTAATTTATGATCTATTATTACTAGAGTTAATTAACACCATTATAGTAGTATAATTAGTCTACTAATATATTATTAAGAGCTAGTATGAATTTGGTCATTTGATTATGAATCTAGGCACTTAATTAATTAATGTTAGGAACTACAAAGGTTTTTGGATAAGTGTTTGGTGATTGATTAAGGGAGTTGAAGAGTTTTTTCATTTAATACATAAGGGAGTTTGGTGTTAGTATAAAAAGGAGCTTGAGTGAGATGGAACAATTTTAGGAAAGGAAGCAAGGTTCATAGTATAAAAGAGTGCTAAAAAATTGATAGAATGTGTGGTTTGCAGAGTAAATAAGAAGCATCTAGAGATTGGAATTGGCTCAAATATTGTGAGTACTCCTTTTGAAAATTTATTTGAAATTCATGTGCTTTTCAAATACATTTTGCTACTATTTTCACCAAATTATGTTTAAAAACTGGAAACACATATTTTGTAAAATTTTGTAATATGTGATTGGGCTTTTTGGTAATTTTTGTACCATTAGTTTTTCATAACTCATGGATTATTTTGCAAATCATTTTAGTTAGAAGTTCTAAAGATTTATGAAAATAAGAATTTTTGTGAAGAAATTAGTAAATTCAGTTTGTGCATCCGAAAATTATTACTATAACTTGTGTGTACTACTCTATTTTGTGGATACTTTTGTGAATTCGGAAATAAACTTTTGGAGAGGCTGTGAACCCAAGAATGCCAGGGAGGTTTTTGGGTTCTTCATGTGTTGACTTTTGAAAGTCGAAATCAACGGGCTGATGATGAGTAAAGAGTGACCATGACTTCCATCCGGCAAGATCAAGAGGTTTAATCTTGTGTGCTATGGTTGAATTTTCTGGGGATATTTCAGGTTTCCCTATTCAGTTGTCGGCTATCGGATATGCAAAAATTGATGTGTATGGAAGTGTTAAGTCACACTTGCATAACCTGTGGAGTTGTAAGAATTTTTGTTCGGTTAGACTGACCAAGTTCGGTAAAAACCTTCCTATTGAATTGTATGCGATTTGTAATATGTTACTGCTTGATTTTTTATTTTGTCAAAGGTAATTAGAAAATTTGATAATTTTTGAAAAATATTTATAGACAAAATTTGAATCTCTATCATAGTTTTGTGGAATGATTCATTAATATTTTTGTTTAAATGTCATTTCCACACACAGAAAATCTCATTGGGCATTAGCTGATCAAGTTTGGAAAAAAATATTTCCAGAAGAGAAGACTCAATTAGAGGTACTATCAAGAGGATTTTCCTGTGAAGGGTGGCTTTGGAACATTAAGAACTTGTGGTTACACGAATTGGATTGAAGGTTTAATTTTAGGCTATCTCTAGAAATTTTTGTAAGGCCCAAAGACAACCTAAGAGGGGGGGTGAATTAGGTTGACTAAGAACTAGTCAAATATTGCCCCTTTTTCTAAATCACAAGCTCTTCAACAAATGATTTATCAAGCAAATAGACAATTTAAGACTGATAAGTGTAGATGAGATTTTAAACAATAAATTCGATAAGTAAGCTGAAAATGAAATGATAGAAAGCAAACCAAACTTCTTCAAAGCTCCACTTGAGCTTGAAGAAAATTCCTCAATAAAAACTTCTTCAATTTGATGAAATTCGATCACTCTTGTGTACAATAGAAGAATCACTTCCTCCTTGCCCCAAGCTCCAATTAGTCAAGTTAGGAAGTTTTACACTCTTTACAGAAAACCCTCACAAAGCTACACAAATGATGAATTCACTCACAATTGAAAAGCTTCTCAATGAACTCACACTTCAAGACTAACAATTCTTACTCAAAAAGAGTATTTTCTAGCTAAAATCACTCTTAAGAACTTGTTATCCAAGTGTACTGTTACATATTTGATTTTCAGACAAGGCTTGTATTTATAGGAGACCAAAAAGTGCCTTGAAATTGAGGTCAACGGATAGAAGAAGCTGAAAGGTTAACTAGCCGTTGGAGCTATCGGACGTCCGACACTCTGTTGTGCGTCCGATGCTAGCGTCCAATAGGCTGTTACATTCTTTATCGGATGGTCGATGGATAATTCTGCGTCCGATAGGCTTTGCATCCGACAGCAACCAGTAAGCTCAAAAAATCTTCATGAAAATGATCGAACGGCCGATACATGTTTTTCAGTCCGATGTCTTGCGTCCGAAAGCTGCCAGAGAGCTCGAAAAAATTCTTGGATATTTTCAGACGTCCAATGTGGTTGTTGTGTGTCCGAAAAAAGTGTCCGATAGATCTCCTGTCTAACGGACGCCCGATACGTCAGGTTGAGCGTCCGATAGGAAAGTTTCGAGTTTTATCGGACGTCCGATACAAGGTATCGTCCGTCCGACAGTCAACAGATTCTTCAACAAGATTCCTGCCTTGATGACCTGTGCTGTCAATGATCTCAATGGAAAATGTTAGATCAATTTCTTCAATTATTTTGTAATTGTCAAAATTCGGGATCACG
Organism: Gardenia jasminoides; assembly: GCA_013103745.1. Classification (NCBI taxonomy): domain Eukaryota; kingdom Viridiplantae; phylum Streptophyta; class Magnoliopsida; order Gentianales; family Rubiaceae; genus Gardenia; species Gardenia jasminoides. The sequence continues at coordinate 19,037,110 of CM023097.1, read as the reverse complement.
ATTAACATTCTCCCCCTTTTTGATGATGACAAAACAATTGAATGTGATTTGAAAAATATTTAATTTGAAAGCTCAAAAACTCCCTCTTACTCGAATGCCTGTCTAAATTTGGTTGATTAACAAGTTCCCCCTTACTCAGTCACTACTGCTTAACAATATATCAAAATACGAATTCAAATCATAGTTTTCTCCCCCTTTTTGTCATCACATATGAAATTTTCCAACACAAAACGTGCTAAGCAAGCAGTGAAATCTTCACTACCAAATGTGCTTGCAGCAATATGCCAAATCCAAAAATGTTACCAACATCAGTAATCCAAATCCAACATTTAACAACAACATTCAACACCATTCAATAATAACAATGTTCAATCATCACAGCATCACATTCCACAGCCATTCAATGGCCTTTACCATCACAAGCCAAGTAAGAGCACAAACTCAACACACATATATATGAAAGGAAGTCAAATTTATCATCATTAACTGCAAACAAAGTCGATAAAAGTATTGAAGTGTTGATTCCCAAAGGGAATTACAAAAGACTGAAAGAAAGCAGTAAAATAGTTTGATACACTTCCAACATTAGCATAAGGGAACAAAAAGAAATTTGTGCATTCTAATGTGAAGTGTAGATGCATCTTAGAGTGCCTAAAGTGTAAATATGGATCTTGTTCCAGGTCGTCTTCTGATAAGCTGGTAGGCTGAATCATCCTCTTCGTCAGTCTCTTCACCATCTTCCTCTTCCTCTTTCCCTTCCACACCAACTGGTTCTTTTCCTTTTTCAGATGATGAGGGATCACGCTGTAGGGTTGGTGATTCAGTTACCTCTTGGGCCTCCAATGTAGGATCAGTTCGTGACTCTTTGACTTGAGAAGGATTTTCATCCAAGGGAGGAGAAAATAACAGATTTATTTTGTCAAGAAAATCAGATTTTTGGTTGAATGTCATGGTTAACATAAGACCATGTTCGAGGAGAAAAACATGACTTTTGAACTCATTTAGCAGTTCCATGACCTCAGATTGAGGAGAAATTCTAGAGTCTGACTTCCTAGGATGAATGGAAGGACCTGGAGTAAACCTAAGAGTTCTGGTGATAGTGGGAGACACAGGAATATCATGTATTTTTTTTGAACTTGACTCAGATGCAGCATCCTTGGTGCACCAAGCACCATCAAAAAATTTCAAATTCTTTCTTTCAAAATATTGTTTTGAAAACACAGAAGTAATTGAGTTCTTAGGACACACACCACTAATAGGGACTTTGAAATGTTCAAAAATAGGGGTTAAAAATTTGCCATAGGATAGCTTCCTTCTTGTATCAGTGCATAGTTTCATCAGGAATTTGCACATGACAAAGCCGAAATCTATCCTAATTTTCTCAACAAAGCAATAAAACAGATATAACTCCATTTTATTAGCATCCGTTCGGTGACCATCAGTTGGAACAAGCAAATTTGAAATGATTGAAAAAGTGATCAGATTTTTCGGACTCAAATCTTCCAACTTAGCATCCAAGGGGGTTTGAAAAGGGGATTGAAAGTAAGCTATTAACTTTTCAGCATTGAAATGGTTTAAGCTTGTTGGATTTTCCTCATAAGAAAAGAAGTTTGCAATCTTGCTTTTGCAACCAAACTCAATGGTAGTTTTCAAAATTTCATTCACAACATCAGAGTCAAATACTAAATCAACACCACTGACACAAGATTTAAGCTCATCACGAGAATTACCCTTCCTAAGGTTAGCAAAGAACTGGTACATCATATCAGGGTAATAGACATTAGGCATAACAATGATGTGAGACCATTTCTGGAATTCAAACAGCCTAAGAACTGACTCTAGATCGATTTTTCTAATTTTAGAGGGGTCAATGGACCTCTGAATGATGAAACCTTTTTGAGAAAACAGAGCAAACCTAGACTCAGCATCACTATCAATGAACTTAGGCAATGAAGTGGGTTCTGTGATAACCTGAGGATTGGTTTGAGTAGACTGGGTTGTTTGAGCAGAACTAGAGCCACGTCTGGTTCTTGATGAAGTCCGTTTGGCTTTAGGAGGAGTATCCTCATCTCTTGGCATCCTCTTGCGTCCGGTAGATGATAAAGCTCCACGAGTGCGCACCATCTTGCTTGAGTATGTGATTTAAGTGATGAAAGACTGTCTATGTGATATGCAGAGTGATGAACTAGCAACTGGGTGATAATGTATCGGGTTTTTTAGATCAAAAATAGGTGAAAAGAAGGTTTAGGGTTTCGGATGAAATTTGGAAATGAAAAGAGGAGTGTTTTATAGGGAAGAAGATTGATGAAAGTTCGACTGCAATAGGTAAGTGAAGAAGTTTGAACCTTCAATTTTGAGAAATGGTGAAAATTTGGATTGGAATTTGGAGTTTTGAATTGAGGTGGTTGGAAAGATGCGTCCGAATTAAATGTGTTTGACTGATAGAAATGAAATGAAGTGACCTGATGCAGTGCGACTGTTCGTGTGTCGGACGTCCGAACGTCGTGAAGCGTTCGATATATCCGTTCGATAGCATTTTCTGGAAAAAGACCAAAAACACTGTCGGACGTCCATTCATCAGGGTCGGACGTCCGATAAGTTTCGACCAGAAAAGCTTAAGGTTCCTTTTCTAAGATGCCCAATTTCGATCGAAGATATACAAATTGTTCTAAGGGCAGTGCTTTTGTGAAAATATCAGCAATTTGGTCATTTGAACAAACATAATTTACACAGATTTCACCTTTTTGAACAAGATCACGAATGAAATGATGCTTAATGTCTATGTGTTTTGTCTTAGAATGTTGAATTGGATTTTTTGTCAGATTTATTGCACTAGTATTATCACAAAATATAGGCTTATTATCATATGCCAAACCATAATCATTCAAGGTATGTTTCATCCATAATAATTGAGCACAACATGTACTAGCGGCAACATATTCCGCTTCGGTTGTTGACAAGGAAATGGCATTTTGTTTCTTACTAAACCAAGAGACTAAGCAATTTCCAAGAAAATGACAAGAACCACTAGTACTTTTTCTATCAATCCTACAACCACCAAAATCAGCATCCGTAAATCCACATAAGCCAAATTCATGACATTTAGAGTACCAAAGACCAAAATTCATAGTTCCTTTTAGATAACGAAAAATTCTTTTAACAGCATTCAAATGAGATTCTTTTGGGCAAGATTGAAAACGGGCACATAAGCATACAGCAAACATGATATCCGGTCTACTTGCGGTTAAATAAAGAAGGCTTCCGATCATACCTCTAAACTTTTTCTCATCTACATTAGTACCTTCTTCATCCTTCTCAAACTTGGTGGACGTACACATCGGTGTTCCCACTTGCTTTGAATCTTCCATGCCGAACCTTTTGAGAAGTTCTTTGGTGTATTTAATTTGGTTGATGAAGGTTCCTTCACTTGTTTGAAGGACTTGGAGTCCGAGAAAGAAGTTCAATTCTCCCATTAAGCTCATCTCAAACTCATTTTGCATAATAGTGGAAAAATCCTTGCACAAATGCTCATTAGTAGCACCAAATATAATATTATCAACATAAATTTGCACAATAAGAAGATCATTTGATTTTTGTTTTGTAAAAAGAGTAGTGTCTACAATGCCTCTTTTAAAACCATTTTCAATTAAGAAACCACTTGAATGTTCATACCAAGCCCTAGGGACTTGTTTTAGACCATATAATGTTTTTGAAAGCTTAAATACATGGTTAGGAAATTTTTCATTTTCAAAACCGGGTGGTTGATCCACATAAATCTCTTGATCAATAAAACCATTTAGGAAAGTACTTTTAACATCCATTTGATACAACTTAAAACCTTTAAAACAAGCAAATGCAAGAAACATTCTTATAGATTCTAATCTAGCAACGGGAGTAAACGTTTCATCATAATCAATACCTTCTTCTTGAGCATATCTTTTAACTACTAATCTAGCCTTATTTCTTACAATTTCACCTTTGTCATTTAATTTATTTCTAAACACCCATTTAGTGCCAATAATAGGATAATTTTGAGGTCTTTCAACTAAAGTCCAAACATTATTTCTTTCAAATTGATTTAATTCCTCTTGCATGGCTACTATCCAATAATCATCTTTCAAGGCATCATTAATGTTTTTAGACTCAATATGAGAAACAAATGCAAAGTTGTCAAATAAAGGTCTTGATGAGGAACGAGTTCTTACCCTTTCGGATGGATCACCAATGATTAACTCCTTAGGATAATTTTGAATGAACTTCCAAACTTTAGGAAGATCCTTTGGTGCATCATCATCCTTGTCTTCTTCATTTAGCATTCGGTTTTCTTGAACATCACCATCCTTTGAATTTTCTTCCATTTCACCATTGTTTCCTTCTTCAAGTGTAAGCTTTTCAAGATCCTTTTGAATACCTACATCATCATCTACACAAGTACTATTGAAAGAATTGCTATTAGATTCATCAAATGTAATATGAATTGCTTCCTCAATTACAAGAGTTCTTCTATTATAAACTCTATATCCTCTTTTATTTTCACAATAACCCAAGAAAATTCCTTCATCGGTTTTCTTATCAAATTCACCAAGATGTTCCTTACTATTCAAAATAAAACATTTACATCCAAAAACTCTAAAATAACCAACAATTGGTTTTTTATCAAACATCAACTCATAAGAGGTTTTATTCAAAATTGGTCTTAACAAGACTCTATTCATTATATAACAAGCCGTATTAACGGCCTCCGTCTAAAAATATTTTGGGTAAATCATTTTCACTTATCATGGTTCTTGCGGCTTCAACAAGTGTTCTATTTTTTCTTTCAACAATACCATTTTGTTGAGGGGTTTTTACAATAGAAAATTCATGAGATATTTCATTATGATCACAAAATTTTGGAAAGCCACAAAATTTAAATTCCGAACCATTATCACTTCTAATTTTGATAATATGCAAACCAAGTAAATTTTGCCCTTTTGCAAATAGAGAAACAAAACTTTTAAATGCATCATCTTTATGAGCTAGAAAAACAGTCCATGTATATCTAGAATAGTCATCAACAATCACAAAACAATATCTTTTACCTCCTAGGCTAGCAATAGGTGTAGGACCAAATAAATCAAGATGTAAGAGTTCCAATGGTTTAGATATTGAAACATTTCTTTTAGGTTTGAACGATGTTTTGGTTTGTTTGCCAAATTGACATGCGTCACAAATCTTATCCTTTTCAAACTTGACTTTAGGTAAACCTCTAACAAGTTCCTTTTTAGAAATTTCATTTATCACATCCATGTTAAAATGACAAAGTCTTTTATGCCACAACCAAGGGCCTTCATTTGAAATCTTAAGACATTTAAAATTAGAAGAGTCAATTTTCTCAAGAACTACAACATAGATATCATTGAACCTTTTTCCTTTGAAAATGATATTAAATTTTGAGTCAAGGACTAGACAATCATGCTTTTTGAATAAAACAAACAAATCTTTATCACACAATTAGCTAACACTAAGTAAATTATATCCCAAATTATCTACTAAGAGTACATTAAGTACAAAAGTTTCACCATTCTTACCAACATCACCTACACCAATTGTTTTGGCTTTCATGTCATCACCAAAAGTTACTTTTCCACTTGACTTTGATTTGAGTTTGATAAATTGTGATGGATCACCGGTCATGTACCTTGAACATCCACTATCAATGAACCATTTTGATTCCTTCATAGCTTTTTCAATTTTTACCTACACAAGAAATAGAAAGTTTGGTACCCTTTTTAATTTTTGGGTCCTTGATGGTTAGAATCATGTTTGACTAACCACATGCATTTCATTCCTTTTCTCATATTCCTTCTTACATAACAATCATGCTTCAAATGTCCTATTTGACAACAAAAATCACACATAGTAGTGGGGTCATTAGCATGAATTGGTTTAATGAACCTTACTCCACTTTTTCTATAAATTGTAAATTCATTTGCACTAAAGGTGAGTTTCCTTTCATAGGGATTAAAATGAGACTTAAATGAATTTCTTGTAGAGACATTTTGTTTCTTGTTTTGAAAGATCATATCTGGATTATCCATTCTCCTTTTCAAGTCATTTTGTCTTTCTTTAAGCAATTCACAAAGACTTGTTTTTCTTTCAAGCTCATGTTGCAATTCTATTTCTGCTCTTACTAGGCAATCATTGTCATAATTTAACTTTTTGTTATCTTGAAACAAGTTTGCATTGTCTTGCAAAAGAAAGGTAATTTTCTGTTTTAGTTCCTTATTTCTAGCATAAGATTCTTTTAAACTTTCATGCAATTTTGCAACAAATAACTCTAGATCATCATCATCATCATCACTATCACATTGAGGATGAGAGGTTACCTCATTGTCACCAATTGCCATAAAGGCAATTTGAGCCGATTCTTCTTCTTCTTCTTCAATTTCTCCTTCTGAGTTGCAATCGTTCCAAGTGATTTGGAAGTTGTTGAACTTTGGTTTTCTTTCATTCTTCATTTCTTTCTTCTTCTTTGTTGGACAATCCATTACATAATGACCGGGCTGCCCACACTCGAAGCATTTGTCTCCTTGCTCCTTGTTTGCATCATATCTTGCTTTGTACTTTGTGTTGAATTGATTGTTGTTTTGATTGCTTGGTCCTCCTTTTCTGAATTTTCTCTTGTTGAGTATCCTTTTGAAGCTTTTTGTGATGAGTGCAAAGTCACTATCATCACAATCACCATCTTCTTCATCTTGTGAAGCCAAGTCATCCTCATCTTGTGCAGCTTTTAGAGCAATGCTTCTTTTTGCTCTTGCTTCCTCTTCATCTTGTACCTTGCTTTTAAGCTTTGTGATGGCCCCACCTCCCCCTAAGGCGAACCAAAGGGTTTAGCGGACCGCCTGCCCAACTCTTGTCAGGACTCACTACAAATCCTCAATCATATTACATACCTCAAATAATTACAATTTAAGATCTCTAAAATAATAATACAAGCATTCATTCTTATAACCTTATTTGAGGTCCAACAATAAATAATAATTAACTTACAAGAGTAAATCCTTAATAATTTTCTATTGAAATTTCGATAATATCAATTTCAGGTACAATAAACCATTAACTTCACAAATTAATATTAAGCCTATACAAAAGTATGAAAATCCTACCAAAGTAACTAAAACCTCGATCTACGATCCCCACTTCAAAACCTGTTAAGGAAAACAAACTGGGGTGAGCTAACGCTCAGTGAGGCCAAGGAAAAGAAACATCAGCACTGAGCAAAGAACTCTGAGAATGAAGCAAGAAACTTGAATAACAAGTGATTTCGAAACAATTAGCAAATAGGGAATTTAAACACAATAAAAGGATACTGGAGCTCTCAGGAGCTAATCCACGTCTTGGCCGATCGATCCACTTTTAGTTGACTCTCCGTCAACCCAAGTAACCATGTCCGTAGTACTCCACTTACTTCCTCCAACCACCATGACACCCTCTCGGATCCGTAACCAAACACACACTTAAATGGTAATACTTAACAAGTATACCTAGCAAGACCCCAAATCTGGATCAAGCTATAACACTTCCCACGGTTCACCAAGTTTCTCGACCAAGCCCTTGCCGGCTCGAGTTACAAGGTTAGCCAATGGGTTGGGGTGTCCCCCCCACTATGGTCGATGAGATAAAGCTCCAATCGACATATTCGGTTATAGCATTGAGACGGGATGAGCGGTACCTCCCACCCTAAAAGGGCGTGATACATTCTGCCGCTCAATGCTCACGAGAAACACTTTCATTTGCATTCACATGTAACACTTAACACTTAACAAGCAAGCAATCACATGAGAGAGAGGACAAGGGTGATAAAGTACACCTTAGCCTCATTAACTAGCAAATACAAGAAACATTTCATTTAAACACTTAACATGCACTTGACACTCACCAATGGTCGAGTGTGAGAGAGAAAGTCAAGTAGTTAAACGAGCTCCTCAGAGTCCTTGTAATTACCTGAGACATGTATGATCACGATCATTTAAGTGCACAATCAAGGCCAAGCAAAATTTTCAAATCACTTTCAAGTTTATTGCAATATGAAGAAACTTTCAGGGTTTATGGGTAAAATTCTTTGAAAAATTGTAACTTGAGTTATATAAGTCCAAAATTTACATGGTTGGTACCGTTGGAAACCTTATTAAAAGTTCTAAAACTTTGTAGAAGGCACCAAGATAAAATTCTAGACAAAAACTGCCCAGAATTTCGATTAAGAAACTGCTACAGTACAAAAGAGAACATAACAGGTTGGTTTTTCAGCCAACTTTGAAAATTCACCAAAAATTGTGGAAAATGAATTGGCCTTTGAAATTTATACAGTTTAAATTCATATGTATGAAGTTTTAAACGCCACTAATGGCACTCAATTCCAACTCTCGAGCAAGAAAATATAGCTGTCCAAACAGAACAGGTCAGAATTTCTGATATTTCTGGAATTCCAGATTTGCAGGGCCATTTTTAGAACACCATTTGAAAGACAAATTCTTTCTCAAATATCACCAAATTTGGTATAATAACTCTACTATATATAGGTTATGTTCACACAAAAATTCAACCAAAAACTCTCATGGGAAGACAGTTTTATTAATGCCCAAAGTGCACTCAGCAAACTTGATCCAAACCTGTGAAGTTTTGTCCTCTTCATTTATGAGCTTCTAAGTTATCCAAATCTCCACCAATTACCCTAATTTATCAAACCAAGCTAGTATTAATCTTACTAGGCCTAATGATGGTCAAGAGCGATGCAAGGTTAGATTAAAACATAGCACTAATTCAGCCCAAAAATTCAGACAGCCTACCCCTTCCAAATTCCAGATTTTTGCCCCAACTAAGCAACCAATTTTGCATCAACTCTTGAAGGGATTTGTGTGGGACAAATTAACATCTTAAACTTCAACATTTAAGCATCACATTTAGTCTTCAAGCTTGCAAAAACTCAGCCACAAAACAGAAATAAGACAGCAAGATTTTCGGCCATCACTAAAGTTTCCAAAACAGAATTTTCTCCTACCACTCTTGCTATAACTTTTGTAGGGCTTTTTGTGGGGAAAATTAATAACTTAACACTCAACATTTAAGCATTACAATCAGCCCTTAAGCCTGCAAAAATGCAGCTATGAAAATAGCAAAGTTTCAACTTTAGTTCATCAATCTTCACATGCTTTTGTTAAACGTTTTCATGCACCAAAATGCTCATTTTTACAGAGTCTAGCCCTCATCTAGACCATCATCATAGCAATGAATAATCACGAAATAATGGTGTTAAAACAGGACAAAATGACCCCAAAAGACAAGTGGCAGTTTTGAACATTCAAACTCCCAAATTTAAGCTTTATTGGAAAAAGTTTCAGTTTTGAACAGTATTTTTTGAAAAATCATAACTTGAGTTCTACAAGTCCAAAATTTTCGAATCTTATACCGTTGGAAAATAGACTCAATGAACTAAAACTCTCAAGAAGACACTTTTACAAGATTCGAATTGAAACCTAATCAAATTTCAGCTTAAAACTGCTGTCACAGTGTGAACAAAGCATATCAGTTTTGATTTTCAGTCAACTTTGAAAATTCACCAAAATTCACTGAATTCGAACTAGCCCTTGAAATTTATACTGCTAAAAGACCTCAGATTCTAGTTTCAAATGAAACAAACGAAACTCAATTCGGACCTTCCTACACCAAGTTACAACAGTTGAAAGGAGGCTGCAAAACCAACCTGATTTCCGAAAATTCCAGATTTGAAGAACAAATTTGAGACATTATTTGAGCAATGAATTGATACTATAAAAACACCAAATTTTGCAGGCATAAACCTCAATATGTAAGCTACATTTTCACCAAATTTCATCTAAAAATTCGCATGGAAAGGCTGTGATCAAAACAACCAAAAACAGGGCAGCAACCTTTCCTCTCCTTTCAGTTTTCCTCTTCTTTTCCCTCTTTCATTTCTAGCAACTAAACACCTCACACACACACAATAGATCATCAACAGCCCCAAGTTCATACATAATGGGATTTCATAGAGCCCATTTTTCATCAATCAACAATAAAATCTACACAAGGAGCTTCAAGCTCTCTTAGCCAAATAAATGAAAGAAATGAGCAAGGGTTTTGGGGTTTTGCCAACTTACCTCTACTCAACAATCGGTCTAGCTTTTGGTGGATGAACTAGCTCACACAACCCTCAATCTTCTAAGCTCAAAACCAGGTTCTCCTCTTCCTAGCTGGACCGAAGCTTGCCCCAAGAAACCAGCACCAACCTCAAGCTTTTTGTTGGCTTCAATGGTGGGTTTGTGTTGGTGTTTTTTGAAGTATCAAGAAGAGGAAGAGCAAGAGAGAGAGCTGCTGTTTTGGATGAAATTTGGGGAAGGAAAATGAAGAGAATGAACCGGCCAAGAGGGAAGAAAGAAAAGAAAAAAATGAGGGGTGGTGGTTAGTTTGACTTTTGGGGCTTTTGTGGAAAATAGAAAGAAATGAGGGAAAATGAGTAATTTGGATAAAACCACTTTTGTCGTATCGGATCAATTTACACGACACGAAACTACGATCCCGATTTCTCTCATTTATATATCCCGAATACATACTCTAACATTCGAAGTTTAGATCTAATAATCGATTCTAGACCCGAGTACGAAATTTAAGCATTCTAATAGTTTAAATCGAAAACGTAGTTTAAACGTGTAAAAATGCATTTTAAAACTTTTCGTACTGTTACAATTGATAAATGACATTCAAATAATTCAAACTAATTTAATGAAGTAAATTTATGAAAATATGAAATTTTGCAATTTTATAAATTAAATTAATGGTGAAACAAGGTTTTAAAATAAAAGGAAGTAACATATGGCATATTTGTAATTAAAATGATCTAATTAATTATTCAGAGAAAATAAATAAATAAATAAATAAATAAGCCGAAAAAAATAAATTTTCGGGTCCTCACAAGCTTCAATTCATAAGATGTTAGAGAATTAATGAGAGACTCAATAGACATAGAATTCAAGTCTTTAGCTTCCTTAATGGCAGTCACTTTGTTCTCCCACTCTTTAGGTAGTGCATTCAAGATTTTTCTATTCTTTTCACCAAGAGTGTATTCCTTTTCCAACACCTCTAAGTCTTTAATAAGATCATTGAACCTACAATACATCTTATCAATGTTTTCATGAGATTCCATTTTGAATGATTCATATCCAGTGACTAGAATGGATTTCTTTTGTTCTTTCACATCCTCACTACCTTCATGAATCTCTCTTAATTTATCCCAAATTTCTTTGGCAGATTTACACCCTTTTACTCTAATGGATTCATTTGAATCTAGTGCACTATATAAAACATTCATGGCTTTTGCATTAGATGTGAGATTAGCCCTATCCTCACGATTCAACTCATCCCTTGTTTTTAATCTAGGAACATGAGTGATAGGATCATTAATAATAGCAGTGTAAGGACCTTCACTAACAATAAACCATAGATCAATGTCAATAGATTGCAAGAAAATAATCATACGTTCTTTCCAACTCACATAATTTGATCCATTAAACATTGGTGGTCTAGTGATTGATTGACCTTCAAAAAACATGGCATTGTTGGTTGTCATCTTTACTCTAAGCGGTTAAACTTGATCCTAGAGACCAAGCTCTGATATTAATTGTAAGGCCCAAAGACAACCTAAGAGGGGGGGTGAATTAGGTTGACTAAGAACTAGTCAAATATTGCCCCTTTTTCTAATTTTAATCGCAAGCTCTTCAACAAATGATTTATCAAGCAAATAGACAATTTAAGACTGATAAGTGTAGATGAGATTTTAAACAATAAATTCGATAAGTAAGCTGAAAATGGAATGATAGAAAGCAAACCAAACTTCTTCAAAGCTCCACTTGAGCTTGAAGAAAATTCCTCAATAAAAGCTTCTTCAATTTGATGAAATTCGATCACTCTTGTGTACAATAGAAGGATCACTTCCTCCTTGCCCCAAGCTCCACTTAGTCAAGCTAGGAAGTTTTACACTCTTTACAGAAAACCCTCACAAAGCTACACAAATGATGAACTCACTCACAATTGAAAAGCTTCTCAATGAACTCACACTTCAAGACTAACAATTCTTACTCAAAAAGAGTACTTTCTAGCTAAAATCACTCTTAAGAACTTGTTATCCAAGTGTATTGTTGCATATTTGATTTTCAGACAAGACTTGTATTTATAGGAGACCAAAAAGTGCCTTGGAATTGAGGTCAACGGACAGAAGAAGCTGAAAGGTCAACTAGCCGTTGGAGCTATCGGACGTCCGACACTCTGTTGTGCGTCCAATGCTAGCATCCGATAGGCTGTTGCGTTCTTTATCGGACGATCGATGGATGATTCTGCGTCCGATAGGCTTTGCGTCCGACAGCAACCAGTAAGCTCAGAAAATCTTCATGAAAATGATCGGACGGCCGATACATGTTTTTGAGTCCGATGTCTTGCGTCCAAAAGCGGCCAGAGAGCTCGAAAAAATTCTTGGATATCTTCGGACGTCCGATGTGGTTGTTGTGCGTCCGAAAGAAGTGTCCGATAGATTCCCTGTCTAACGAACGTCCGATACGTCAGGTTGAGTGTCCGATAGGAAAGTTTTGAATTTTATTGGACGTCCGAATAAAGGTATCGTCCGTCCGACAGTCAACAGATTCTTCAACAAGATTCCTGCCTTGATGACCTGTGCTGTCAATGATCTCAATGGAAAATGTTAGATCAATTTCTTCAATTGTTTTGTAATTGTCAAAATTCGGGATCACGATTAACAATTTTGTATAAGTTTCATTGTATTATTGAAATTTTGATTTCAATGAGAATTTTAGGATTTTTAAATTGTGTAAATTTTATGGTTTTAGTTCTTTGAGTCTTGGTGAAAACCAAGCAAACGGCCGATCAACCTATACTTAATTGGATCGAGTAGGGTCATTACAGTAAGACAATCATTTAAAGTTTCTCTAGGTAATACTATGGCATTACCATTATGATAATATGATGTGATTAGTATATTCAAGAATGATGCTTTGTACTCTTGAGGGTTTATTCTTGGAGAAACATGAATCTTACTAATTAGAGCGGTTCAAGGGCATGACAAATTTTGAAGTCTTTATAAGCATGGGCATCATAGCTTCCACATTAGAATAATTTTGTTTTAAAACCTCACATAAAAGACAAAGAGAACTCTTTTGGATAACTCGTTCTTTAATCATCCCATTAGCGACTACAAATTATTCTTTCTCATTTGTCATTTTCAAGTTCTTGCAAAGCTATTTTGGTTCCTTAGACATACTTTTATGGAAATTTCATTTTACAAAAGATACATAGTAAAACCAATGCAAACAAAGCAAGGTATTAACCAAGTAAGACACAAGAAAAGAAATTAAAATACTAATAAATGCCAAATCATAGTAAATAGAAAGAGAATAAAATGTAGTAGATAGACTAGACAAAAGGATAGCAAAAGACAAAGGAAAGTCTTACTCATTGGAAGAGAGAAAAGCTATAATAAGTTAAGAAAGAGATAAAGAATTAATTGCCATAAGAAAGAGATTATTGCTTGGAAAATAAAGGGTGGGACTACGGTAGGTTGGAATAGCTCCTACCCCAGAGTTGTATCATAAAGCTAAGAACTATCACTGTTATTAAAGGAGATAATCCAGACAAAATATAATAGAGCCCAGAAAGGGAAAGGAATTTTACAGTGAAATCTACTTATGAATTGGCAGCTGAAGAGACAGAGCAAGAGGGTACAATAAAAAAAGGTTGGAAAAGGATCTGGAAGCAACAAAGCCACAGTCGATGGCTTTTTCTGTGGATGGATTAGAATGAAAGCGCTTACTAGGTAGAGTGGGTTGACTGGAACTTTAGGAGAGCAGATGTTGGGTGTAACAAAGAGATCAACTGGCAAATCATATTTCAGCAAGTCATTCATCATGATGGAAGACTAGAAATGAGGTTTATGCCACTGGAAATGAGAGAGGTTTAGAGATTGAAGCGAGAATATGCGTGAAGCTAGCAAAGCAAACCTAAGAGTACCTCAAGAAGGATGGTCAAGGAAAGTACAAAGAGTGGAAAAATATTTGCTAGAAAATACCACCACAGAGTTGGTCAAGGTTAATGTTGATGGTGCATCATCAGCATCCATAGGAGAAGTTAGAGCGGGTGGTGTAATAAGATATGAAATGGGCAAACGGCTGAAAGGATTCAGTGTTAAATTGGGAAAGGCAAGCAATGTAACTACTGAGTTATGGAAGCTCATCTATGGCCTAGAATTAGCCTAGAATGATGGTCACTGGGACGTGTTGATTGAATCTGATTCACTTACTAGTATCCTAATGGTTGTGCACACGTGGAGGTAAAGGAATAGAGTTGCAGAACACTTTGGCAAAATTGGGTCTATAGCAACACTGGAACTTACTAGAGCTAGAGGAACCCCTAGAAGCAATTAGAAATCTTTTGCGTGAGGATGTAATAGGGGTTGCAACCCCTAGATTAGTAGCTAGTTAGTAGATTGTTAAATCCTCCAATGTAATAAAAAAAATAATTAGAACCTTAGGTTTGAAACTCTCTTGAAAGAGAGGAAAAATTTGCATGAGCAAGATATAGACCCATTGGAAGAAGGCCTTTCATAAAAAATAGGTAACAAGTTTTTCATATTCAATTGTTCTAAACAGCGAATGTAATTCGAAATGATCAACTAGTTCAAATTTTCATAAATTTTTGCGTTATTTACTCAAATGTCTTGATGAAAATCTACTTCCTACTAAGAATCAAACTTTGACATGTAACCAAGATTATAATCCATATTCATCATAAAGTCAAATACATTTTCACAAAATATGAGAACTCAAGAATAAAGAATAAGGTTTTTGTAAATTATTTCAAATATTGACTTTCAGATAATTCAAAAAAAATTATGTCTTCACTATTCTTTTTGGCATACAATTTTCATGTATAGAAAATATTATTTAAATTATATAATTTAAGATATCTTTGAATTGGCATTCTTGAACACATACAGCCATGGTAATGTTTAACATATGTTCTTCAACATTTCATATTTTTTTTATTATGTAATTACATCTTTATATATTGTATCAATTAGATTGTATTTTAAGAAATCCATAAGAAATACTTAATACATCTTTTTTCCTCTTGTTGATTTTTAGGCCTTCATTTGTAGATAGATCCAGATCTACAAATAACCAATTACTGTTGTAGGATTATTTTATTTTATCACCGAGATAAACAATAATGGTAAGATTTTTCGTTCTTCTTTTATTTGAATCTCTACATGAATTAGAACTAATCTAATGCCTTAATTATCAACTATAAATTCTCTAACCATCATAAAAGGAAAATAGAAGGAATACACATATAGATATTGCTAAAAATAATTTTTTATTCCTTGACTTAAATACACCAACCATATTAGAGTGCTTCTGTTGTCATTCACTTCTTTTCCACTATAGTTTTAGTATAAGTTATGCTACATTCTATATTTGATAGATTAAAAAGCTACTGATTTTTCTTCGTTTTGCTCCTATCTTTGAGGGAGCAAAAGAAGTCACAACTTTTATGACAAGGAAAAATAGTCTTAATTGAGCCTTTCTCCCACAATTTTTTTTTTATAATTTTTTGTTTGAGTACATATTAAAATCTTAATCTTATTCTCTAATAACATATGAAACTATTATTATGTCCAATGATGAATTTCGAGTTTTTGAAGAAAATCCATGGTTTTTTTCGTATAACAAAAGAATTATTTGATAGAATATGCAATAACTTATTTTAACTTTTCTTTAGAGCAATTTGCAACAACTTATTTACATATGCATTTTGTCAGCATTTCTTTGTAGGAATTTTGCAACAACTTAGTTCTATATGTGCTAATGTTTTATAGATATTGATGTGAATGCAAACTTTATCATAAATACAATCTCTATTATTGACAATTTTGCTTGACTGAATATTTTTCTAAATTTTAATAAATTCTCTCAAAATTGGATTGATTTTCTTCAAGTTCAAATAGGCCAATTCATTGAGTCACGACTGATGAGGTGTTCTTGTGACAGCCCCACCTCTCCCAAGGGCGAACCCAAGGGTATCAACGGACTGTCTGCCCAACTCTCGCCAGGACTCACGACAAACACTCAATCATAGTACAGACTTCAAATAATCACACTTCAAGATCTCTAAAATAATAATACAAGCATTTATTCTTATAATCCTTAATTGAGGTCCAACAATATATGATAGTTAACTTACAAAAATAAATCCTCAATAATGTCTATTAAAATTCCGATAACATCAATTTTAGGTACAATAAACCATTAACTTCACAATTTAATATTAAGCCTATACAAAGTTATGAAAATCCTACCCAAGTAACTAGATCCTCGATCTACGTTCCCCACTCCAAGACCTGTTAAGGAAAACAAACTGGGGTGAGTTAACGCTCAGTGAGGCCAAGGAAAGGCATGCAAACACATAATCAAACAAGTAGGAAAGCCGGTAAATTCAGATATAAAAGCATGTAAATCAAACAATCACTTGTACTATTGCAACTTTCACCAGGAGACCGTATTCCCAAGGAATCACTACTCGAGGGCTCACATTAGACAAAAGTCTTGGAGCTGGGTTCGGAGAACCTTCTTTGAGCCTCTCTATCTACAGTAAATATCGCATAGCTTACGGTGAGCGTGTTCATGCAGGAAAATACAGAAGCAGGTAAGGATACAGGGCTCTCAGGAGCCAATTTCCACTGTTCAGTAGTTGAGTCTATTCCATTCCATACGTTGACTCTCCGTCAACTTAGCAAAGGTAAAGTCCGTAGAATCTCCACTTAGTACAACCTCCGTCCAACAGTTCACCCTCTCGGGCCCGAAACCAAACAGGTAAGTATAAAAGGTAAAGCTACAACGAGCAATACTGAGCAAGACCTCTTTAATAGGCCAAGCTCAAAGAATAGTACCTAAGGTTCACCAAGCTTCCCGACCAAGCCCTTGCCGGCTCGGGTCCCAAGGATCCCCAAGAGGTTTGGGCGTCCCCATTTATAACTTTTAAGTCGATGGATTATTCCAATCGACATTCAGTTCCAGTCAAGTCAAGTAACAGTCATGTACATGCAAGTCAAGTAAAAGAGGACGAGCGCGATAAAGTACACTCTCGCCTCAACAGTTTACATTCAAATAAACATGTCAGGTAATTCAACAATTCATGCACTTGACACTCACCGAAGTCAAGAGTCTAAGGCAAAAGCACGCAAGATCAATTGAGTTTTCCGCGATCTTCTCGATCACCTGAGACAAATACAAGTATTTTAATTCAAATCACTAGAGTAATATTTGATAGATGTCTTTAAAAATGTCTCAATGAGACTCAAGTCAAGTTCAATAAACTTCCATGTTGAGCTGAAATATTTGAAAAATCGTAACTCGGGTTTCACAAGTCAGCATTTTACACACTTGGTACCGTTGGAAACCTATTGAAAAGTTCTACAACTTTGTAGAAGACACCCAATTAAAATTCTGGACGGAATTAGCCCAGATTTTCGAGAAACAGGAGGCTACAGTATCAAAACAGGGCATATCAGATTGGTCGACAAGCCCACTTTGAAAGTTCACCAAAAATTACAGAAAATGAATTAGCCTCTAAAATTCATATGGTTTAAATTACTATGTAATAATTTTCGAACGCCACCGACGGAACTCAATTCCGACGCTCGACCAAGAAATTAAAGCAGTTCAAACCGAGGGGGTTCAAAAATCTGAAATTTCTGTTTTCCAGTTTTGCAGGGCATACTTCTAGGCTATATTTGAGTGACGAATTCTACTTCAAAAATCACCAAATTTGGTACACTAATACTTCCATATATCGACTACATTCATACCAAAATTCAACTTAAAAATCGATCGGTAAGGTTGTTCTCTACGCGCCCAAAATAGACCGGTTCGCATTTGTTCAAACCTGCAAATTGCACCTACATCTTCTTATCACCATCATTAACACGTCTAATCACTTCCGATTAGCCTCAAATTTTAACCTAAGCTGGTATTAGTCTTTCTTAACCTAATGATGATAAAAAATGATCACAACTTTCATCAAAAACTATCACAAAACAACTCCATGAAATCAGGCAGCATATTGCCCCAATTTTCCAGAATTCTTGCCTCAACTTATCACTCATTTGTGCTAGGATTTTCAAAGGGCTTTTGTGGGGAAAATTTAACTACTTAACCTTCAACATATAAACCTCATATTAAGCCTTCAAGTTGACCAAAATCTCAGCCACAAAATTAAGGAAAAATCAGAAAATTTCAAGCCCTAATTTTCTCTCTCTCTAGCCGAATTTCCTTGAGGTTTTCTTCCACCTTTTTAGCAACCAAAATTAAATATAATGCACTTATATAACACCATTTAACCATCTAGCAAACAAATGCACATATTTAGTGGGAATTCCAAGAGCCCACAACTTCTCCATAATCATCGAATTCAACATAATAAAGCTCAACATCACAATCATCATCCATCAAGGTTCTAAGAACCTATCAACCACCCAAATCCTAACTTTTCATGCTTGAAATTGGAAGAAAAATGAACAAGATTGAAGGTAGTAGAATGTTACCTCTCCTTAGGTTAGCAAGACACCAAGAAAAATGCAAGCTTGAGCCCACAAAATCCTCTTCCTCAAGCTCCTTGTCCAAGCCCCAAGATTAAGCTCAACTTAGTGCTAGATTAATTGAGTTTTTAGTGAAGAAAATGGAAGAAATTTTTGATGGAAAACTAGAGAAAGAGGAGGAGGAAGTCGGTGAGAGAGGAAGAGAAATGAGAGAGTTTTTGAGCAATTTTCTTGAAGAGTAAATGGAAGAAAGACAAGACACAAGTCTTGTCTTACCCCAAAGTTCAACTTTGAATAGTAAACTTAATTAACTTTTGGAGGAAAATTAATGGCTCTTTGGCTTGAGATTAAGGAGTAAATCTCGATTAGAAGAGGGAAAGAAATGGAATAAAAGGAAGTGAATGGGGTGAATTATGTGGAGAAAGCAATGGCTAATTAAAATTCTAATCCAAGGAGGTTAATTCAACTTAAACTATAATTTCAAACCCCTAATTATAATCACTCTTTTTAATTCACCTCTAATCACTGAATAACATTTCTAACTTACGGGTGATCATCCTTACATTCCAGTACAATTTAACTCGTTGCCCGAATTTCTACCTCGAAAAACGTGTGTTTTCTCATTTTCTGTATAATTGATACAAAAAGGGCAAATTTTAAAATAAGATGAATGGAATGTTGAAAATCTACCTGAAAAATAAATATAGAGCTAAATTAAGTTTTTCTCAAAATGAAATAAATTAAACAAATAAATAAATAAATAAATTGAATTTTCATTTAAATTTTCCAAAAACTCGTTTAAATGTAATTTTAAAATAATTGAACGAATTAATAACAATAATAACATTATTTAATATAATAGTTATTAACATTATTAAAAATAAATTTTTGAGGCCCTCACATTCTTCCCCCCTTAAAAGAATTTCGTCCTCGAAATTCATGCTTAAAATAATGCTTGTTATTTCCTCCAAATTTCTTCCTCTAACCCTCAAGTTACTTTCTCGACACCTTGGTTCATCCACAATAATTTTCAATAAAGGAATTTGCTTGTTCCTCAAAATTTTCACCTTGCTAAACAAATAATTCTGAATACTCTTGCATTTCTTCTTCCACTTCCCAAGTCGCCTCCTCGACGTCATGACTTTCCAGAGAATCTTAACCAAAGAGATTTTCTTAGTTCTCAAGTCCTTTATTTTTTTTCTGTTTTGGAATTTTCTTAGAAGTTACCTTGAGCACCTAAGGCGATTACACTCAATGACCACCACACGGACCATCTCAATTAATTCCCTTAAACCATCCGAGCTCAATTGAAAGGAGATCCACACTCTTAAACAACTCTTGTAGCGCCTAAAGAGGAGATTAAAGTTTTGAAAACCATCATTTAAAGAGGACTTAAAACTATAAGAGACCTCGTTTTCATCTCAATTCAAACTCGGATCAAATCGGCATTTTCAAAGTAAAGTTAAAAGTTTTAAAGAACACTTTTCTTTAAACCAGAAAATTCTAACTTTTATATCCATAAATCGAAAAAATTACCAGTTGTATACCACAGAAAATAGACTCAAAGTACTACAACTGTTCAAAACATTTTCTCAAAACTCAATTTGTAAATAGACAAACTTGACCTCAAGTGATAACTTTCAAGTAGAAAAACAGATCAAGTCTGACATTTTAGTGAATTCTAAAAACTATTGGTACTTATGGAGATTGAGCAAAATTCTAAAGTTTACAAGGTTGAAAAATTCTTGTCTAGTTTCAAATCTAACATACAAAACCCAAATTTAAAATTTTATTTTTTTTAATTTTTTTTTTCACCGCCATGTCAAAATTTTCTAAAATTGTGCAATGCTCCCTGAGGAGATATCTAGCAAAACGAAGTTGAAGAAATTATCCCTTTTAACTTCTAAACTCACATTTAAAAGTCAACATTGAACAAAAATTGTTGAGCAATATTTTACCAAAGATTTGTAAGAAAATAGAGCTGAAAGTAGTTGAAAGAATTCGGCCATTAGGGGGGTATTTCTAGAGATTCTACCAAGATTCTCATATAAATCTCATAAGTATAGTCCTTCAATCTCATGAAATAACCATAATACATAATAATCAACATATATCAGGCTATTAATCATCAAGATTCACCAACATGTTGACATCACAAAACATGAAAAATCTTCAAGTCATCTAACCAGTTTTCGGTTTCAAGAGATCCTTTCAATAGCCTAAACTCATCTAGCCCTAAATCATTAGATTTAAGTCGTAAAACTTATAGGTCTACAAAGTTCAAACTCTTCCCGCTAGTATAGTCTCAACCCTAGCCAAGGTAAGTCGTAAACCTCCAAGATTCACCACAAGATTTACCTTTCTCTCGAACTTGGTCAGTGGCAAGTAAAGTTGGATGAAATAATGGTCTTGAAGCAAAATTTATGAAAGAACAGATGAAATCTTTCTTCTCTATTTGGAGCTTGATTAACCTGCTAGAGAAGAGTAAATAGCGAAGAAAATTGCTGAAAAATCTCGTCTCTCTCATCTCTATAAGGCTGGTTACAAGGAAGGAGGAGAATAGAGTTTCGTGTTGGTGATTTTCTCGAAAGATAAAAGCATGAATAAAGATAAAATATGAAGCAAGACTCTCTTTTCTCTCTCTAGCTGTTTTCTTGCGAAATCAAAATAAAATGGTAGAATGAAGAGTAATTAAAGTTTTGTAAAGAATGAGTGGCGGAGGTGATGCCAATGGCCACCCTTCCATTGCTCGTGACTCTAATGAAATCTATCTTATTCACTAGTTCGCCTTTTCACACTTAACTCCCTTTAATTCCAATAAAAGGCAACATACACTCCACGAATTATCTTTTTACCCTCATTGACTAACCCTAGACTTCGGCTCTTGATTCTCTCCCCTGCTTTGGGGTTGCCTTGACCCACGCCCTCGTCCTCGACCTCGATCTCAGTTTCGGCCTCGCCTACCGTCCATAATCTTGATAGAAGGTAGACATAAAATAAATGTGAAAATAAAATAAAATACACTAGAGCAAGGTAAAATAGAATAAAAGGGAATGTAATGAATTAACACAAAATAGAATAAGCAATTTAGCAAATTAAATTTTGGGATGAACAAGAGAATTTTCTAGAACCGACCAACTTTCATACATATATATATCGAGAGAATCAAGTACGTGATGGTGGCATATTTTATGCAAAAGAACATACTAAAAATTAACGCGACCATATTACCACACAAAACACAGAGACGGTAAATAAGCATGCACCCACCGAGACGAGAATCGCCCTGGTGGTTTCTCTTTACAAAAAGGTTACAAAATATACTACACGTAGATGCCACAAAATACAAATAGTCATGTAGTCACAAGCATAGGCCTCACAAGCCTCACCCCATCTAATCCACTTACAAAACATTCAAAAGACTAAGACCTTCATAGTCTAGTTCATAACTAGATTTTCACCCTACATCTAGGAGGATTTAAGACCAAACGATATCAACATTTGGTTGTACTAATCATTACATCAAGTGCCAAGTTCAAAACTCCTAGCATAGATATAACTCTAGGTTTTACAGGTTCCTTATTTGGTGTTCGAGGCTTCCACACCTTAAACATGCTCCCATCTTTCTCCAACACTCATCCAGGATGAGATTTTTGGCAATCACACTTAGCAGCTCACGTGCAAGAGGTCCACTAGATTTTAGTTTCCTTCCTTTACCTTCAGCAGCGTGTTCATCTTGGTTAATCTCTTTACGCTTCCCTTTAACATTAAGAGAGCTTCCCAACTGATTTCTAACTTGAGTGTTAGGAGTATCTCGAAATTCAATTTGGGTAGTTGAGTGCACCACATCAAATTTATGTTGCATCTCCTCTAGTATGGCTTCATATTTCTTCTTCATTTCCACGTACTTGCTTATTAACTCAGTCTTTTCCTTATATTCTTGTTCCCATCGTCCTTCCCAATATTTAGCAAGTTTCGTCTGAAATCCTAAGTCCTTTCGAAGAGCCTCTACGTCTTCGTGTGAATCCTCCAAGTTCGCCATGTCACAGATTCCTTTTACTCCCGAATTTAACCTACTAAGGAAACCAAATTTGCCAGGTTAATATTTAATCACAATGGAGCTCTAACCATTTAGAGCTCAACTCTTTGAAATCCAATATAAGGACTCTTATGAACTCGTGTATACGAATCGTGTCTTTTGCTTATCTAACTCTATATTCGAGATCATTATCCTTAAAATATCCCAAATAGATCTTTAACCTAGGCTCTGATACCACCTGTGACAGCCCCACCTCTCCCAAGGGTGAACCCAAGGGTATCACACAACTCTCGTCAGGACTCACTACAAACCCTCAATCATAGTACAGACTTCAAATAATCACACTTCAAGATCTCTAAAATAATAATACAAGCATTTATTCTTATAATCCTTAATTGAGGTCCAACAATATATGATAGTTAACTTACAAAAATAAATCCTCAATAATGTCTATTAAAATTCCGATAACATCAATTTTAGGTACAATAAACCATTAACTTCACAATTTAATATTAAGCCTATACAAAGTTATGAAAATCCTACCCAAGTAACTAGATCCTCGATCTACGTTCCCCACTCAAGACATTAAGGAAAACAAAGCTGGGGTGAGCTAACGCTCAGTGAGGCCAAGGAAAGGCATGCAAACACATAATCAAGCAAGTAGGAAAGCCGGTAAATTCAGATATAAAAGCATGTAAATCAAACAATCACTTGTACTATTGCAACTTTCACCAGGAGACCGTATTCCCAAGGAATCACTACTCGAGGGCTCACATTAGACAAAAGTCTTGGAGCTGGGTTCGGAGAACCCTCTTTGAGCCTCTCTATCTACAGTGAATATGCGCAAGCACAGTGAGCAGTGTTCATGCAGGAAAATACACAGAAACAGGAAAGGATACAGGGCTCTCAGGAGCCAATTTCCACTGTTCAGTAGTTGAGTCTATTCCATCCCATACGTTGACTCTCCGTCAACTTAGCAAAGGTAAAGTCCGTAGAATCTCCACTTAGTACAACCTCCGTCCAACAGTTCACCCTCTCGGGCCCGAAACCAAACAGGTAAGTCTAAAAGGTAAAGCTACAACGAGCAATACTGAGCAAGACCTCTTCAATAGGTCAAGCTCAAAGAACAGTACCTAAGGTTCACCAAGCTTCCGACCAAGCCCTTGCACTTCGGGTCCCAAGGATCCCCAAGAGGTTTGGGCGTCCCCATTTATAACTTTTAAGTCGATGGATTATTCCAATCGACATTCAGTTTCAGTCAAGTCAAGTAACAGTCATGTACATGCAAGTCAAGTAAAAGAGGACGAGTGCGATAAAGTACACTCTCGCCTCAACAGTTTACATTCAAATAAACATGTCAGGTAATTCAACAATTCATGCACTTGACACTCACCGAAGTCAAGAGTCTAAGGCAAAAGCACGCAAGATCAATTGAGTTTTCCAGGATCTTCTCGATCACCTGAGACAAATACAAGTATTTTAATTCAAATCACTAGAGTAATATTTGATAGATGTCTTTAAAAATGTCTCAATGAGACTCAAGTCAAGTTCAATAAACTTCCTTGTTGAGCTGAAATATTTGAAAAATTAACTTCGGGTTTCACAAGTCAGCATTTTACACTTGGTACCGTTGGAAACCTCTTGAAAAGTTCTACAACTTTGTAGAAGACACCAATTAAAATTCTGGACCGGAATTAGCCAGATTTTTAGAACAGGGGAGGCTACAGTATCAAAACAGGGCATATCAGATTGGTCGACAAGCCCACTTTGAAAGTTCACCAAAAATTACAGAAAATGAATTAGCCTCTAAAATTCATATGGTTTAAATTACTATGTAATAAGTTTCGAACGCCACCGACGGAACTCAATTCCGACGCTCGACCAAGAAATTAAAGCAGTTCAAACCGAGGGGGTTCAAAAATCTGAAATTTCTGTTTTCCAGTTTTGCAGGGCATACTTCTAGGCTATATTTGAGTGACGAATTCTACTTCAAAAATCACCAAATTTGGTACACTAATAATTCCATATATCAACTACATTCATACCAAAATTCAACTTAAAAATCGATCGGTAAGGCTGTTCTCTACGCGCCCAAAATAGACCGGTTCGCATTTGTTCAAACCTGCAAATTGCACCTACATCTTCTTATCACCATCATTAACACGTCTAATCACTTCCGATTAGCCTCAAATTTTAACCTAAGCTGGTATTAGTCTTTCTTAACCTAATGATGATCAAAAATGATCACAACTTTCATCAAAAACTATCACAAAACAACTCCATGAAATCAGGCAGCATATTGCCCCAATTTTCCAGAATTCTTGCCTCAACTTATCACTCATTTGTGCTAGGATTTTCAAAGGGCTTTTGTGGGGAAAATTTAACTACTTAACCTTCAACATATAAACCTCATATTAAGCCTTCAAGTTGACCAAAATCTCAGCCACAAAATTAAGGAAAAATCAGAAAATTTCAAGCCCTAATTTTCTCTCTCTCTAGCCGAATTTCCTTGAGGTTTTCTTCCAACTTTTTAGCAACCAAAATTAAATATAATGCACTTATATAACACCATTTAACCATCTAGCAAAAAAATGCACATATTTAGTGGGAATTCCAAGAGCCCACAACTTCTCCATAATCATCGAATTCAACATAATAAAGCTCAACATCACAATCATCATCCATCAAGGTTCTAAGAACCTATCAACCACCCAAATCCTAACTTTTCATGCTTGAAATTGGAAGAAAAATGAACAAGATTGAAGGTAGTAGAATGTTACCTCTCCTTAGGTTAGCAAGACACCAAGAAAAATGCAAGCTTGAGCCCACAAAATCCTCTTCCTCAAGCTCCTTGTCCAAGCCCCAAGATTAAGCTCAACTTAGTGCTAGATTAATTGAGTTTTTAGTGAAGAAAATGGAAGAAATTTTTGATGGAAAAACTAGAGAAAGAGGAGGAGAGGAAGTCGGGTGAGAGAGGAAGAGAAATGAGGAAATTTTGAGCAATTTTCTTGAAGAGTAAATTGAAGAGTAAACTTAATTAACTTTTGGAGGGAAAATTAATTGGCTCTTTTGGCTTGAGATTAAGGAGTAAATCTCGATTAGAAGAGGGGAAAGAAATGGAATAAAATGGAAGTGAATTAGGGTGAATTATGTGGAGAAAGCAATGGCTAATTAAAATTCTAATCCGAGGAGGTTAATTCAACTTAAACTATAATTTCAAACCCCTAATTATAATCACTCTTTTTAATTCACCTCTAATCACTGAATAACATTTCTAACTTACGGGTGATCATCCTTACATTGCAGTACAATTTAACTCGTTGCCTAAATTTCTACCTCAAAAAACGTGTGTTTTCTCATTTTCTGTATAATTGATACAAAAAGGGCAAATTTTAAAATAAGATGAATGGAATGTTGAAAATCTACCTGAAAAATAAATATAGAGCTAAATTAAGTTTTTCTCAAAATGAAATAAATTAAACAAATAAATAAATAAATAAATTGAATTTTCATTTAAATTTTCCAAAAACTCGTTTAAAATGTAATTTTAAAATAATTGAACGAATTAATAACAATAATAACATTATTTAATACAATAGTTATTAACATTATTAAAAATAAATTTTTGAGGCCCTCACAGTTCTAAGGTGATACGAGTTTACATTAGTTAATAAATCTCGACTCTCAAACCAAAATTAGGTGGAATTAATCAATTCAAGAATTTTTACTATTTATTCTGCACATTATTTAAATTTAGAAAGTTATACAAGTCGGAATTATGAAATTAAATATGAACAAAAATACAAAGAAATTAAATGATATTGGTATTTTACCAAAAGTGACAATAGACTGCTTGCTTGCTTATAAAATTTATAGATAAGAAAATAAGACATCTACGGTAAAGTTCATATTTATCGAATGGAAATGGGTAGCTGATATATATTTTCCAAGTTAACTAGTTAGCTTATAGTTACTAACTCTTTATCTGAAAAAGTTAACTCCAATAAAGGGTTAACTAGTTATTTATGGTTGATTCATAATTGAATCAACCATAATTAAGCTTTTTGTAACAAGGAGTTATTCAAATGATATAATTTGTATGTTCAACATATATTGTGCTGAACGGTTTACATTTTATTTGAGCCAATCAACTATCTTTTTTTCTTGTTAAAAAAAGAAAAAAAGAAAGGATATTGGATTCTATTTATTTATATTTTTAATTTATTTCAATTGCTCTAGATTCAATATCAATCAACTAAATTAACCCCTTGAATATGTCTTTTTGAATATATATATGAAGTACTAATATTTTTTTGAATATACATGTCATTACCTGCATCATGTTTTAATACGACAATTCGAATCCGAATCAGCCTCCATGAAAAATAATTCAAATGAAGGTTGTTATCACAACTCCAACCCATATTCATCCTCAAAACCAACCATTTTTAATTTCATCCAAAGCACTACTGAAATCCTCTAAAAAAAATATTTTATCTTTCCTAACATCACCAATATATCAAATAAATCAACAATTTCATCAATTTTAATAATCACTAAATATTCAAAATTTTCAATCCATGATTGTTTCAATAAAGTCCCTTATTTGATTTGTTTTCTGTAAATGATCTATCAATTCCAATGAATTAATAGTTTTAATAAGAGTGTCTTCATTTTCTCTACTTCTTAAAAACTACTAGTTCATTTTTTTTATTAAGGATGACAAGTTACTCCACAACCAACATGTAATCTTTAAAAATTAAAAGCAAAACAACTAGAGTGGTAATGTAGGTACAATTTATTAGAAAGGAAAAAATTTGAAAAAGACCAAAAAATAGAGTAGTAGAGTACATGAAGTTAGTGGCAATGAATGTACAAAATGAAAAAAGTAAATCAAAGATAAGATTTAATATTCATGTTTATAAGTTATGAAAAATAAAATGTATAATAGCGTGGATCTCTTAACCTAAATTATTAGTAAATAACTAAATAATTGTTGGTTGAGATTTGAATACTAGTTATTTTAACCAACATATGCGATCAGGTTTGGGTAACCTAATTATTTTAAAAATTATGGGTTGGTTACCTTATTTTTTTGGTTTGAACTAATTTAATTTTTTTGGTTACCTCCTTTTTCGGTTCTTTTTGAACACCCGTAGTCATGAAGAATTTTGTTTTGTTACATTGGAAGGCCTTAGGCCTATTACATGGGGACTAGCCTGGGAGTGGTAACTCCCATTACATCTGCCGCAAGAAATGGTCGTAATGTCTGCATGGGCTCTTCGAGCCTTTTGATTCCAAGCTCAGTCTTCAAACTTTCTTTGGCTATGTGGTCTGCACAAAAATTTTCCTCTCGCCAAGTATGGACCATTCTGTACTCCCGGTTCCATTCTAGCAATTCCCTAATCTTTTTGATCAAATTTGCATGGGTACTTGTTGTGGGATTTTGCTCTACAAGATTTAGCACTACTAATGAGTCTGTTTCCACTATGATCTTCCTATGCCCTTTATCCCATGCCACCTCTAATCCAAGTTTAAGTGCCCATAGTTCTGCTGTGGTGTTGCTTGTTATTCTTATGTTTCCTATGAAACCCCCTTGCCAGTAGCCCATTTCATCTCATAGTAAACCACTTGCTCCTGCCTTCCCTGAATTTCCCGCAGCTGCTCCATCTACATTCAGTTTGGTCCACCCTCGTGGAGGTTTACTCCACCTAATCACCCTAGTCTCTCTGTTTGAGTTCATGAATTCCTGATGCAGAATCTTTTGGACTTGTGAAGCATGTCGCCATAGGTAGCCTGCAGAAACTTCTAGCTTTTGAGTTTTCCTTGTTGCTTGAAATTCACTCCTTGCTGTCCATGCATGATACACCACTAGCTGGAATATGGACTCCCATTTAATATCTTTGGAATTTCCTCTCTGGTCTCCTTTCAAGTTCCAGTCTATCCATTGCAATATATCCAATTCCCAGAAGACTTTCCAATTGTTTGGATGCACTAATTTCCTCCAAATGTCTGCTATCCAACAGCAATCCCTTAGGGCAAGTGTTGCTGTTTCTATTTCCCTGGCACAAATGCTGCATAGGCTGCTGTCTTGTAAGTTCCTTTTTTTCTTCTTCTTATTTGTCAATAGTCTTTTGTTCCTGGCTAGCCACATTATAAATTGCCACCTTCCTGGTCCCTGCTGTTTCTAGACTTTTTCCCAACCTTGTCTTCCTCTGTTGGGGAGGCATCTTGAATTTCCATTTCATATGCATTTCCTGTTGTGAATTGCCCACTTGGTTCGTGAATCCAGGATATGCTGTCTTGGTTGTCTAGATATTTAAGGATGTACATTGCTCCCAGCTTGTCCATGTTATGAAGAATTTGTTAACCAAAGATGCACAAGGCCTATAAGTTACAATTTGAGAATATTAAATGGGAAATTGCAAACAAATCCATTTGAAATTACAAAAGTTAAATTTTGGTCCATAAGCAACGTGATAATTTATATCCTCATTTCTTTTCCTTGTTCGGTTACTCTTAAAATCAAAACATTTTTTCATAACTAGAGAACGACAAATATGTTCATGTGAAAGTATTTCAAACAATATTTGCATAATTTAAAATATTATTCTTCTTTCTTTTTTTTTTCTTTTTTGGTCATACGACTTGTACAATATGTATAAACAATATGATGAAGTTGCAGAAAAAGAACTAAAGCCTGAATGGTGCATAACGAAAACAAAAGGCAAACTCGCAAATGTTTGAAGGTAACCAAAACTTCATTTTTTTCTCAAATCATTTAAATTTTCTATTACATAACCACAAGTACTGTATAGCCATAGGAGTTTCCTTACAGCAAAACAAGCCAGGGACTTCTTCAATTGACTAATAACCTCAACATAGATAACAAGGGTCAGGATTAGGATTCTGAATAATTAATTAAAATTTCCAATTGTAAGCTAAATAAATAAATTATATTTGGTTTGATTATACAAACACAAATCATACTTCCCTCAAAAGAAAAAAACACACACATCATACTCTGTTTTAATTGATCCTAGGTTTTGATAATAACAAAACAAGATGATGATTTAGACTAATGTTTTTATGTGAGAATTATGTTAGAACAGGTCCTTGATTCATTGGAAAAGAAAAGAAATCAATTCAAGAAGAATTGAAAAGGTTTTAACTTATCGGACGCAAGGATCGGACGATGAATAGAGATTCGGACGTTCGACAGATTGAGAAAGAAATTGAGATGGCTACTGGTTTTGTCGGACGATCGCTTCGGACGTCCGATAGTTTATGACAACACTTTCAGACGATGCTTTCGGACGCAGGACAGGGGTTCAGACGTTCGACAGATTGAGAATGAAATTTAAATAGCTACTGGTTTTGTCGAACGGTGGGTTTGGATGTCCGACAGGCAAAGGTTCGGACGTCTGAAACTCCAACGGCTATTTTTCTACATTTTTTTATCTGTTGAAGAGTTTTTTGAGGCCATTTCTCACACTCTATAAATATCCACAAGTTCAAGAAGATAAGAGACTTTTGCCTACATGAAATACAAGTTTACAAGTGAAATATTTGAGTAGAAATCTTCTTTGTTTGTTGTATAGGTGTGTGAAAAATGGGTATTGTGAGGTTACTCAATTGGAGGAGTAAAACCTTGGTGAAGGTTTCCTTACTTGTAATAGTAGTTCTTAATTGGTTGAGTGAGTTTTCAATTGTAGCTTGTTGGAGATTAACTAGGATAGTTGTAAAACTCCTTGGCTTAACTAAAGGCCTTTAGGGTGAGGAAGGAGTGAGTGTTCACTTGTACAAGTTGGTTAGATTCACCTTCAATTGAAGAAGCTACTAGTGGATTTTATCCAATTTTGGTGCAACTTGGAAATTTGGTTTGCAATTCCTTCTCCATCTCTTTTCTTTATTGTGCTTAATTTGACATATCTTTGTGCATACTTGAGAAATGTTTGTGCTTGTTTTATTGGATAAATTCTTGTCATATTTTCTTGTCTTGTTAAACAATCAAATTCACCCCCTAGGTTGCATTTAGGACCTACATACTCTTTTATGTTTAATTGGTTATATATCAATAAGAAGGCAACTGCTAGGTCAAATTAGATTTTCAGGATGGTAAAAGATTTGTTGGGGATATTAAGAAACTATTTAAAATGATGAGACTCTTGGAGGTCATTGACAATTTGTTGAATAAAAATGCACAATGCCTATAAAATACAGGAGTATTAAATGATAAAATTGTAAATGAATCCATCAAAGAATACAAAACTCTATTTTTTATGTCATTAATTCCTTAGTTATTTCTTTGATGTTGATATTAATTATAGATTCAATTTACAATTTTTTAAAAAGATTGAATTTTTTTCCTAGGGGGGGAAAGTGATTTATACATAGGGAAGATAATCTGTAACTTTATAATTTATCATTGAAAGTTGTAACTAATATCTGGAAGACTTTCACTTTCAGCAGTCACTCAAATTCTACCATCTCTTTTTTGTTGAAAATTGAAATTTTTTTTTACAATTGTATTAATAGCTTTTGTATTGGACAAATGATAGGATGGTTGTCTAGACAATAGTTAGAATTGCAATATAGTAGATGTGTATGTTCTCAATTGAACAGTAACAAACACAGATGTTATAAAATTATTAAATTTTTTGAGATTACAACTTTTATAAAAGGATAGAATGTTATTGCCCATGAGTTACGACCCGCATTCTCCTCATCTATTCACAAGTAAAGAAACAACTTGATTTACCTTAATTAATGCTGTCTTCGTCCTATTTTTGATAGTTTTAGGTTTTTTTCTATACAGTTTAAGAAAAATTAGTTAACTTTATTGGAAGAGTAAATATAACCTATTATTTTTCTAAAATACTCTTATATTAATATTAGGAGTATGACTAATATTATATCTTTACATTAATTACAACAGCAATATTAATAGAAAGTTGCACCATTCAAGACATGAATCAAAAAAATTATCAAGGAAGGTACATTATGCTCATGGATAACAAAGTACATTAAATAAGGGTATTTCAGAGAAATTAAAAGTTAACTATATTCTTATATTGGAAACTAGATTATAATTTGGGATGGAAAAAAAGAAAAGAGAAAATCATTCAAAATGTCACTCATATTTCGTTAAATAAATTTTTTCGTCCTTCGTTGTTAAAATGGTAACTTTACGTCTCTTACAAAATTTAGTTAGTAATTTTTCGTCCAAACCTAGATTTTCCACCATTTTTATCTTTAATCCATCATGTGACCATCACATAGTCATTTTTCAGAGTAAAAAATGTCGAATATTACTTCTAATTAAACAAATGACCCGATTTATATTCATTTTCATATAAAAAATTATAATTTGACTCGAAATATACCCATTTTTCTCTGAAAAGTGATATCTGATCCAATCTATATTTATTTTTGTTATTAAATAGTGGGATATGACCACATAAAAAATGACTCCATAGGGGTCATGTGATGATTTTAAACTAAAAAGTGGTCAGAAATTTAAGTCGGGAGAAGATTTTGCAAATTTGAATTTGTAAGGAACACGTAAAGTTAATAATTGTAAAATGAAACTTAAAAAATTCATTTAATAAAATGTAAAAAACGTTTTAAATAATTTTTCAAAAGGAAAACAATTATTAAAGTACAACAGAGATATTGCTGCTTCTGTCCTACACTTGATCGGCAGCATTGGAGAGGGAAAAAAAAAAAACCACTTACTAGTTTTACGTTTACCATATCGCTCCTACCAACATATTCTTAGTTTAACAAGTCCGCGGGTGGGTTCAACAAAGTATTGGGAGTTGTACCAGACAAAAGGATGAGCAGGGGATTCATAGCGTCCCCACTACCACCATCAGTGGTGGTATCACCACCTCGTATTTCATCGAAGCCCCTCGAATGTTGTGGCACTTACCAATCATGGAATTACTCATCTAAATCTGCCCATTCCCTCTTCTTCTGGGACCTCAAGCTCAGTAAAAGTGGGTCAGAAAAGCCTTCAAAAATCAGCTTCTTGAGATGCAACAGTAGCAGTAACCCTGGCGGCCCTCCTGGTCCAGGTATCATTTTTCATCTACAATTGCCGCATATGCATGCTAAATTGCTGATTTGGCTTTGTGGGTTTTTGATTTGAAAATTAAACCTTTCATTCTCAGTTACTATTTTGTGTTCTTTAGGTCAAGGGGTTCATATTATTAGTGCATTTTGGCTTTGAAATGAGGACTAAGCGAATGTCTGCAATTTGCGGCTTTGAGCTGTTATTTCTTTATAATATTGGCATTTCTTGAAATTGATTGAAATGTTTTAGCCTACTAAAAGTCGGAAATCTTAGAACTGAATGAGTATGGGGTTATTCCCTGAATTTTGAACGAACGCATAAAACATTAGTCTCACAATTGTGCAGTCTGCTTCCCAAAAAAAAAAAGAAAAAAAAGAAAGAAAGAAAGAAAGAAAAAGTATGAGGTACTTATCAGAAAGGGATCGCTAAGAGGGTATAGTTTTTATCAGATCATCATGCAGGGCATGAATCTTGAAATGTACCAATTAGTCTACAGTGACAAGACAAACCTGCACCGTCTTTAATAAATATCTCCCTTCCACTAACTAATAGTGTCTCAATTCTCCAATCTGCTTCTCAAAGGGAATAGTTGGAATGATTGCCTCTCAAAATGCTAATTGTCTGATGGAATTTGAGCTAATGCTCCTTTCCCAAATCACCTTTAGTTTTTTTGAGTATTATCACAAGCGGACAACAGTTAAATCCGTTGTGGGACTTTCTTGTTCTTTATTGGTCTTGCCCGAGGTTTTCACTTCAACTGTGTGTCAAAGCAATTTCAAGACTACAACCAACTGAAGTAACATACTAGCTGACATATTAAAGATTCATATTTTTAAATGCTGTAAGATTTACTCTGACTAACTTGTGTTTAAAGGCCTTGGAATAATCTATGTGCAAAAATAGGACAAGATTGTCTTTTCCTTTTTTGTCACATTTTCAGGATGGATATGTAGGACAGTTTGTTTAGTTGTTTATAAGGGGTGGGTTTGCTAGTCAGTAATTTGGACCTCATGGAAATTAAAGTTGAAAATAATTTGCCAGAATGAGTTTGGGAAGATTGTAAGGCTTGGGCTTTATGTGCCATGCAAGGAGAAGGAAGGAACTTCTTCTAAATTGATTTGCTTAACTGTATGCTCCTTTTCCCAACTTCAGTTCATTTGTTTTCTGGTTTGTCTTGAGATATCCTTCGTTCTAGTTATAATTACATGAAGAAATTCGAAAGTGTTTGTTTTATTATTTTAATTACATGAAGAAATTCGGAAGCATTTGTTTTATTATTTTTCTTTCTTGTTCCAAATGAGATTTTTTATCCTCTGCTATGTCTCCATATTTTGCTGATGTGAAACTTTGTTGTTCTGAAAAAGAAAAAAAGAAAAGAAAAAGAAAAAAAAAGAAGAAGAAGATAACTCAGGCATGGAATTTCTCATAACCTAGTGAGTTTCTATTGCATCAATGTCCCAGATGAAAGGAATAGATTGATTATGGTTTCTTTGCTTTCAAAGAATTTTGCACTTTTATTGTTATTTGCAATGTGATATCAATTCCATCATTATCTTTTTATATCACTCTACTAGCTGCTCTGGTTATGTATCTTATACATTGTGGTAAAGCACTGCAGAAATTTATAGTGCAATTCAGCCTGGGAAAATGATTTGACTCTTTCTTCCCACAACCCCAGTGTCCCTCTCTTTTGGGCTAGCAAAGAATTTTTGTTGGTGTTGGGATTTCTTCTTTTGCCATGACTTGAAGGCATTCATGCTAAACAAATTACATGTTGAAGATAGTCATCCTTCTGAGTTAAAGACCCCTAGTTAAAGACCCTTTTCCCTGCTGCGACAATGACCTGAAATACTTAATTTGGCAGGTGATAATGACAGCAAAACCATCCTTGATGCTTTTTTCCTTGGGAAGGCTCTAGCAGAGTCAGTTAATGAGCGTATAGAGTCTGCTGCGGGTGAATTTCTGAGTGCAATTGGCAGATTTCAAGCAGAGCAACAAAAGCAGGTTCAGGACTTCCAGGTACAAAGTGGTTTTCCCAGGACTTAGCATGATAATTTTGAAAGCAGTTCTTTAGTAACTCTTATTATTCTAGGGCTGGCAATACAACCTTACAATGAACAGTTTTCTAAATTGAAAATATGTGTAGCATATATATTAACTATTGTCGTCATCGTTGTTTTGGACAATGTTTATGGGATATGGTAGCTGGAACCTTATGGCTAAGTACTTGGAGCTCCCAAGAGTAAAAGTAATGGTATTCTTCCTGTTTTAGACTCAGAGGTGGCAAAAGGACTATGGGAATGATATTTGTTTGCATGGGAATAATATTAACGTTTATTCAGTACATTACTTGTTCAAAAGGGTGCAATTTGAACATAGTTGTATAAATGCTTGAGGGTCAGCTCTCGCCTTAATGTTTTTTAAACTGGTCTGAGTAGCTTTTGATATTATGTAAATAATATCAAAAGCTACTTCATTAGATGTTGCAAACTGTGCTTATCAGATTTTGAGATTTTACTGAGTCATACCTTCTATATCTGCTGCTGTTGGTGTTGACTCTCATATAATTAAAGGTGCCACTATGCAATAGAGAAGATATTTGAGCAGTTGAGACTTCAAGATATCTCATGAACCAAGTTTGTACTAGAATTTCCATATTTAGTGGCGTAAGAGACATATTGCCTCCCTATTATCTGGCAAATGCTTTCCAAGAAACATAAACGAAATCAATAAAGAATATAGCCACGTTGAATTCCATCGTCATTCTTTGCATTCCTTTTCTTGGTATTTCATGGAAAGGAAAGTTGTTTACTGCCCGTGTGTTCCTCTTAATTCTCTGTTTAAGCTTAATAATGCCTCATAGTGATTGGACCATTAGCACAGCCAGTTGAAACACTCGTGCCATCAGCTAACTAAAGAACTTTAATTGCAAAACCAAGGGCTATTAACTACAAGTTGACAATAGCCTACATAATATGCCAAAACACTCTGACAGAAACCCCAAGTGGACATTAGTGTAATCTTTTCTGTATCTTGTATTTTATCTGGGTGCCTTTATAGTATTTTGGTGGAGTTGATTTGCGTTAATTTCGACGAAGGTTACATTCTCTTTGTAGATGGACATGAATTATCAGATGTACAATGCAGTTGCTACAGTAGAAGTTTCAATAACCCAGTAGTCATGTGCAAGTTTTATTTTGAAATTTAGTCAACTCCAATATAGGCAACTTGACAGTGTCAAAATGCCATCTCCCTGGCCAGTGGTTCTGGTAATTAACAGAAACACAACTGTTTTGTTATACAAAGACTTGTAAGGACATATAAGCAATGAAATTCAAACTAGGTTGAAGCATTGAAGAAGCTAGGGGGATCCTGGAAGTTAATGGTTCTAAGATACTTCTAATATTTTAGAAGGAAAACTTTTCAGTTTGTCTAGATTGTGAACCAGCCCAAGAATGAGAATTGTATGAAGTTACCAGCATGATTAGTCGACTTTAAATGCCTTGCAGTATGCAAGCTTATCAAGTTTTCAAAGTGATGGCCTTTACTAGAAGTTTTTTCTTGTTCTCCATTGATATTGGTATTATATGAAATTGCCTTCTCGAAAATGGCTCTGAAGCAATTTAAGGGTCATGCAGGAGGAGGTATTGGAAAGAGCTAAAAAAGCGAAAGAGAGAGCTGCACGTGAGGCTATGGAAGCACAAGGAATCATTCCCAAGTCGTCATCAACCAATACACCACCAGTAACAAACGGTGTTGCTTCAGAAATCACACAATCTGCTGTCAATTCTGCAACTCCTGCAGACAAACCCGTGCAATCAAATACAAGTCTCCAACCTGCAAATGATAATCCTGTTTTAGGGGTACCAAATGAGGACTGATTGCCTATGTATCTGTAAATGAATTAAACGTTAACTATGTGCAACTTATTTTGAAAATCTTCATCCGTAATTTTCCTGTGCTTGAAAGTTTTAGAAGATATTTTAGCCTTTGTTCATCCATTCTAGTTTAGTGCATTGGTTGATCTGAAAAAACAGAATTGCAAGGAGTTAGCTACAGAAGTATACTTTGACATAAACTTTGACTGAATATCAAGAGAGGGAGGAGAAGAAAAGGGACGATTAGAATTGAATTAGGAATGCCATGATTACCTACCCAACGTACCTATCAAGGGGTTTTGGAAACAATTCAAGAACTGCTTTCTTTTGCACATTCCCAGTGGAATTCAAACTAATGATAGAAATGATCCAATCACAGATTAATAAATTGGGCCACAACCATCCTAATGCACCATGTTCAATGACACATCCAATCAAGACTCAATCAGCCAACCTTAACAGTATTGGTATGTGGTTTTGATTGTTTTTCCGCACTGATCATCAAAACCATTTAATTTGCGGCAAAGGTATTGCTCACAATCTACCACCTGACAGCAAATTCCATAGAGCAACAAATTTTGCTAATGGATAGCTATGCTGAATCCGTGGTCGGCCAGCAATAAACTGCTTCACATATCCTTATTCTCCACTCAGTGTATGCGTTACTCCATGACTCATTGAGCAGCCTCCAAAAGTTAACTTCAATTTTTGTAGTTCTTTTCTATTTGCAACTTGCACTTTGCCCTACTGGATGAGAATCTTTTGGCTTGTTTTCAGGAAATACAATAATCAGAGTCAAAATTAATATATAAAATATGAGTCAAGTTAATATACGAAAGACTCCTTATTAGTTTGGCATACCAGGTAAAGAAAAATATGAAACTAATAAGAACTCTTTGATTGTTAATTTTAAGGACACAAGATAAAAAACTAAATAACAATTCTTTTATTATGTGCTTTAAGGGTACAAGATAAGAAAGGTTTCAATATCACTTTTTAGCGTGAGAGTAAACTTTTTTGCTAAAGTGTATACACATACTTTATATTGTGGTTGATAATTTTAGAACCTTGATAGTGCATCCACCATTTCTTGGTACACTTATGTTCTGCGCATAAGACACTAAATAAGAAAAACAATTAATAAAGTTCCTTATGTCAACTACAGGAAGGAACTTGCGTGACAGCCAAAAGATTCAAAAGAACAAATTTTGTATTGAAATCACATATGGATCCACTCCTTGATCATAGCCAAAATGCTGAGAAAGGCCGTTCACACAAAAATGTCAACCAGTTTCTGCAAGAAAATCTAGTTGCTTATTTGGTTCTTTATTCTTGATTTGAACTTTTTGTAAGCTTAATGCTTCATGACCAAGATACTAAAATTTAGACCTAGCTAGCTTCTACTATTTTGTATCGTAAGGAATGCTTAACTGGCGTGGTAGCTTTCACACTATGCATTACTGCTCTTATCCTAAGATTAAAAAAGAAAAAGTGTGAGATGTGATAATATTTGCATTATGGGATATTCAAACGGTTGCATTGTTCTGTTGGTAAGAACGACTTTAGGGTTTAAAAGATCTAAATCAAAGATTAAGATTATAATGTGTCAATTTGCAATAAAAAAATCATCGATGTAAAGTGAAACTAGTTTGACAATTAATTGGACAGGAAATATTCTTTGGGTATTGTACTTTTGAGCAAAATTTTCAAATAGTCCTTCAATTAATTTCTAATACATATTTGGACCTCCATATTAAAAATGAGACAGAGTGGTCCTCCAATACAATTTTTTGAGCCAAATTGGTCCCTACATGATAGAGCCGTCAAGAAATAGTTGGACAAAAGTCGTGGTGAGAATTGAATTCTTTTGGCTGCTCCACCACATAGGAACCAATTTGGTCCAAAAATTTTAATGGAGTACAATTCTGTCCCATTTTTTAAACAGAGGACCAAACGTGAATTAATAAAATAGTTGAAGGATTATTTGGAGAATTTGCTCTATATTTTTGTAGCAACAACATTATATATTTGATATCCAAATGAAGGGAAATCTTTGAGGAGGCATGTGTATTTGATTTAGTTTTTCAACCTTCACACTAGCATGCAACTTCAAACCCAGAGGCAAACCGATTGACTTTGTTTTATTAACAAATGATTGAAAATCTTCAAAAAACTCCTCAGCTCCCTTTTATGCAATGATTTGGAAAGAAAAGAGATACAAGTCTTGAACAAGAGAACAGAACTAAAGAATGGAGTATTTCCATGTCTACGGATATTGAGGGGACGTTTAGTAAGAGAGTTTGGGATTTAGGATTTGAAATGATTTCCACACTTGTCGTTTTGGATTAGAGGTATGAGAAATACTATTTTAACATGCAAATGGTATTCCATGTAATACTCAAAACTTTTTTTTTCCCAGCTCACGAATAAATTTCTCTTCCTAAAATAGAACGTAAATAAAAGTTTCTTCTCCTCTCTTAACAGTTTTCTTTCTTTTTTAGTTTCCCTTCCGCAAGCTCAAAAACTAGGCTTTAAAAATTAAACCTTGTGATTCCAAATTCTTTATAGATAACTTTTCCTCCTATTCTTCTCTCGAACCCTTTCAATTCGCTGTTTCCCCTTGCAATCGAAAGCATAGATACCCTTTTTTCATTCTATCTTCAATGTACATCATATGTCATTCTACCGAAGGAGGCATAATTTGAATCCTCTTGGAAAATTCCACGAAGGGATGGATCTACTATACCATCCTACTATAACCATACACTTGTTTCTTATATTTTTAAATATTTTTCACAGCCCTAAGTTTATACATGTTCTTTTTACCGCTGTAGTCAATAGTAGGTGTTGCTATGGAGCATTCCCACCATAAATCATCTTCATGGATGGTTCTCTTTCACTATGAAGGTCATGCATTTATGTAAGAGCAATAATTCTCAATGCACCTTATCAGTGCTTTTGCCAAACTGGAAGAAGTAAGTTTATAATGGATTTTTTCTTCATATAACGTGATGTAATTGGTGTACTATTAGAAAAAGTGAATTAATTCGGGAGGTAGATAGTTGGACCAAGAGGAAGCACTTTATAATAAGAAAATAATTAAGTGATTTCAAAGATTATTACCTTCAAAATTCAATTAAGTGATTATAAAGATTATTGCCTTCAAAATTCAATTAAGTGATTATAAAGATTATTGCCTCTAAAATGATGGGTTAGATTCTCTTGTGGTCAAGGATTTCTAGGGTGATACTGAATATAATAAAGAAGAGTGCAATGTACTCAGAAACTCAATAGAGTAACTTCCAAAATACACGTAATCTTACTGTAAACGCTTTCATTAGACTTGAGGGTATTTAGATGTGGCGTAGAGGAAGCTTAAGCCCTCGATGCCTGTGAAAACCTCTCAAAATAATTCGTCATAATGTACCGTTATAGCCGAAGACCAAAAACCCCTAATTAATTAACTAAGACTTTGTTTGTATTGAGGGAATAAGAGGGAAACGATGGAAAAGGAAATGGAGGGATAAAATTTTTAATGTTTGAGTTGGTTCTTAAGAAGAGAAATGGAGAGATAAGGTCTAGTTTTTTTTTTTTTTTTTTTTTCCTTCCAAAAGTGGGCGGAAATGGAGGGAAAGGATACTAAATTTATTGAAAAATAATAAAATTTAATAAAAAACCTATTATATATTTACAAATTAAACTTTTAAATTTTGGATAAAAACATAATTAACTCATGAAAGTTTTCTTCTTTTTCTTCCATAATCCAAATAAAATGAATGGACTTCGATTTCCTTTGCTTTTCTTTCTTTTCTCTTCCACTAGAATCCTCTTCTTTTCTTTCTTTCTCTTTCCTTCAATCCAAAGATTCCAAACGGTAACTACGAGACGTGAGAAAAGATCAAAAAAAAAAAAAAGCACACATAATTAGTCAAACACATTCGACACCTAGATTTGTGCTAGTTTTCACGATTTTTTACCCCGAGAATAGCCCTTCATGTTACGTAAACGGACTCTATATATGGATGGGTCCATGTATCATTTATAACCAAGAAAATACAAGCTCATTACTATTTCATAGCGTATATAACTTACAGAAGCAAGTAATATTCTTGAAGATGGAGAGAGGTGGGGCTTTGCTCTTCTCTCTTCTAGCTCTATCAATGAGCTTGCAAGTCAGACATTTGCACGCCGCCGTGACACTACCACCAGAGGACCGTCTTCTGACTCGCCATTTTTATAAGAAACTGAATACGTGTGCGAATGTGGAGGCATTTGTGAAGCACCAGGTGACTTTGTTCTGGAATCAAGATAAGAGCATCCCTGCTAAGCTGTTCAAATTGCTCTATGCAGACTGCATGGTCAATGTACGTCCTATCTTCTTCATAGCTAATATTCTATTATAATAGCTTTATTTTTTTTTGGGGCTAGGAGAAATTCTTGGAACAAAGATTTTGCTAATTTCTTGAACTTGAAATTATATTCTCGCATTTAACGGACTTGCAATAGTACTAGATTTGCATCTTCCCGGTTGGTAGCTCTACTATTCTGACTTGACCTTTACTCTTATGAGAATCACGTTTGACAAAATGCTATGATCACCAAATCCCTCTTGGTAAAGGGAAAAGTCCTTGTAGGTAAAGTCTTACCATTAATGTGGTTAAATATGTTTGTTATCCAAGTTGCTGTAGGCGAAACTCTTAAATCTGTAATAACACTTGCCTAATTAATTTGGAATTAGAGGTTTGTTAGAATTGCATTTGAAAGGCTATTAGGTGCCCCATGATTTGACTCAACTCACAGGAACATTAGTTAGTCAGGTGATCATGAGATTACTAGTTCGACTTTTAAGTCCTCTTCTTTCCCCTTCCCTTCTTCTCCCTTGTAAGGGTTAGAGTTCACCTTGAACCATAAAAAGGACTGCCATTAGGCTATGTAAAACTATGTAGCACTTCCTGATTGGAGAGGCGTGTAAATACTCTTTTGGATGACCAGAGATTAAATTAACAATTACTGTTTTGGGTATACTTATGTATGTTGTCACGCTGTTTTGGGATGTATACATTTCAAATTCTCTAAAAAGTTAATGTTACTATCTTTTACTGTACTCTGGAAGCCTTGTCTTGTTTGTACTACATAGAGATAATCACTAAATACTTCATCCTCCAAAAGGTTCTTTCGAAACCCATCCGACCAAGCCCAAAGGTGATGGCATTAGTTAGATGGAGGAAATACGATTAGCTTATCACTAAGCTTGCAAACTCTAATCGTTCAATGGTCGAGTTAATTATGCGAACTACGTTTCCAAAAAGTTTGCTGCAAAATAATTTTTGGAGGGAGAGTACTAAAGCAGAAAAAACATACAACTGTTGGCTTCCACAGTTTCTTTCCACTGATGTTCAATTATTTCAAGTAGAGTATTTGATAAACTTATAAAATTTCAATCTCACATGCAAAATGATCAGATTCCTAAGTCATTTAAAAATTTCGAGAAGTTTTCAATTGCAACTATTTGATTAATATCAAGTGAAAGACTAATGCTAGACTAATGCTGTATTTAGTCCTTAAGTGTTGTTGGTTCTGTTTTGGAGATGGGAGTAGCATTATCCTGCTGGCTAGAAGAAAATTTCTATACTACTGTCACATGAAGCGAGAAATATATTCACGCAAAATCTGGAGGGGTCATAATTCATAAACATCAGAACCGACACTTGTCTATTAGAATTTAACCTTTGGTAGAAAATATACTATCAAATATGTCAATCTTTCTTAATTTTCTAGGGGAAAGTGTCATCATTGATTAATCTTTTAACTGCACCCACAACAAGATTGACTAATCACAATAGGCTACTGTTAATAATCTTACTAGGATTACTGGTCAAATTAGTCTGCTAATTGAATCCGAATTCACTTAATTAGTTCCACTTCCAAGGATTTTGATCAACTTAAGAAATGAAACCAAAAGTGCAATAGGGAAAAATCATAATTGTTCTGACCATTGTTAATTTCTTTTTAGTTGGTAAAGGTTTACATATTTATTTTTTGTTGTCTTCTTCAAATGGTTATGTTGGTTTCCAAAACTGATTAGTGCATTGATTTTCTGCAGGGTTGTGATGGGTCAATTCTCCTAGATGGTCGATATGCAGAGAAAAATGCAGCCCAGAATTCCGGTCTTGGAGAAAGAATATTTGAAATCATTGACAAAATCAAGACTGTCCTCGAGATCCGATGTCCTGGAGCTGTCTCTTGCACTGACATCCTTAACCTTGCTGCCAGGGATGCTGCTCATCTGGTAATTTCTACTACATATTCAAATTCCCGCTTCAAAGAAAATTGAAAAACAAGTTTCTAATCTCTTAGAATTTGTCCTATACAGGCTTTTGGTGCAATCAAATCAAAAAACTAATAGATACAAAAAATGCTATTTATATGTGCTTTTACTGCGTAGAAAACTTTTCCTTTTCTTACATACACTTAGAGATCAACAACACATAATTATCAATAAGAATTTTAAATGACGTCCGATCAATGCAAAAAAAGATCAAAAGACACAAAATAAATTATCTTTTGAGATGTCAGAGTACAGATAACAAATTTATTTTTTAAAACAATCTATATTTAGACTAATTTCTTGGGAAATGGTGCAATAAACAGGCAGGTGCACCTTCATATCCTGTGCTCTTGGGGAGAAGGGATGGACTAGAATCAAATGCTGCCTGGGTGGACTACCCCTCACCTTCAAGCTCCTGGGAAATAGTGGTCACATATGCCATATCTAAGGGTTTGGATGAGCAGGACTTCGTTACACTCTTAGGTAATGCTTTCGTGATTTCTGACATCTATACATATAATATATAAAGCTAGAGTACAGCGGTTTGGTCATTTTTTGAACCTTCAACTACACCCTTATAAAAAATTAATTTTTATCCTTATCATCACCTAATTACATTTTACCATTATAACTACTCATAACCGCACTAGTCTAACTACTAAATTACTATAACATTACAAACTGAAGTTCTTTAATGAAAATTTTATATTAATTTGATTTATGTAAAAAATAAAATTGGTATAAAATTAATTTATTTTAATTACTTCTAAATTGCACACACATTAGTTGTGCCTTTAACACTTAGGTGAATGGGCAAGTAAATGGATTTTGTTTCCTTCCTTCTTATTTTAGGAGCACATACAATGGGACAAACACATTGCCAATTCATAAGGGATCGGCTTTACAATTTCAAGAACACAGGTAAACCAGACCCCAGCATGGATAAATCTTTACTGAAAGATCTGAGGAAGCAATGCCCTCCCAAA
Organism: Gardenia jasminoides; assembly: GCA_013103745.1. Classification (NCBI taxonomy): domain Eukaryota; kingdom Viridiplantae; phylum Streptophyta; class Magnoliopsida; order Gentianales; family Rubiaceae; genus Gardenia; species Gardenia jasminoides. The sequence goes on along the minus strand of CM023097.1, from coordinate 18,993,146 downwards.
ATACCAAAAGGGAAAGGAGATCCTCTTGTCTATTTAAACCCTGAAAATGGCCAGAGGTACAAGTTTACGAACAGCTACTACAAAAGGGTAGAGTCATATCAAGCTGTTCTTGGAGTTGACCAGCAGGTATTGTGGGGTAACTACTCGCTGGTTGATGCATATGCAAAGTATTTCGAGCAATTCCGCAGAGAATTTGCTTTGTCAATAAGCAGGATGGGAGGCCTAAGAGTTTTGACTGGGAAGAAGGGGGAAATACGGAGGAATTGCCGTTTCACAAATGGAAATAATCCTAACACCAACTAGGGCGAATTATCCTAAGTTGATACATTTATTTGTTATTTTTGTACAAGTGTATTAAACAAGATGAAGATGAACATCCAAGCAATAAAGCATTAAGAGTCTAATGTTCCCTAAAATATAACGCTATCAAGAATTTCTATAATGATATCTTCTAGTAAATCATAGCAAAGAAAGCATCTACAGATATTTGCTCATTTTCTCTCAAAGAATTGTTGATTGACACTCAACAGTCTCTAAATGTGTATCTCCGCGCTAATTTTTGCAGGCGGATAGACTAAATCGATGCGGCTGCTGAGCATGTAGTAATTGAAATAAAATTGACAAAGTTGATTACAAACCTAAAAGAACTGATTGAAAACTCCGAAAAAAGAAAAAAGAAAAAAGAAAAAGAAAAAGGAAGTGCTCCTAAATCTAACACATGATATATTGTTATTCGTCCTGTCTTTATTAGCTCAAGGATTTAAACTCATGCAATAGTGACTGATATCTAAAGACATAATTAAGGAAGTTGATGAAAACTTATCATAATAAAACTTGCAATCAGCTTCGACGAAAAAGACAGATTGGTACACAAACAATGAAAAAAAATTTCAACAAAGGTGAAATTAATGTTAGTTTTAATTTGTAGAAAATCTAGATCAGAGTCATATCCTAGTTCTAAATCCCACAGAAATGAGAGAGATTTTTCAGATAGTCATTTTCTTTTTGTTGTTTATGAGAATTATCTATTTTCTACCTTGTCTCCAAATATAGTAAAACCTCTATAAATTATTACCCTTGAGATCATACAAATTCTATTAATTTAAAGAGATATTAATTAATCAATAAATTAATAATTTATTAGTTTATTGAGTGTACTTACAATTCTATCTAAAGAATATAATCAATCCAATATCTACTTGACTTGTAAATATAATTTAAATTATATTTATATCTTCAATTACATAGCAATTGTTATCATTTTTCTAGTATCAAGATGTCTAAAAGATTTAGGAATACTAATTGATATCTTCAATTATACTAGCTTTGGAGCCTATTACACAGAAGGAAGTACTCAAAGCATCAATAACTCTTCATAATTTCTTATTACAATATGAGAATTCAAGTCCAAAACTTTTAGATGCAATAAGAAAAACTAGGAATGAGATTTATTTAGATTTAACTTTCAAGAAAAAACAAACTACAATATACTCATATTTTAAGAAAATAAAATATATAATTTGATGAATTATCAATTTATAATATGGATGGGACCAAAGGAGTATGTAAGATTTTTAAAAAATTATCATCTTATTATTTTATCAAAATTATTAATTTAGCTTATTAACCCAAGTCGGGATCAGCAAAAATTATTATCTAATAGAAGTTATTAATTTATTGAGTATTATTTTATCACGATTCTATTGTATTTATAGCTGTGAATTTCTGGTAGTAAGTGCTGTGATGCCTAATCGGCTCAAGATAATTTTGCTATATTTCTCTATCTTCTTTGGTCAATTATGTGAGAGCCTCAAAATTTCTATTTTTATTTTAAAATACATAATAATATTTATATTATGTTTATTCACTAAAATATTAGTGAATTTATATTTTGAGTTATTATTTTCAAATTTAGAGAATTTTTTGAGAATTAATTGCCGGTGTTTGGTTTCGGCCAGTTTAAGCGACGCTTTTTGTTCCGAGGCATGAATAGTAACTCTAAGATGAAACCGAGCATATGTAGAGACATTATAGAGATATATTTAAGTTTGGACAGTGTCAAAATGAGAAAAACTAGTAAAAGTTAGAGTGTCGCGCGTTGACGCGACAAAAAGTGGTCGTTTGACCACTTTTCCATAATTTAAGGATGACCACACTTTTTGTCTCCTTAAAAGTCTTGTTTCTTGCTTCCTTGCTTCCTCATTTGCTGCCACACTTGAAGCTCAAAGAGAGAGAGAGGTCTGAAATGAGAGAGAGGAAAATAGAGAGAGATTGAAGGCTTTCTTCCATTCCATCTTCATCTTCCATTTCTTGAAGGTTCAAGACTCCATTGAAGGCATTTCTCTTGTTCCTCCTCCTCCTTGTTGCTGCCGTGAGAGATAGAGAGAGAGAGAGGGAGAGAGGTCTGAGAGTGAGAGAGAGAAAGGAAGAGGGAAGAAAGCTCACCTTGTTGTTCATCTTCTTTGTTCTTGAGATTTGAGGAGGAAACCATCTTCAAGCAAGCAAATCTTTGGATAAACTCGAAGGGTCTTGAGGTTTCATTATGTCGCGCCCCATTTTTTGGAAAACGGGAGAGGGGGAATGAAACCCCTCGTCGTTTTGGGTTTTTAGTGGAAAAAGCTTTTTTGGTTAAAAAATTGATTTTTGAAAAAGAAATGGGTCATGGGACTACAAAAATGCGACGATTTGGACCCAAAAACAAAAGTCTAGAAAAGGGTTTTTAGAAAAGTTTGGAGTCGCCACTTGGTATGGAGTTTAGGTGTACCAAGTCACCCGAAAATTTTAATCAATGGAAATAAACTAAGAAAACCCTTTTTTAGACGACTTCAGATCTTTGAAAAACTAGAGAAAAAGGTTCTGGGTCTCGCTTGAAAGAAGGAAGGCAAAGATTGATGTTACTGCCTCTAAGGCACCCTTCTAACCTAGCCAAAGCTAGTTATGATTTAGTTAAAAATTTCCTAATTCTAACTTTAAAATTTATCACATTTGGATGTTATCTATATGGATGCAAAACCTAAATCTAATGTTGGATCGAGAGGGGCAAAATGTCTCCTTGAGGTTTGATTGGAATTGATCACATTAGTTGTGTCATCCAACTTTGATCCCTCAAGGAGGTCACAAAATGCAAATGATGAGACTCAACAAACAGAAAATAGGGTTTTCAAAAGAAATGCAATTTTTATAAAATCTCAAGCGAAAAGAAATTGGAATTTTGAAAAGATCAATTTTAAGTGCAAAGAGGAACTTGAATTTCCAAAAGATGCAATTTTAAGAAAAATCACTTTGAATTGCTAAACATGAAGAAGAAAGTTGATTTTTAAAGAATGATTTTGATAGAATTTAAAATAATGCACATGTACGTCCTAAAGAGAGATAATGCAACATAATGGGTACGGGGGAACTAAGTTCGTGACTTCAAATCTTCCTTTTCATAGAAGGAAATAAAAGCGTGCTAAGGCTAGGAAACCATACTCGCTCTTTTCCCTAATTCAAAGGGTAATGCCTTAAATGCACTAATCTATTTTTTGATGAAAAAGAAAACTAGATGAGATGTTTCGCATACGGGATGCGAGAAAAATAACATGCAAAAATGGGAAAGAAACTCTAAAAGTGAAAAGTGTGTGAAATTTGTATCTAATGCATAGACGGCATTTAAGGGTCTAGCATTGGACTAACCTTCGTCAAAAAGTTCTCACTAACATTGGATTAGTGAGAAATCGAAAGGAAAGGCCACAACTAGCGTTGGACTAGTGTGGTGACGTCAATATATTTACACAATAAACATGTAGACATGATAATAAAGCAAGTAAACACATAAAACACATAAACACATAACACATAGGCATAATATCTAGATGCAAGACCCTAGGAAAGCAAGTAAACACATAATCATGCAAGCATGCAAAATAAGCATATAAAACCTAATTATTACATTGGGGGAACCTAAATACATTCTAAAGGAAAAAAATCAGAATAATAATCTAACTATTACATTTTCTAGAATAAATACACTTTTTACAAAATTAAATCTATCTATTACAACTTGGTATCCAAGGCCTCCAAATGATTTACCCAAAAATTAAATGACATAAATAAAGGGTAGACATGAATAAAAGCAAAGGAAAACTTAATTTAAAACATGCAAGATCATGCAAAAACACATAAGAGCACATAATAGGGGAAAGAAGTTACCATCCCTTGATGTGATGCATTAATTGAATCTTTAAATGAGGGGAATGGTTATCTAAGACTCAATGTCAACAAAAGGGATCAAGGTACCAATTTAAAGGAAAAATCAATCAAAAATTTAAAGAAAAAGGTATCAAAGTAGATTCTGCAAGCAACATGGACAAGATTAGAAATAATAATAGAGTAAGATGGAACAAAAGAGCGGAAATAGCAACAAACCGAGGAACGAAGGTTACGGAGTAAACGCGGATAGAGCCGCAACTAGGTCCCTTACATGCAAAATGTAAAATTGAGGGGAAACGGACTCCAGCCACATGTCTTCCCATCTTCAAAATATCGGAAGATTGCTTCCGCTTTTCAATAACACAAACAAAATATTCAGAGGTAAGGGGATCTATTCAAAGCATTAAACATCATCATTCAGATCGTGTCAAAACAAGCTAAAACAGAAAAGGCCAAATCTTAAGCATCGACATCATCAAATAGACAAAAAAGGGGAAGGGAAGAACTGTCAGGCTAGAAGCGCAGGTTACGGACCGGCCTGCAATAACCCCGCTTCACATCTTCAAATATTCATAAACGCTGGATCGCTACGAACCAAGCAGCATAGGACTCCGCGTTTCTTCACATCTTCAAACATTCAAGAGGAAAGGCGGAGCGTTACGCGAAGTGAGCCGCGCAAGTATCCCGCGTTTCTTCACATCTTCAAAACGTGAAGAACATTTTTTCAGAAATTTTTCAGAAATCACAACAAAATCAACACAGAAGCATCAAACGTCTGATTTTAAACGTAAAAAAAAATCTATTAGCCTTACCAAGGCTATCTAAACGTAACATACTCATATAACAACAAATAAACATCATCAACTATTATAAAACATCAAAAAAAGCATAGTCAAGACCTTGGTTCCACCAAAAGGTCACATTTTCAGCAAGATTCATGTTAAAAAAAATAGGATGAGAAAGGGAATCACCTGAGCCTCTTGATCTTAAAAAAAAAAAAAAGGAGGAAGTTCCGGATTTGAAGATGGTTTCCTTCTTTTCCCAAAGCAAAACCCTAGAATCATTTTCTTTCTTTTCTTTTCTCCTCTTTTCCTCTCGTTTTTCTGTCTTTTCTTTTCTCAGCCTTTTTCCTAAGAATCTTCTCTCAGTCAAAAAAAAAAAGCTCTCCTTTTTCAGAAAACCCTCTCATAAGCTATTTATAGCTACAAAAACCTAGCATGAAGGGTTTGGATAGTTTGGGGCGAGGTGGGTTGATTTTGAACGTTAGATGAATTGTTAAGGGATTAAGGGTGAGTTGGGTATTATCTAAATTGATTTCTTGATGCTCAAGGCGCAGAAAATACAGCTAGAAATGAGGAAGGAAAGGTTGGAAAAAACGCGCGCGTAATTTTTTTTTGCTTCTGATCAGGTTACGCGAACCGATCCGCGTAACTGGTCCGCGTTTTTGACTCTTTTTTTTTTTAAGAAAAACCTACAAAATAAGAAAGATGTGTTAGAATATTCAAAAATAAATAACTAAATATTAATAGATAAAAGCATAAGAAAAGAAATGAAATAGTCAAAATTTGGTGTCTACAACATCGATAGAGTATTTTGTTTAAATTGTGTATCGATTTGAAAATGGAATCTTTTATGATGATTTTCAACTCAAGTGACTATTTTTTCACTCGAGCAAAGTGGGAGGAATTTTGGGAAGAATTTTGATCAAACAAATGGCTAAATTTATTTGAGTTTAGTTTCGCTATTAGTGGAGCGAAACTTATTTCTTCTCTTAACTTGTTTATAGGAAGTGGGGAAGAGTTTGAAACCGATCCAAACTTAGAGACTGAACCTTACAACTTTGGTGAGTTTCATGCATATATCCTAACTTGAAATGCAAGTATGCTTTGAACCTCTTGACTTGTGATGTGAACTTGGATCCTGTTACTTGATATGAATCTTGTTTGATTATATGATATGATGTGATGTGTTTTGGATGTGATATTCTCAAGAATACTTCAATCCCCTTGGTAAGTTATTGAATCGAGCCGTTGGGAAGGCCCAGGTCGAGGAGATTTAACAAACTTGGGCTACGTGTTGTGTGCTTTGGACTTGGCATATGGACTTGTCCCTTTTTGGAAGAGCAATACACAAATATATAAGTTTCCCATTAGGTGGGCGGGCCTGGATGGGGGTTTTCGTGGAGTAAGGAGACAGTGGTTGTCTACTTGGTTTTTATATAAGAAAGTTGACGGAGTGTCAACTACGTGATTTGAGTTCTAGTCCATGGACGTGCTCCAGCTTCAACGACCTTAGCTCCTGAAAGCTACCCGTATCCTACCCTTATGTTGTTACCTGTTTTCCTTATTTGCTCCTAAATGTGAATTTGTTGTGAAATATTATATGCTGTATGTGAATTGCATGTCTTTTGGAACTCACTGGACTTGAGCTCATTATTTTAAATTTGTTTTCCTTAGCAGGGACTGAGAACCCAAGCGAAGGCGCCAACCATTAGAACTAGGGTTTACTTTTGTATCTGTCTTGAGAGACTTGAATTATGATTTTGGGGTATTGTATTGTGAAACTTTGAATGTGTAATTAAGTACTCTATGTATTTTGGGATTTTAAGGTTTGATTAATGAATTTGTGAATTATCGTTTGGTTCAAATTGTTATTGAAATTTTGGGTTTGTGAGATTGAAGTAGCTTGATTATGAGTTATGTAAAAGTTTGGAATTGGTGCTTAGATTATATTTTGGAGAAATAGTTATCGTATGTGTGAGTGAGTCTTGGCGAGAGTTGGGCAGACGGTTCACTGATACCTTAGGGTATGCCCTAGGGAGATGTGGGGCTGTCACAAACTACTCCGCTAGATTGGCCGTTATTTTGCTAGCTACAATTTCACCAAATTAGGCACCATCATAAACTACTACCTCTTTGATTCTCACTCTTTGCGAGCAACTTTCTCTCTATTCTAGAGAGAAATTTCCCCCGCTTGTGGGTGTCTTCGTTTTTTGTCAAAACTCAAATTCTCTAACTTTCAGCCATTGTAAGGAACCTGTGATCTAATAGAAACCTTAAAAACACCTTGAAATCCAAATTAACCTATCGATTCTTCCTTGCATAGCTAGAAATATACTAATTTTCTAGCCACATAAATATTAGAACACTGCAAAAGAGAGGATAAGAAATGGCAACAAAGTAAACAAAGAAATGGCTTCAAATTGTGATCATAGATCACTTTCCTTAAATCTTTTTTCATTCACTATATTGTGCAAGAGATCAAGGATGAATATCTTCTAGGATAAGATGAAGTTTGATTGTGTAGACTCTGCACTAAGTCTAACAACTCCTAGAACAAAGAAAAGAAGAGCAAAATATTTCTTAGCTTTGTAGATCTTAAGTTTGCAGACAAAAGACCCAAATTGATCCATATAAATGAGTTGTCACATCCCTTAAACAACCTTTAACCATTATGAAATGTCTGATGTAATATCATTTCAAGTAACGGTTAAAAACTAAAAGGTTGTGAATGAAATGCCAATAGAAACTTCGAATCCATGGCCGGATTCACTATGAAGTAGGCCGGATTGGTAGGTCAGATTCTATTCAAAAAAATGTTTACATTTTTCTTGAATCCATGGAGGGATTCGAATCCGATCCACTCAATCCATGAAGGGATTTGAATCCGATCCACTCAATCTATGGAGAGATTCTATATAGGGATTCTGTACGAATTTCAATATACTTGAAAATCCTACAACAATCCCCCACCATTTTCAATATATTGAAAACTTCTTTATGGATCACCGAAAAACTCTAATAATCTATGCATTAACAATGGTATCTTTCAATTGAACCATCATCTTAGTGTTAGCTAATCATAACTTGTTAATACTACTTGGTAGACAAGTTTTGAACCAATAGTATATGCAACAATTCATTTTTGTCATCACACATAGATTCGCTTCTCTTCAATCTGTTTGATATAAGTGATACATTAGATCTTGTATCCCTATCATTTCATGAATGCGTGGGAAATTAAGTTTGAAACTTTGCGGATGCCCTCAATCCAACATTCATATAGGCAAACTCTTAATGCCCCCGCCATTCATGGCATTTTCCAGAACTTGTTAAGAATACCAAGTTCAACTTTTCATTTACAAGCGGGAAAAATAATGAGAAAACAATTGTGTGCTTGGATTCAGTGTTTTTTGGGTACTTTAGGAAAAAAAAAATACCACAAACTTTGTACTTATAAACAAGATTTTTTTTTGTTGAAAATAACAAACAATAAAATAGTAGCAATCTGGAATCATAGTCTTTTTTTCCCCTGTAATTTGCCACATATTCTAATTATTTTTCATATTAAGAGCAATAATCCATAAAATGGCCATAGGTGCGCTGATTAATACTTTAGTAGCCAATTAATGATAAAAAATTGTCTAATGGCTAAAAGTTGACCCGAACAGCGATTTAATGGCCGCTTAGATTTTTTCCCCTTGTTCAACTTCCTTTTACGACACTTAAAACTCTTTCAAACTCTATATTCTATCTTTCTCCACTATTTCATCTAGAATAATTCATATATTCAGAAAATAGTAGTCTTAGAGTTAAAACACTTTTATTCTTGCAGATGATAGAAGTAGTGTTCTTAGAGAAAATAAGGAAATGCTAGCATACTGGTTGAGGATTTACTTGCACTAAAAATTTTAATACCTAATTTCTCGTTCTATTGCAAGTATACAGACCGTTAATTGTAGTATAAATAATTAGAATCATTCCCACGAGAATCACTCTTGAATTAGTAAGGTTATTAGCTTACTCTATTATATAAGACCATCCAACAAATACTGCTTAAATTTAACAAGTAAACAAGTAAAAGATGTACTAAAAATTAACTTTCTTGGAGAATACTTAAATCACACAAATATTATAGGGGTATAGAATCCTCTAATCACACTTAATCATGATAACCAACATCAACTTTGACCTATTCACTTACCTTACTAGGGATGGATTTCACTCAACCAATTGGAACTTGCTTTCGTTAATGAACGAAACTAGTTAACACTTGGATCTACCTACTTTTGTGATAAAATCACAATTATCAACTTAATCAATTAAAAGAAATCAAATAATATACACCTAAGAGTACCACTACTTTCATGTGCCTACTACTTAAGTTTCTCCTATCTTTGTTCCATTGTTATCAGCTATTTTCATAAATTCACAACAACTAATATGACTTGCAAATAGAGATCCAGCACTCACAAGTATTAAAGCATAGATAGATGAACTAGCAAATACAAGCAAGGTCAAAACTACATCAATCATCCATAATCAAACAATGAAAAACTTCATCTATCCCTAGAACAAATAGATCTAGATAGACATGCTAGCTTTAACACAAACTTTTTGAGGTGTTTTGTAGTGCTCAAATCACTAAAACAACGTACTTTCACTCATTGAATTCAAGACTAGTTGTTTCAACTAGTGTTGAATTGAGGTTCCATTGTTAGTGATTCATGGATCGGACTTTAACCCCATCTCTTTTGATGTTTTAAATACCATTTCCTTAGTTAGTCCTTTGGTTAAAGGATCAACTAGATTCTCCTTTGACCTTACAAAATAAATGGTTATAACACCATTTGTAATCATATCTTTGACTAGACTATGTCTCAAACCAACATGTCTAGACTTTCTATTGTACACTTGACTATAGGCTTTAACAAGTGTAGCAGCACTATCACAATGTAAAGAAGTTGGTGAAGCAGGTTTTGGCCACATAGGTATCTCATGTAGCAAATTTCTTAGCCATTCGGCTTCTTTACTAGTCGAAGCCAAAGCAACAAACTCAGCTGCCATGGTAGAGTCGGTAATGCAAGTTTGTTTCTTGGAATCCCAAGAAATTACTCCTTCTCCTAACATAAAGACCCAACCACTCATAGAAGAATGATCATCTTTGTTAGTTATCTAACTTGCATTTGAAAAACCTTCAACCACTGAAGGATAACCACTATAGCAAATGCCATAGTCTTTGGTATGTTTGAGATTCCTTAAGACTCTAGTCACACCAAACCAATGCTGTCTATTTGGATTGCTTGTGTATCTATTTAACATGCCTACAACATAAGTAATATCTGGCCTTGTACATGTCATAGCATACATCAAGCATCCAATCACTTTGGCGTAATGCAATTGAGACATAAGATCGCCAACATTCTTAATGAAATCAATTTTAGGATCAATGGGAGTTGAGGCTGGTTTACAATCTTGATGATTGAAACAACTAAGAATCTTCTCAATGTAATGAGACGGTGAAAGCAAAATATGTCCTTGCTCTCTCTTGATTCTCATACCTAGGATAACATCGGCCACTCCCAAATCCTTCATCTCAAACTTTGATGATAGCAATCTTTTGGTCTCAATGACTTGCTCAAAGTCAGTACCAAAGATTAACATATCATCTACATATAAGCAAATAATAACACCTTTGCCATTTACATACTTACTATAAATACATTTGTTCGATTCATTAATCTTGAATCCATTAGCAAGTATTACCTGATCAAATTTTTGGTGCCATTGCTTTGGAGCTTGTTTCAATCTGTATAAGGATTTTACAAGTCTACATACCTTGTGTTCTTGCCCAGATACTATAAACCCTTCTGGCTATTTCATGTACATTTCTTCATCTAATTCACCATTAAGGAATGCCATTTTGACATCCACTTGGTGAATCACCCATTTTTGAATTGAAGTTATGGCAAGTAACACCCTTATAGTAGCTATTCTAGCTACTGATGAGTATGTATCAAAATAACTGATGCCACTTTTTTGAGCAAACCCCTTGGCAACCAACCTGGCCTTAAACTTGTCTATGGTTCCATCATTCTTCAACTTCTTTGTGAAGATCCATTTAGAATCAATTGGTTTGGAACCTGGTGGTAAATCCACTAACTCCCAAGTTTTGTTGGTCATAATCGAGTCCATTTCATTATTTATAGTCTCTTTGCAAAATGAAGCATCTTCTGACTTCATTGCTTCATCAAATATTTTTGGATCGGTTTCAGTATTAAAGCAATAAGGAATAGTGTTACTTATTTCATTCCTTGTTCCTTCAACAAGGTAAGTAACAAAATTTGAACCAAAAGATTTAACCTTTTTGACTTTTTTCCTCCTTCTAAATTCAATGACTTTATTTCATCATTGATGCTATCCTTAGATGATTCATTCTGGTTAGGTGCATTGTCAATTTCTTTAGGTATAGTGGTGAATCTTGTCTCATCAAAAATAGCATCTCCTGATTCAATAATTGTGTTGACTGATATTGAATCATTAGGCTCTATTGCTATGAATCTATAGGTCTTGCTATTTTGTGTATATCCTAAGAAAATGCACTCAACACCTCTTTCACCTAATTTCCTTTTCTTAGATTCAAGAATTTTAACAATGGCTCTACAATCCCAAACTCTCAAGTGATTGAGATTCAGCTTTCGTTTGTACCAAAGTTCATAAGGGGTCATAGAGTTCCTTTTATTTGGAACTCTATTTAATATGTAAAAAGCTATAAGTATAGCTTCTCCCCAAAAACCTTGACTCAAATCAGAATTTGATAGCACTGCATTCACTATTTCTATAAGAACCGGATTTTTCCTTTCTACCATACCATTATGTTGTAGTGTGTATGGAGCCATGACTTCATGCTTAATATCAATAGACTCAAAATATTCCTTTTGATAATATTCACCACCATGGTCTATTTTTAAACATTTAACACGAGTATTACATAAAAACTCAACATTTGCTTTGTATACCTTGAACATATGCATAACTTCATTCTTTGAATGTAACAAATACACATAATAAAATCTAGTATGATCATCTATGAATGTAGCAAAGTATTTGTTACCACCTAAAGACAAAGTACCATGTAGATCATAGATATCACTATGTATAAGATCTAACTTATTTGTTTGCCTTTCAATCTTTGGAAATGGTTGTCTAGTCATTTTTGTTAACATGCAAGTTCTGCATTTACCGTCTTCCTTTTGAACACAATTAGGCAACAAATCAAGTTTGATCATATCATGAATTCATCTATAATTCACATGTCCAAACCTATTATGCCACAAAAAGATGTAAACTCAACCACATAAGCAGAAGAAACATTATTATTCATCTTATTGATAGGCATGGTATTAAATTTGAACATACCATTACGAAGATATCTTTTCCCCACAAAAATTCCACCGTTGGAAAGCATAAACTTATCAGTCTCAAATACAAGTTTGAATCTAAATTTATTCATACTCAAAACTAGATTTTTTCGTACTTCCAAAATAGACAGGACATTAGTAAGAGTTATAATATGTCCGAATGTAAATTTAGAATTTACTTTACATAATCCTTTAATAGGAGTAGTCGCTATATTACCCATGTATACAACGGACTGGTCATCATCCACTTCATTCAAGGACTTGAAGAAGTCCTTATTCTTGCACACATGGCTGGTAGCACCAGAGTCAATCCACCAAGAAAAATCTTCCTCAATTAAATTGAATTCTGAGATTATTGGCACAAGATTCTTGATCTCACTATTGAAAGATTCGGGGTTTTTCATATTTTTTTTCTTAGGAAGTTTGTATTCATACTTGTAATGCCCTTCATTCTTACAATGGAAGCACTTCCCCTTTTGCTTCCTTTTCTTGTTCTTGTTGGATTGATCCCTTGATTGGTTGGGTCTTTTGTAATTTTTAGACTGGCTAGTTTGTCCCACTTTAACCACATTAACTTTGGAAGACGGATCTAAGTCCTTTTCTTCTTCCTTCGGTTGAACCTCTTTATTTTCCTGTACTTTAAACTCTTCCTCAAGTCAAAAAGAGTTATCAAGATTCTCAAGAGTGATCTCATCCTTTTTGTGTTTGAGATCTCTCTTGAAATCTTTCCATGAGGGTGGAAGTTAATCAATGATAGAACAAACAATAATAGTTTCATCCATAAATATACTGTGCTGAGAAAAATAATTGAGCATTCTTTCCAACCCAGCAAATTGATCCATTACAAACATTTTGTCTACCATTTTATAATTAAAGAAACTAGAGACAAGAAACTTGTAACTTGTTGCTTCTTCTCTCGTGTACCTTACTTCTAACTTATTCCATAGTTCCTTAACTGTAGTGATCGAATGGTAAGTATTAAAGAGCCCATCACTCGTTGCACTTAGAATATCTCCTCTGCAAATCTCATTATTCGTATCCCATTTTTGCTTATTGCAAATGTCATCCAGTGTCTCTACTTCTTCATTTGTTGTAGGCCTTTGAGTCGTGCATATGCCACCTTAAGAGCAACTAGAAGGAAATGTACACATTTCTTCCAACGTATAAAGTTTCCCTCATCAAAACATTCAAGTTTGATTATATTAGGTGCCAAATCTTTAATAGTACTAGCCATTTAAAGAAGGAATAAAGTCTTAAGATTGTTAGAACACTGCAAAAGAGAGAATAAGAAATGCAAACAAAGTAAACAAAGAAATGACTGCAAATCATGATCATAGATCACTTTCCTTAAGACTTAATTCATCCACTATATTGTGCAAGAGATCAGGAATGAATATCCTCTAGGATAAGATGAAGTTTGGTTGTGTAGACTTTGCATAAGTCTAACAACCCCCTATAATAAAGAAAAGAAGAGCAAAATTTTTCTTGGCTTTGTAGATCTTAAGTCTACAGCCAAAAGACCCCAAATTGATCCATACAAATGAGTTTTCATGTCCAATAAACAACCTCTAACCATTATGAAACGTCCGATGTAATATCATTTCAAGTAAAGGTTAAAAACTGAAAGGTTGCGAACGAAACGCCAATAGACGCTTCGAATCCATGACCGGATTCACTATGAAGTAGGGCGGATTGGTAGGCCGGATTCTATTTAGAAAAGTATTGACATTCTGTCTCAAATCCATGGAGGGATTCAAATCCGGTCCATCAATCCATGGAGGAATTTGAATCCGGTCCACTCAATCCATGGGGGGATTCTATCTAGAGATTCTGTACAAATTTCAATATACTTGAAAATCCTCCAACAATAAGACTCGAGTTTGGCTCATTTATTTCAGTAAACAAGTCAAGTTTGAGATTGGAAAATACCCGATAAATAAACGAGGTGAGCTATCTCGACTTGTATCTTACTCGAGCAGTTCGATTGGACTCGTTAAGGAGGGTATAGTTGCCACATATTACAAGAAATAACATTATCGACTAATTAGGTTTTATTGTTCCCCCTTCCGTCAATCTTCTTCACTCTTTAGTCTCTAAGTCCCAAATCCCAAATTCCTCTCTTCCTCCCAAATCCTTCTACTGCACCATCACTGAACCATCGGCTGTATCTCTAGCACCCTCCTCCAGGCTCCAGTCTCAATGTGTGCTTCTCTATTTATTCAACCAGCAGCCATCTCTCTTCTCCACCACAAAGTTTCTCCATTTATCATTTATCACAACCAACCACTGGTCCACCACCAAGTAGTGATTTCTCCATTTGTCTGCCAAACCATCATCAATTCACTATGTGCTCGGCTTCTCCTTTTGTCCATTTGCTCAGCTTCTCCATTTATCCATCACACCATCATTGTGTGGTTCTCCATTCAACCACCAGCCACCTCTAATTAGGCTGGTTTACAAAGCAAGCATGATAAGTAGGACTTTGTGCTAGTGGTTTGGTTTCTTATTCTAACTATTGGGCTTGCGAATTGAAATTTCTACCAAGAAAGCAATGATGGCAAATTTCTGATTTGAGCAAATTGGTGTATCTGTATAACTTACAAATTAGGCTTGCATATGATTAGATTAATAATTTTCAAGAATTGAACTGACAGATCTTCATTTGAGTTCAATTTCAATTGATTATTGATGATTTTCTTTACATTTATTCATCACATAAGAAAATTGTTACTTGTAGTGATAATGTATTGTTGCTTTTTCATATTTTCATTTTTTTTGCTTGTTTATAGTAGGAAAATATAGTTGAAAAATCTAACTGCTACCTAAATTCTTTACTGCTATTGTCATTACACCTTTTTTCCTTTCTTAATAAAATTGGTTATCACTTTGCTTTAAGAATATATTTATGTTGAAAAATTTTGCACCTTTAACACGTACTGCGGACAATTTATTCATCCTTTCTTTTTTTCCTTTTCAGTTTTCAGTTATTTTTGATTTAACAGTGGCCTATTTGCTTTAAGGAAAAAACAATGGCCTATTCAAGTATCTTTAACTTGCAATATTACTTGAAAAATGATAGTAATACAAAAAATGAATGAGTAAAGTAGCAAAACAATAATAACTTGGATGTAATTTGCAAATACATGCTTTGCATTTTGTGAAGCATAGCTAGTAAAGAATTATTTAGGGTGGCATTTTCCTGTTAGAATGTAAGTGCTAAAAGGATAATTGGCTGTTTCTTGTTTATTGTTGGGGATACAGTATATCCTTTTACGATTGGCAAATTAAAAAAATAATTAGATCAAGAATGGTTGAGTGTCATGCATATTTTCAACATTTGGATTCTTAGTCCAGATATTATCATTGATAAGGTTTGTTTGTGAAATTTTACTGACCATTTACTAGCTTGTAAGGAGTTGATACTTGATCATTTAGTAATAATATGTCTCTTTTACAATGACTGACATATATCTTTGTTTATAGGATCCTTAAAATTAGTTCATATGATTTTCCTTTTGGATAGTAAATCCAAATGGTCCTACTAGCTTGTGTAAAACACAGTTGTTTTCTTTCTTTTGTCTATTATCAGCATTTGTATTACACTAGACAGCAATGATTGAACTCAAATACTAAAAACTTTTAGTGATTGGTAAAACACAACTGTTTTTTGTTACTTTTTTGGATGATGTTTTGCTTGCCTTTGGGTTGTAATGGTTATAAAGAATATTGTAATTTAATAGCAAATTGATTACTTTTCCCCCTTAAAAAAAATAGGTATGTACAAACATCCATTTCATTCGCACCAAGGATCAGCATTAAGTCCTGCTATGGAGCCATTAAATGAAGTTGTAGAGCAAGAACCTAGGATCGAGGAAAATGCTGATGAGTTGAGCAAAGAAGAGCTGGATTTAAAAATAATAGAAGACCAGCTGAAAGAAGTAGAAGAAACAGGGCAAAAAGGTCCTGATGAAGGAGCGAAACCATTTGCAAAGAGCAAAGGAAAAAGGACTCAAAGAAATGGGATGATATGAAAGAAGCAAGTTGATGGAATATTCAAAATTCAGTATAATCACTGCAAGGAGCTGTTTGCCAAGAGTGCATCTGGAGCCACTTCTCAACACAAGCATCACGTGGAAAATTGTCTCCAAAAGAAGCTGGCCCTTGGGGAGGAAAATCGGAAGAAGCAGCAAGTCTTATTCTTCATTGAAGGCCCCTCAGATGATATTACTTCTATCACCAATTTCTCTTATAATCATGCTAAAGTATGAGACTTAGTAGCTCATATGGCCCTTGTACATGAGTATCCTTTCTCTATGTTAGACCATGTAGTTTTTAACAAATTCATGAAATCTACATTTCTGTTTTATCAAAAGATTAACTAGCAAATGTTAAAGGAAGATTGTGTGACTACTTACATGCTTGAAAAGAGAAACTTGAGAAATGTATTAAAAGGTGTCAACAGGGTTAGTATAACTACAGATTTGTGGAAATCTGGTTAAAAATTTTAATGTATGGTGGTGATTGGACATTTTATTAATAATGATTGGATGTTACAAAAACGTGTGCTGAATTTTTGTAATATTCCACCGCCTCACACGGGAGTAATTATTGCCGATACTCTAAGTAAATATTTCCTTGAGTGAGGGATTGAGAATAAGATTTCTAGTATAACTGTAGACAATGCTTCTTATAATGATGTATGCATTAAGAGACTTAAAGAGGACTTTTCTCCAAGAAAGAGGTTAAGCATTGGAGGAAGAATTTTTCATGTTAGGTATTGTGCCCTTATACTTAACTTGCTTGTTCAAGATGGTTTTAATCAGATTGGGGATGTGATTGATATTGTTTGAGAGGGGATTAAGTATTTGAAAAATTTAGAGTCTTGTCTTAATGACTTTACCAATATAAAAAAAATCTTCAATTTCCTTCTAAAAAGCTGATTATAGACTATCCAACTAGGTGGAACAACACCTACCTAATGTTGGTTTCAGCTCTAGAGTTTGGGGATGTATTTCCGAGATATGGGGACATTGATCTGGCTTTCACTATGTCCCAAGTAAGTATGAGTGGATGAAAGTTGAAGAAGTGTATAAATTTTTTGGTGTTTTTTATGAGATCACCAATATCATTTCTGGATCTGATTACCTAACAACTAACCCTTTTCTCGTGGAGTTTTATAGGATTAAAAAGCTGCTAAATGAAATGTTCTCAATTTTTTTGTTCATATTAGGTCTATGTCTAAAAGTATGGTGCAAAAATTTGATAAGTAATGGGGTGAAAGCAATATCTTGAGGTCTTTGGTTGCTATTATTGATCCAAGGTCTAAAATGGTCCTTGTTAATTATACTTTTCCAGTTATTTATGGTGAGGATATAGCTCCTAGATATGTTGATGAGATTAAATGCATTCTTTATCATCTCTATAATGAATATGTGGATTCTTACATCTCATCTCATGGTGAGGAACAACTAAGGCAAGCGGTGAAATGAAAACATATAGAAATTACAAGTCATTCTACCCAAAGGGCTGCTAAAAGCTTGGAGTTAATGTTCTAACTGGGAAAGAAAATTTCATATGCTTGTTAGTGAAATTGGCAAGGCTCCACTTGAAAAATCAGATTTAGATTTTTATTTGGAAGAAGGTAGGCATGTTTGTGATGCAAATGCAAATCTTGATGTTTTGGCTTACTGGAAAGGGGAAAGATGGAGGCTTCCCATATTGTCAAGACTGGCAGGTGATGTACTCACTATTCTAGTTATGACCGTAGCCTCCGAATCTACTTTTAGTGTTGGTGGTAGAATAATTGATGATTGGCGTACTTCTATGTCGGTTGAAATGGTGCAAATGTTACTTTGTGACTATGATTGGATCCGCAATCTTCATGGGTTAAAAAAAAGTCCCGTGTAAGTAATTTATATCTTCTATTGCTATTTTATTTTGAAACCTCATTTTACCTTGATGGGAATTGTTACTTTCTTGTTTTCATTTTGTAGGAACCATTGAATGTTGCCGAATCATCTACACTTGAAGAAATTGATCTTCTTGATATTTGAGACTATTTTCTAGAGTATGTGATGCTGACCATTGTTGAATTGTTTCTTCAAGTGAAGCTGGAATTTGTTGAAATTGAATTTGTGAAGCTAAACCTGTTTTACGTTGTTTTCTAGTTTAAGTTTGCTCAAATTTGTGACAGCAATTGACTTTGGATTTTCTAGAATTTGTGATAACCGAAGTTGGACAACCTGGACTTAGTCAACTTTTTAGTGGCATTGACTTGTGTAGTTATTGTGTCTTTGGCTGGACTTTGGTCAAATTTGTGACGGCATTGCAATATACAGGTTATGACTTTGGCACTATTTTGGGTGTTCGCTATTTTATTTTGGATGTTTATGTTATTGGCTTATTGCTTGAAACCAAAGATGACATATTTTTTTGTACAATTAATTTTTTTTATTAATTGCAAATTGGTAAGTTTGGTATCTTTTCTACAGGGTGTGGCATTTCTTTGATCAACCTTGTGTGATTGAAGTGTGGTTTTTGTTGAATTTGGCAAAAAGGCATAAAACTGATGCAATTATAGGATTTTGAGCTTTAGCTCGACTTGATTTTAATCGAGTTGAGCTCCAGCTTGTTCGAGTTCGGCTCAGTTGTGCTAAACGAGTCGAGTTCGAACTCAAACATCTTATACCATTAATCAAGTCGAGTTCAAACACATTTTAAACTCATTTATGTAGTCGAGCGAGTTCGAGCCTGAGTTGATCACGAGTCAAGTTCGAGAGCTCAAAATTTGACTTAACTCAACTCGATTAACAGCACTAGATAAAACTAACGCAGAGAAGGAAGATGCAACCGTTGCTACTATTTTGTACGATATTAAAAGTTTGAAAATGAATTTGATGAATGTTGTTTCTCCTTCACTAGGAGGGAGGACAACTTTGCTTCTCACAAGTTAGCAAAGTCTACTTTGAGCTTGATATCTGTAGTTGAATGGAAAGATAGCCTTCTAGCCTGTTTGCTTCACTTAGTTCAAGCAGATTTTCTGGAGCAGTTGCTCTAACTTTGTTGTTTGTTGAGATTAATGAATGTTGCCATATTGACCAAAAAAAGGCTACTACTTCTTTGTTCTAAAGAACATAGAGCTATTATGGAAATTGAGTAGCTCGTGAACTCGATTCGACTCGGCTCGTTAAGGCTCGAAAACGAGTCGAGCTCAAGCTCAAAAAATACCCGTATCATTAACGAGTCGAGCCGAGCTCGGCTCGATAGTGGCTCGATAGGCTCGAATTTGAGGGGCAAATTTGTTATTTTAGTCTTTAATTGTAAAAAAGAGAATATGACCATGATTTTTCCAACTGTCAATATAAAGTCAAGTTGGTATTAGTGAATCCCTTTTCATCTAGTGGGGTATAATTGATTCCATTTATTTTCGAAGCACATCACTAAACTAGAATAGCTCGTATCCAATGATCAATTGCATATATTGTTCATTCCAAATTGTGAATTTCATCTAACACCAGTTTTAAGTCATTAATAATTGAACACTCTTAGGTTCCGTTTGTTGTCAAGTAAACAATTTTATAGTTACAAGTTGTTGAACATTAAGGTGACTGAGAATTGGCTAAAACCTTATGGACTAATGAAGAATATATGAATCATTGGCTAACTTAATACATGGAAGATAGTGCTATAGCAACTAAATTTAACTAGAGAATTGTTATAGAGTTCATTTAACTGGAGAGTTGTTATAGAGATTAAATCGAGCCAAGCTTAATTTAGAGTTCATTTTGTTAATTTAGAATTTATTTTGTTAATCGAGTCGAGTTCGAGCTTAACGAGCTTGACTCGATTCTGTTAATCGAGTCGAGTTCGAGTTCGAGCTCGAGCTTGACAATGTTTTAGCTGAGCCAAGTTTGAGCTCAATTTTCAACTTGATAATGTTATCGAGCGAGCTCGAACTTTAGGAGTTCAGGCTCGGCTCGGCTCGAATAACAGCACTAAAAGAACATGGTGTGGTAACAACGTCTTCTCGTAACTATTTCATCAGATAGCATTTCTCGTGCCAAAATCAGTTGTACCATCTGTCATCAGCGCCAGTTAATATGCTGTCGATAACAACTTGCCCTTCACTAATTGTTGGATTACCCACAACTGATGAAGGTTATCGATAACGGGCACTTGGATCAGCCACATAATTGATTCATATTGTGCCAATAGCCTTCTCATAGACTCCTAAATGATTCATAAACTGCCAACAGTCTTCTCATAGACTACTAAACAATCTCTTTAAGTCAGATTTCACATAAGCTCCTAAGAGCGACACTCGTACACAAACCATGTCTTGCATATTAAGGCCCTATTTGATAATTTCCCCCCCCCAAAACACAACAACTATTCCGTGGTCAAAACATTTGCTATTGCTACTTCGTTGTTGTCCTGCTATGCAAGTGTACATCAATATATCAATCTTCTTTAATCGAGGTATCTCTCTTTATCACCTCTTTCCTTTCTTTCTTTCTCTCACACAAATATAGATAGTTTTATTTCTGTAGAGCTGACAAATATCTGCCCAAAAAAAAAAAGATGTAAGGAAAAAATTCACAGTAGTTTGCTCTGCTTTGAGAAACTTTTGGTCATTTCATCAGAAAAATTCCCAATGGTTGTTTCGGAAATTAAAAGCTACACCAGAATATGTAGGTCATGATGGCCTTGTCTTTTATATCAAACTAAGTGTTTGGATTACACTTGAAGATTTTTGGGAAAAAAAAAATCTACCATAGAGCATTTTAGGATGCGACATATGTGAAATAAAAATGCATAAGAAATATACTGTAAAATGAACGAATATTTACTGAATATGTAAAAAATTTTTACAAAAATTGACAATCCAAACAAGAAAATTGCTGTTGAATTAACAAGTCGAGTTGTTGAACTGAAAAGCGAGACTTTTGAAAGAAGAAATGAAAGGAGAGGTCGTGTATGGTATTAGTATAGAGACACTACAAACTCAACGTGATGATTTTTGATTTATGCATAGAGATGTTGCATGTACAAGTATTGCAGTCACAAATTATTTCCATTTCTTCTTTCAATTTCACAAAAACCAGCATCCACTATCTCGTTCCTCCACGCTGTCACCTCTAGTTCACTTTCTGTACTACTAGACACACCGTCGTGTCTGCATTATAAAAGTTTTGGCTATCATAATCTACTACTGCGCTTTGCTAAGGAACATGGTATGGTAACAACCTCTTCTCATAACCGTTTCATCAGCCAGCACCTTTCATGCCAAAATCAGCTGTACCATCTCTCGTCAGCACCAGAATGCTGTCGATGATGACTTGCCCATCACTACTTGCTGCATTATCCACCACTGATGAATGTTATCGATAACGGCACTTAGATCAGAGCTACATAATTGATTTATTTTGTACCAACAGCTTTCTCATTGACTCCAAAACAATCTCTTTAAGCCAGATTTCACATCAGGTCCTAAGAGCGGCAATCATACACAAACCATACCTTGCATATTAAGGCCCTATTTGATAATTTAATTCAATATGATCGAAAGCTTAATATTTAAATTTGTTTGATAGCTAAAAATAGAGTGTTTTAATTAATTAAGTTATTCTTAATTACATTGGCAAAACTTAATCAAAAAACGTGCGACTAGAGAAACTGAAATCTGAAATCTAAAATCTAAAGTTTGAATCCATTAAATTGCTAAATTGTTAAGTATTAAATTAGATATATTTGAGTGTATATCACTTTAAGTAATAAAGGAATTGCTTATCACTTATTTTTTGGAGTAAGTTTTGTCTAAAAAATTCAGTATCACTTAATTAATTCAAATGTTCTCTTTTTTATTATCAAACGCGTTTAAATATGTTAAGATATGAACTCATTAAGTTTGAATGTTGAATTGGGTGATAAACTGTTTACTTATTACTTAATACATAATATGCTCATATGTTAATATTTTCATACTTAATGATTCATTAACTTAATAGATTTAGATTACATATTTCAAATTTTAGATTTTAGATTTCAGATATTAATTTTATCAAACGTACCCTAATCTCATCAGCTTAATGCAGGTCCAAAACTACTACTGATGAGTGGCGGCTAATTTTACACCAATTATGTGTAAAAGAAAGAAGATTTTGTTCTCCTAACTTGCAAGAATAATTCTTGGACAGCCCCAAAGCATGTGAAGGAAGATTTTAGAATTTATTATCCCCAATAGAAAGATTAAGAGAATTAGAAGACTTCATGAGTGATCGCTATAGTGAAACTTCAGACCATTAGAAACATATATAACTAGAGAATGCAAAAGTTCTTATGCCATGAAATGCCTGTATTCAAATTACCTTAATGATTCTTATATGTAGCTAAAATTTCAAATTATAACATTAGTTAACTATCTCAGAGAACTAAGAAAACAAAAGTTGAAGTAAATTATACAATTTGAACACAATTCTTTAGATTTTCCTAATCGAATGCATTGATGAGGGATGATGAGGCTGCTATTGTTTCTTCACGTGTAGACACTATTGGTAGCAGGACGGGTGGAGACTGTTAGAAAAAGCAAACTACAATGCGTTTGATATCTTCCCACCCAAACTTTTTATTACAAAAAAGAAAAGGTCTGTTTAATTCTTTCATCATTGGAAATTTACATGGTTTTTAACCCAGTCTGGACTGGTCGATTGGACCGGAAAAAACTGCCAATTGGACTGCTTTCTAGGCTGGTTAACCTTTCAAACCTAGATGGCTTTGAAAAATAAATTCATTGCAACCTAGGAAAACTCGGTGGTTGAACCCATGAACTGCTGACCCAGACCGTTTTGAAGTGAACCACTTTGATTTAACATCTGTAGTTCAATTAATGCCACAATTAAATTTTGGTATATTTACCTCATTAAATGACAAGCCAATTTTGGTGTTCAATCAATTACCTATCAGAAGTGTCCCTAACCATTTATTATCCTTAATGCACGCATAATTACTTATTGATATCTAAATATATATATATAATTACACATGCGTTATAACTTTTTTCTAACTCTTTCACATGTTACTAATTAAACTTGGCATATTTTATTTTATTTTTTTACTAAATTATGACTTTCTACTTCATTTTTTAAAATAGTAAACTATAGCTTTTGAAAACGCAAATTGTTCTCAAGTAAAATATCTAAAGTAACCTCAAGTAATGCTCACCTTTTTTTTTTTTTTTTTTTATAGTATAAACTACAAGTATCCACATCCGTTTCTATGGTTTGCGACTAATCATGTTTTCAGGTTTGAAGCAATGCTCCTTACTTTAAGTAACTTGAAGTAATGCTCCTTACTATAAGGAACCTGAAGTAATGCGCCTTACTTCAATCAATAAAATTTATTATGTTCATTATTCAAATAATATCATTTATTTAACTAGAATAATTGATGTCTTTTACAAAGTAAAAAATTTTTAAAAATACTAAATGATTTGCATAAGTAATATATTTATCTAATATTTTACAATTCAATTACGGGTGATTAGCAGTTAACCAATGATTGAACCAGTGATTTTTGATCCAATCTTTTTTTTTTTTTTTTTTGAATCCATGGACAAATTGGGTTTCAAAACCTTCGAAAATTACCTAATTTACTGGAAAGCATTACCGCATTATAATGCAATGTAAGTTGTTTCTCAATTCATTAGCGGCAAGAATTTCACTCAAGTTGGTCTATCTGATATATAAACAACGTGTCTTTTCTTTCACGGCATAGTATCCAATTTTGTAGCCTATGGATCGTTTACAAGAGCATTCAATTTCAAACAGACAGAACACGACATGCATTGAGTTAATAAAATATCCTCAACATTTTCATCCTTGAAAAGAACAAAATAGCAGCCAATTTTTTCCTACAAATGTACAGATTAGCAGAGAAAACATGGACCCGAGGTCTCTCCAGTTAAAATTTTCAATTCATCAACTAAAATTGGTATAAAACTCTCTATTACACTAAAATTGTATTGAGATTACTACAAATATTGTAAATATTATATTAACCGGAGTAAACTAGACAGAACTGCAGTGGAGAGGGTCCGTTTCTAGAAAACGTTTAAGATTAGCTATGATACTTGCTTTTAGTTCTCACATAAGCCGTAACTGCTACTGCAAAATGGAGAATGACCTTTCTTTGAGCTTTTGGTACAGTGATTTTTCCGTTGAGGATTCAGCTCCAAATAACTATATAAATGCATTCCACTAGCAAGGTCTTCGCATCCAAATCTCCAGCAGAACATAGCAGCACTTGCACATAATCTGCTTCAATGGATTTCTCCAAAGTTCTGATTAGTCTTTTCGCTCTTCAAGTACTGATCAATTTGTGCTCAATCCAACCTGTTTCAGCTGCACAATCAAATCTTTTCCGAGAATACATAGGGGCAGAGTTTAAGAATGTTAAATTCTCAGACGTGCCAATTCACTCCAACGTCGATTTCCACTTCATCCTTTCATTCGCTATCGATTATGATACCTCATCTTCTCCCACGCCAACAGATGGAAACTTCAACGTGTTCTGGGACACGGATAATCTCAGCCCTGATGCAGTCTCAGCGATCAAAAGTCAGCATCCAAATGTTAAAGTGGCTCTAAGCTTAGGAGGTGATAGTATAGGAAATGGTCAGTACGTTAATTTCCAGCCTTCTTCAGTTGACTCTTGGGTTTCCAATGCCGTCTCCTCTCTTACAAAAGTCATCCAACAATACAATCTGGATGGCATCGATATCGACTATGAGCATTTCAATGCAGATCCTGACACTTTTTCTCAGTGCATCGGTAAACTTATATCGACTCTCAAGAAAAATGGGGTGATCTCTTTCGCATCAATCGCCCCTTTTGCTGAAGATGTCGTTCAAAGCCATTATAAAGCTCTCTGGAATAGTCATGGCCAACTTATTGACTTTGTCAATTTCCAGTTTTATGCATATGATAAGGGGACTACTGTTGATCAGTTCATGGACTATTTTGCTCAGCAAAGAAGCAACTATGATGGTGGGAATATCTTGGCCAGTTTTATCAGTGATGGAAGTGGTGGATTAGCGCCACAAGATGGATTTTTTACAGCTTGTACTAGGCTCAGGAGTCAGGGACAGCTTGGTGGGATCTTTGTTTGGTCTGCTGATGATTCTAAGGCAGAAGATTTTCAGTACGAGAAGCAATCACAAGCACTTCTAGCAATCCCTCATTAAATCTTGTATCGTATTATTGCTGGTCTCTGTTGATGTATTTCATCTAAAGGACACTATGCCCCCATCTTTGGTATTACTGTCTGTGGATTATAGTAGAAATTGATACTCAATATGAAAAATCTTTTTTGTGCTTATGGTTTGGTTCAGGAAATGTACCTGGCCTTCCTTAGATTCACGTCTGAACAGATTAATCAAGGACAAGGGTACTTGGCTGAGTGTTTTCTACAGTTCCATTAAGTGATTGGACATGTTTAAATTTTCAGTGTACAAATATATTATAATATTATACTAAATGTATGTTAAATATTTGATTTATATATATTACTTTTACTCCTATCATAATAATATAATATAATAATACATCAAATAATATAAAAAGTATAACAATCAAACCAAAGTGTACAGAATCCCAGCTGCACTGAATCCTCTATTATTCAACGACCAGTCTACAATAGGGGTCGCTTTATAGCCACCAAGGTGTCGGCTGTGTGGCGCTTGACAATTCACATGTGAAAGACAAGGCACGAAAGAAAATATCTAGTTCGACTCCAACTCTCCTCTGTCAAAGTATCAGCCAAAATATCAAGGCAACAATTATTGCCACAATTGACTAATCGTGGAAAATTAGTACATACCACTTTTTTCTGGAAAATTAAAACTTTATTGAGAACTTTATTGAGTAAAACTAACCACTTCTTTTTTTAGTAGAACTTATTGTCTCACTGAATTAATCAACACTACTTTTCAGCAAAACTTATGATCTCATCGAAAAATTTTACTAACATCACCGCAAGACTTGTTGATCCATTAAAAGATCTTACTAGTTTAGAAGCAAAATTTGCTACCTTTTTAAAAACTTACTATCTTATTGAGAACTGTTGTCAATTTCTAGTAAAACTTACCGCTTTTTTTTTTTTTTGGGCAAAACATAGATTTCTTGGCAAAATTTATCATTTTTTTCTTGTAGTAATTGACTAATTGGATTAATCTTTCATACACTTTTAGTGTAATAATCCTTTCACATTATAATATCTTCAAATTTCATCACAAATATGAGAGTGATAAGTAATAATTTTTTCCTAAACCCAGTATTTGCTAACAAATCATCAATTTGATATATACCAATTCCTTGGAACAGTTTTTCCCACTATTTCTATCATTGGGATTTGGGCCCTTCTATGCTGGAATCATGAGTTGATGTTGATGGACACCAATCTTTTGGAACAAATGTTCCCTCCATTGCTTTCATTGGCTTCTTCCATGTTGGATGACTCTTCATTATTAATCTTCCTCCTCTTGTATCTGTGTATTTCTGGTTAAAGTGGGTCATGACAGCTAACGAAAAAAAATTAATCACAAAAAACAAAAAGTTGATCATTAGAACAAGCATTAATTCCATTAAACCCCTCAAGAGATACTCTATTCATAACATGCCCCTGAAGATTTAATTGTACCAGTCCACCACCTCTGTACAATTCCAATGCTCGCAACTAAATGCAATTAAGTCGGACAATCCAATATGTAGCTGCTCTGGTCATGTGCATCTTGAATGATTTTGTAAAGTGACCAAAAGATCCCCACAAAAATCATAGACATGGGCAGAAAATAAATAAATGAAATGCCCAAATTGTCCTTTTCTTAGCAGTAGAATAACCAGGTTTAGGACATTACTTAATACCTCTAGAGCTCCTAAGTACTCGTTGTAGTCTGAAAAAAAAAAAAAAGCGTTAATAGCACTTTGTCCGCCTGAATTATAAGGGTAGTCACATTTTGCCCCTTGAACAAAAAATTATAATACTTAAAACTAACATACATTATATGAAATATTATTGATGAAAAGTACTACAAATATATATATGTATAAATAAACTTTCAAAATTTTTTAACCTAAAAAAAGAGTTATGTAAAAATTTAATAAATTTGATATCAACAAAATAAGATATCCTTTCTTACTCTTGGATTAAATATTATGATTTAAAACATATATATATTTATTTTAAATATGTAAAAGCATGTTTGTTGTTTTTTTTAAGTGTAAATCTATATTCAACATTATCTTTTGATGCTTAGTTTTTCACAAGTACTTTTGAATTTTTCGTGCTGATAATGTTCTATCAATATGTTTTGTTAATATCAAATTTATTAAATTATTGAAAAACTTATTTTTTTTATTCTTTGAGATTGAAGATTTTAAAGTTAATTTTAAATATTTCAAAGATATTATGGCATCTGAAATTATTTATAGCTTTTTTTTAACTATAACTCTTTTATTTCTATCTTTAAAAAATTACAAAATTACATTGAAAAGAAGTATTGTAGAAAGTTCATTTTGAAGAACTATATGTGTTTGTGTGTCTATGTATGTATGTATATGACACTTTTCATCAATAATGTATTAATGTTTTAGCATTTATATTACAACTTTCTTACTAGTTCAATATATCCTTATATTATATAATAATACGTTATATCATCAATATGTTGGTTTTTGACATTTTTTTAAAAACGGTTACGCCGTCTAATTTTCTCCGCCTTTGGGATCAGGGAGATCAGAGTTCCATTCAGAGTATTGGGGATAATTCTAGTGTTAAAGATATTCTGGACAAATTGCACCACCGAGTTACCTACCTGCTTCAAGCATTTCTGATGGAATCTAGAACAAATACCATCTGGCCGTGAAGCTTTAGTAGCCTTTATATTGAGCATAACCTTTTTCACTTCAGCAGAACAGATTGGGCGAGATAGGGCCTGGAGCCTTCTTTTTGCAATAATAGGAAAGCCATTGAGCAGGTCTCCTTTATATCTGCTTGAGTTTTCCTCCGTATAGAGATGATGAAAATGGTTTCCGACCATGTTACCAAGGACTACCTGGTCCTCTTACCACTGCCCGTCATCATCCATAAGGTCACAGATTTTCTTTTTCCTGCGACGAATGATGGTTGTACTATAGAAGAATTTAGTATTATGTTCACACCATATTGTAGCCAGTTCACACGAGCTTTTTGACACCATAAAACCTCTTCCTGATGCAAAATCTAATTATACTGCTGTATCAGCTTCTCCTCTAATTTCTCCAGTTTTCTAATTGGTCTTTGTGCAAGAATTCTCTGAATGCCATTCAGACGAGCCAACCATCTTCGCTTGCAGTGAAAGAGATTCCTAAAGGTTGTGCGGTTCCATTCCTTAAGACTACCCATAAGATGCTCATTCTTCTCAAGCAGACTACCCTCCTTCGAATTCCAAAAAGAGCGTTGAAAGGCTAACTTCACTAGCTCAAAAGCCTACCACCGGCAGCCGAAATTAGAACGACTACGATGCAATTCACCAAGTCGAGGGGATGGTTGACAAACGTAAGCATAAGAGGAGAACTATAAGATTCAGCCTCCGGAAGAGGAGGTGTCGCTGGTGTAGACTTTGCTTGTCTTTCTTCCTTTGAATTTGGTCAGTCTTTACCCACTTAAGTTCTATAGGCGAAGCCGAGGCAAGAGCTATACCTTCTAGAACCGGAGCAATAACTGCTATAAGGGAAGGAGATGCATTATAGGACAGAGGTGGCGATGAAGATCATGGAATCATAATAGCACAGAAAACTCTGAACTACCCCTGCTTGAGGTTGGTCATAGATGAACCCAATAGATTGATTATCTTCAAAAGCAGCCGCTAGAGCTATTAACTATCGGAATTATAGAAGAAGCTAAAGAAGAGCTCCAACGAACCCCTACTCAACCAATAAAAGAATCTGCCTTCAACTATTCTTTCTGTAAAGCAAAAATGCAGATCGAGGCTTATAGAAGATAAGGGACTCGACTTCCCTTGCCTTATTAAGTTAAGGACTTCCCAACTTACCTAGTGAAAGAAAAGGGCAAGGACCTATAAATAGAAATATGTCTAGGTCACTTCCACCAACAACTAAAGCTATTTCTTACTGGTATGGATTCTCCACAAGTACTAGAAATGATAGGATCTCTACAACTTGTTCCACATACTCCAACTACTAGAAATGTTGAAACTAACTCCAATCGTTCAACTACAATCCATGAGCGGATACCATCGAGTTATCGGCCAACAAGGTTCGATGTAATTGAAAGGGAGCTCGTCCACTCTTTCATCCGCTGATGCTACTTTTTGTCCTTATTGATGGGAAACACTCAGATTAAGTTCCAGTCTGAAATCCTACTGTCAGCTTCTCTTTTCCTTTCACTTGAAGTAATTAGCCCTTAAGAAGCAATCGAAACTCCTAGTCTTATTAGAAACAGGCGAAAAGACTCTTTGGGGAGGTAAAAAATGAAGATGCCGTGCATTAAGAGGAAATTAATTCCTTGGTTTTCCACTTGAACCAGGATTGGGCATTGAAGGAATGACTCTTTGGCTCTTTAGTTCCAGTCTTAATGAAAAGAGGATGCCAACCCCACTTGGAATGTATGATTCATGGGGAGTTGAATTGAAATGGCCTTAACTAAATAACTCCTCTATAGGTGCGTTCCTGCCCCCTTCCAGGGATCAGTTCACTTAAGAGCCACTTAGAGCTTCTTTAAGATTGTTTAATACAAGCGACTTAAGAAAAGGAGATTTGATTCTTTAGGAATTTAGGTATCAGGTGGAATTAATAAAAAAAAGAAACTCTAACTCAATATGTAACTCTTAGAGGCGTTAAGAAGCGAATTAGGCAAAGACAGGCAAAGGTCAAAAAGCAAGATCCCTGTAGTCATTAATGTTGGCCTTGTTCCTAGGTTTTGATGATAACAAGATAAAATGATGATTTGGACTAATATTTTTATGTGAGAATTTTGTTAGAACAGGTCCTTGATTCATTGGAAAAGAAAAGAAATCAATTCAAGATGAATTGAGAAGATGCTAACTTATCGGACACTTCTGCTCGGACATCATTATCATGGACGTCAGATAGAATTAAAGATGAAATCAAAGCTCTCAGTGTCATTTGTCGGACGCAAAAGCTATCGGACCTTGAGGAATATACATCGGCCGTCAGATAAAGAACGCAACCTATCGGACTTTGTGGACTTGCCAAAACCATCAGGACGTCAAATGACGTTGGCGAGAACTGTCGGACACTCTTCATCGGACGCCTGCATAACATTGTATCGGACGTCAGATAGGTCCAACGGCTATTTTTTGCAACATGGCTATTTTTTGACCGTTGGAGGGTTCTTGAAACCATTTCTCACTCTATAAATACCCACAAGTTCAAGAAGATTAGAAGACTTTTGCCTACATAAAATACAACTTCACAAGTGAATATTTGGGTAGAAATCTTCTTTGTTTGTTGTATAGGGTGTGGGAAAGTTGGTTTGTGAGGTTGCTCAAGTGAAGGTTACTCTATAGGAGGCATAAAACCTTGGTGAAGGTGAGCCTATCACTTGGAGTGGTAAAACCTTGGTGAAGGTTATCTCACTTGTAAAATAGTTCTTAGTTGGTTGGTGAGCTTTCAATTGTAACTAGTTGAGGGTTTATTTGGAGAGTAGTAAAACTCTTTTGCTCAACCAAAGGGTGTTTGGGGTGAGGAAGGAGTGATCCTTCTTGTGCAAGTTGGTTAGTGTCTCCATCAATTGAAGAAGCTATTTGGTGAATTCAACTCCAAGTTTGGAAGAAGCTTGGGAGTTTGATTGGTTTGAATTCCTTTTACCTTTTTGTTACTTTATTCTTTGTGGTTTAAGATTGTTTATATTTATCATTATTGTGGTTGTTTGAGTACTTGTTTGCTTGAACAATTTTAGTTGAATTCTTGGGTTGCATTTCGGGACCAACAATTAATGGGATCATGGTGACATGATACTATTAAAATGCTGTAGTCATTAATGGAGGTGTGTAGACCAACTTTTGAAATAATCTTCTTTTTCCCCCTCTTTTTTGGTTGTTGGAAGGAAAATTAAATTGAATTCATCATGTCATCGACTTGGTAGTATAGCCCAGTTGGTTGGATTGCTTCCTTGGGGTCCATCACGGAGGCGGCACATTCTCGCCATTTCTTCTAAAATTATAGTGCGACTTCATGAGGACTTAGAAAATTTATTTTATTGACCTATTTAATTAATTAAGTAATTATTTTCTCTGAATAATTAATTTAGATCATTTTAATTACAAATATGCCATATGTTACTTCCTTTTATTTTAAAACCTTGTTTCACCATTAATTTAATTTATAAAATTACAAAATTTCATATTTTCATAAATTTACTTCATTAAATTAGTTTGAATTAT
Source organism: Gardenia jasminoides (assembly GCA_013103745.1). Classification (NCBI taxonomy): domain Eukaryota; kingdom Viridiplantae; phylum Streptophyta; class Magnoliopsida; order Gentianales; family Rubiaceae; genus Gardenia; species Gardenia jasminoides. The sequence goes on along the minus strand of CM023097.1, from coordinate 18,961,296 downwards.
TTGAATGTCATTTATCAATTGTAACAGACGCGAAAAGTTTTAAAATGTATTTTTTACATCGCTTTAAACTTCGTTTTCAATTCAAACTATTAGAATGCTTAAATTTGCTCGACTGGTCTAGGATGCGATTATTAGAGCGTAAGTTTGAATGTTAGAACATGTATTGGGATATATAAATGATAGAAACTAGGATCGTATATTTCGTCAAGTGAATTACTCCGATACGACAAAAAAGTGGCTTTACGTCAAATTACCCAATTTCCTCATTTCTTCCATTTTCCACAAAGCCCCCAATGTCAACAAACAACCCCAACCACCCATTTCCTTTCTTCTTTCTCCTTATAGCCGTTCTCCCTTTCCATTTCTTTCCCAATTTGCTCCAAAACAGCCGCTTCTCTCTCTTCCTCTCTTCCTCTTGTTTCATCAAAACCATCAACACAAAATCCACCATTGAAGCCAACAAGGAGTTTGAGGTTTATGTAGTTTCTTGGAGAAACTTCAGACCAGCTAGGAAGAGGAGAATCTGATTGTTGAGCTTGAGGATTGGGGTCTTGTGTGAGCTATTTCATCTTCCATTCACTAAGCTCTTTGATTGAGTTGAGGTAATCTTGCTCAACACCAAAACTTTGCTCATTTACTTCATTCTTGGCTAAGAAAACTAATAGTTCCTTATAGTAGATTTTATTATTGAATTTGTTTCATGTGGGATTCAGAAACCCACCATCTTTGAACTTGGGCTGCAGGATGTATTGTGTGTGTGTAGAAGTATGTGGTGATTTGGATAACTTAGAAGCTCATAAATGAAGAGAACAAAACTTCACAGGTTTGGATCAAGTTTGTCGAAAGTGCACTTTGGGCGCATAAAACTGTCTTCCCATGAGATTTTGGTTGAATTTTGGTGTGAACATAACCCTATATAGTAGAGTTATTATACCAAATTTGGAGATATTTGAGTAAGAATTTGTCATTCAAATGGTGTTCTAAAATGGCTCCTTGCAAATCTGGAATTCCAGAAATATCAGAAATTCTCGACCTATTCTGTTTTGGGCAGCTATATTTTCTTGCTCGAGAGTTGGAATTGAGTACCATCAGTTTCATTTAAAACTCATACATAGGAATTTAAACTGTATGAATTTCAAAGCCAATTCATTTTTCACAATTTTGGTGAATTTTCAAAATTGGCTGAAAACCAACCTGTTATGTTCTCTTTGTACTGTAGCAGTTTCTTAATCAAATTCGGCAGTTTTCGTCCTGAATTTTATCTTGGTGCCTCTACAAAGTTTTAGAACTTTAATAGGTTTCCAATGGTACCAACCATGTAAATTTTTGACTTATATAACCTGTTACAATTTTCAAAGAATTCTGCCCATAAACCCGAAAGTTTCTTCATATTGCAATAAACCAGTGACTTGAAAAATTTTGTTTGGTCTTGATTGTCCCCTTAAATGATCATGGTCATACATGTCTCGTAATTACAAGGACTCGAGAGCTCGTTTAACTACTTGATCTTTCACACCTCAACCATCATGTGAAGGTCATGTTGAATGTTTAAATGAAATGATTCGTGTTTGCTAGTTAATGAGGCTAGTGTAAAGACATTGTCCCTTCTCTCATGTGATTGCTTGCTTGTTAAGTGATAAGTGTTACATGTGAATGTAAATGAAAGTGTTTCGTGAGCATTGAGCGCAGAATGTATCACCTTTAGGATAGGAGTACGCTCATCCCGCCTCAATGCTATGACCGAATTTGTCGATTGAGCTTTGTCTCATCACCATACCAATTTCCCAACCCATTGGCTAGCCTTTAACTGAAATGACAAGGGTTTGGTCGGAAGCTTGGTGTCCACGGGTGTGTTATAGCTTGATCCGAATTGGTCTTGCTAGGCTGCACTTGTTAAGCATTGCCATTAAGTGCGGTTTGGTTACGGATCCGGAGGGTGTCATGGTGGTTGAGGAAGTAAGTGGAGTACTCACGGACATGGTTACTTGATTGGACGGGAGTCAACTAAAAGTGGATCGATCGCCAAGACGGATTAGCTCCCGAGAGCCTTATCCTTTACTGTGTTTAAATTCTATTTGCTAAATGTTTCGAAATTACTTGTTATTCAAGTTTCTTGCTTCACTGTGTTCTTGCTCGTACTTGCATGTTTCTTTTTCCTTAGCCTCATCAGCTACTACCCCGCTTTGTTTTCCTAACAAGTTCGAAGTGGGGGATCGTAGATCGAGGGTCTTAGTTACTTTGGAGGATTTTCATACTTTTGAGCTTAATATTAAGCAATACGTAACTGAACCGAAGTAGA